>CM057822.1:77362303-77742303 GCA_030067965.1 Latrodectus elegans
CTAGTGAGAAGCGCTAAAGGCCAGTGACGTAAGTCTAGAAAAATAACAACTTGTATACTTTCGCCCAAGTAAGGTTCAGATTTCCTATTGAGAAATTTGGACACTTATGCTTGATCTAGTTTAATTACATAAATTTAAAGTAATCTGTATTGAGGCTCTAATTTCTGTTAAATTTTTTATGTGTTATTTTTAATATTATAATATAGTACATATATATATATATATATATATATATATATATATAATTTTTTTTTTTTTTTTTTTAAAAAGCAAATTTGTAACTATTTATTTTTCTGAAAATTACTGCTTTTAATATCAGATATCTGTGTAGGTTACAAAACAAGATTTTAAACTTTGAACATATATTTTTAAAGTAACTCAGGCTAAATATTCATGTTTTTGTAATACCTTCAGTTATGAAAGAACTTTCGGTCAAAAATTATATATAACTTTGTATACACTTACAAATTTTCAAAGTTTAATATAAAGTTTCAAAATCTTGATACAACAAATAGCAAGCTCGTAACAAATTAAATATAACGTTTTGTTCCCTTTTTTAATTGATTGTTTGGTTAATTTGTTGTTCTACAGAAATTTATAGCACCCGAAACCTAATTAATAATTGCAATGGTAACAACAATGACATTTAATTATCTGGAGTTAAATGTCACTAATAACTATATTATTAAGTTTTATTCTTGCGCCATCCATTGTAAATAATAATGATTTAAGATGTAGTCAGCATTCAGGGGGAGAATACAATCTAAAGAAAAACTTATGCTTTCAATTTTTTTAAAATGCTAACATATACAGAAACGTATAGGATGTTATATGTGGAGTAAGTATGGGTTTCTTGCTCAAATAACATTTTTTTTCATGTAAATCTGAGTAATAAAAATAACATAAATTAAATAAGAATACAAACTTAGATTTTCAGTCAAAGAGTAATTCAATAGTATTAGAGATTTGGAAATCAAGATATAATTTGAAATGTTGGCTCAAGTTAAATATATTTTTGGCATTGCTCCACAAATTCCAAGAATCAAGTGAACATGCTTGGAAATCTTTCGCTGCATAAAAAAAATGTTCATGTATTGAAATATGTTTTTCATGTTTTCTTTTGATATAAAAGATTTAATCGTGGTGTCAGTAAAAGCAACAATTTTTAAACTATTTGAAACAATCTCAACAGTTTGTCCAACAATTTGAAATTAATCCTACAAGTCCAACTATCAAAATTTCTCTCTCAATCTTTAGAAAACGGATTACTACATCCAGGAACAAGAATAGCAAATTAAGAGAACTCAATGAGTAAACAACAAGGCCTGTGTTTATGTAAACAGGCATTGTGCTTGAGTGAAGCGGTAACACTTTTTGAAGCTGTTGTGCTCAGTTTGATTAAAAATATCAAAAGGCAATGGAAACAAAGTATCAATCAATTCATTGAGCTTGCCTCATTACCACACTATATTACTATATTCGGTCCATCGTATTTAAGTCAAACAGTATCAGAGCTGTTATATTCAGTTGCTCATAAGCAAAGATATCAAGATAAACGGGAACAAAGTAAGGCAATTCAGGCATCTTATTATGACCATGCTGTTGTACTGAATATGTTCATTGTGCTTTTGTCAGTCAGTGCCGAGCTGTTATATTCAGTTGCTCATAAGCAAATATATCAAGATAAACGGGAACAAAGTAAAGCAATTTACGCAGCTCATTATGACCATGCAGTCTTACTGAATATGTTCATTGTACTTTTGTCAGGCAGTGCAGGAGCTGTTATATTCAGTTGCTCATAAGCAAAGATATCAAGATGAACGGGAACAAAGTAAGGCAATTCAGGCAGCTTATTATGACTATGCTGTCTTACTGAATATGTTCATTGTGCTTTTGTCAGGCAGTGCCTGAACTATTACACTGAGAAGCATAAGGGATTTTACAAAAGCAGCCAAAGTTTTTAAAGATGACTTATTCACATTTTGAATTTTTTTTTCACTTATATTTCGATTACTACAATGAACTCATCCTTGAGGCCCACAATGACCTCATGCAGCAGTTTGCACATCCGTTACTTAAGACAAAGAGATTAAATACGTTGAGCAAAAACATTACAAATTCAAGAATTATATTTTAAAAGTTTAAAATTTTAAGCTTATTTCATTGTCCTTCAAAGCAATTTTGAGCTAATTTTTAAGTGATATTTTGATTCACATTACTAACCTAATATGTTGAAATTCTTTTAAAAACATTTAACATTTTAATTTCACGCTTTGGAATCGAAGTAACAATTTATGAATTTGTTCAGACAGATTTGATTAAAATTAAAGCAAATCTGTTCTTAAGAATTTTTTAAAAATTTTTAGCACAATTCGAAGACATAAACTAATAAAAACTAGTTATTATTGGATATTATATTTTGCATCTGGAATTAATGTTTTCGTGGAATTATAATATATAAAAATATTAAAAAGCACACACACACATTTAATTAATATATTAACTTCACCATACTCCAGTGATTTTTATTTTATTATTTTAATTATTAGGTATATAAATTATGTACACGGATTTTAAGTTCTAATTATTTTTAAAATATATTTTATTAGATGTAAAGCTTAAGATATTTAAAACTACACAAATAACATTTAATATTATAAAAATTATTAAAAAAGTAAATATTGATTAAAACAAAATTATCTTTATCATCATTTAATTTGCAAAGATTTATGAATATCACATCTATTTGAAATTCAAAATAAATGTTTACGAAATGTAAATGATAAATTTATATTTCATTAAATTTATTCACTATCAAGTAATTTAATAATTATTAAAATGTTTTAATAATTATTCACACAGTCTTTTTTAATTTGAAGCAGTTGTTAAGTATTAGGAACAAATGCACTTGTGTCAGTTGCGGATTAATTCTTAACGTACCAAGAAAAATAATGCGGCATGTGTACTCAAATCACAAAATGCAGTCCTTAGTATTGGTCACTGAAATATATAGATTGAATCAGAATCCAATATTTAGTTCTAAAAAGCAAATAAAAAAATCCCTAAATCACTCAAAATATATTAAAATCCATTTTCTGTCTAAGCTATTCGCAGTCATTTGATATTTGGAGTACTAAAAACATAAAATTTTACTCATATTTTAATAACCAGGAACAGTACCAAACTTTTTATAAACTAAAGTTGTTACGATGAAAATTTTATAAGATTATTTTTTTTCCTGATACATGTTTCCTTATTTTTGAAGAAACTATTTTAAGAAAAGTTTGGTGGGAAAACGTAACTCATCCGTGTTTGGCGGCATCGTGTGAACGCACACTGGCAGCGTGCATTCGTCATCGTCATACTGGCCCATCACCTGACGTGATGGTATGGGGTGCCATTGGATACATGTCTCGGTCACCTCTTGTTCGCATTGATGGTGCTTTGAACAGTGCACGTTACATTTCTGGTGTGTTACGACCCGTGGCTCTACCCTTTATTCGAGCCCTGCGAAACCCTAAGGTTTCAGCAGGATAATGTCCGACCGCATGTTGTCGGTATTGTACGGACCTTCCTTGATACGGAACATGTTCGGCTGTTGCCCTGGCCAGCACGCTCTCCAGATCTTTCACCCATAGAAAACGTCTGGTCAATGGTTGCCGAGCGAATGGCTCGTCACCAAACGCCAGTCACTACGGTTGATGAACTGTGGCATCGTGGCACCGGAGGCCATGGAGGATCTCGATGGGTGGTGCTTCAAGAAGAAAGAGGGAGCGGATTATGGCTTGACAGTTAAAAACATGTTCCGGCGTCAGTTGGGATTGAGGACAGTGCTTGCAGCGGGGATAGGATTCAATACCAGTTGGTGATATTTTTAAGCCCTTAAAATGTCCAGTACGAAGCCGAGGTATTGTAGAGAAGAGGTTTCTTAGGCAATCTAGGTCAGAGATTGTTGCCTTGCCAAAATGTTGGTTGTAGATCCCACGCCTGGCAGCATCATTTGCACCTGTACATGTGACCTTTCGGGATTGCTCTTGATCGAATGCTTCCATTGCAAGGGAAGCAGCGCATTCGTTCCCCTCGATACCTACATGTGCAAGAATCCACTGGAGAATGCATTGTATATATTTAATGAGTGAAGAAAGGTGTTCATTTCTATCGTCAATGCTGACTCGTCATTTCGTATAGCTACCAGATCTGTTTTAGAGTCTCAGAAAATTCCAATTTCTTCAATCGAGTCATCAAAGGGAGAAAAATATAGACAATGAGCTATTTATTTTAGTAATATTTTGTAGAGAAATTCATAGCATTTTGATGATAAAAAATATTTAAGAAGGATGCAAAGGTTTATCATATCAACGCTAACTTAGCGGATGAGGAATAAAATGAATATTTAAAAAGATTAGTTGAAAGTTGCTGAAGATCAATTTCTTTTGCATTTTCGATCCATCTTTGTCAAAAAAGTGGCTTTTTTTAAAAATTTTTTGACAGTATTTTTCATGTATTGTCTCGGAATTTCCAGTAAAGGAATCTTGAGTCTTCCTCGTGTTGCTAACATATTCCTGATTATAAATGCTTAAGAATAAACTTTAAAATTCCAAATAATTAATTCTAACTATGAAAATAAGAATGACAAAAGGAAAGTTCTATCAGGTCGCTTGCTCATCACACTTCTTAAAAACTTTTTAGGAATAGGATTTACAAAATTTTTAGGTGTATCTATCTCTGTTTCTTGGAAAGAATTTATCACCTGTGGGAATATACTGTGTTAACAAGCTTCATTCAACATAATTACGAAGAAAATAAAGAGGGAATTAAAATATCGAAAAAATACATTATAATATTTATTAGACTAAAAATGCCAAGCGATATAATAAATAAGTAAAAGAAATAATTATTATCAGTTTCAGAGAAAATTCAACAATTATTTTGATAATTTTAATTACAAGCAGATCCTTTCTCTATTCCTTTCTGTTATTCAATAACAATAGAATGGTATTCTATAAAAAATAATCATTATATAAGTGAATAAAAAAATATGTATTGAGAAAAAAGAAGAATGAAAATACTTCTAATAAGTTCGAAACAAAATAACAAAATCAAGGAAATTAGCGGAAATCAACAAAACAACGCCCGAAGCAGAAGGCGTCATTTTTGTGAGTCAACGGAATTATTTTTCCTTCAAATGCTTCCGTGGAATATTTTTTTGTATCAGCAATCATCAATACTGACGTTAACAGGGAAGATGTTCCGATGCCCGAAGAAACAAATCGGTTTATTGTTTAAGTTGTTCGCTCGTCATTTTCCATCACTTTCTCCCCTTCTGCATGTGCAGTGAAAAATCAGGAAGTTGTTCTCGCCACTTAACATTCTAAATGACAACTCTGCCGTTTCACTCTTCTAACGAATACCGGAAATTCGATTGCGGATTTCTTATCCCAGAGATAGCAATGGTTTTCTAGCTTTCATTCTGTGAAAGGCTCAACTTAAGACACTCACATCACATTAAGAAATTAAACAATACGATGGTTCGAATGATATAGTTAATAGTTGTATGATTTATAGAAATATGTTAATCATTTAAATTGTTTAGTGACTGATAAAGTTCTTAATATATTTTTTTTCCTGTTTGATAGTATCTCAAAAAGTATTTGATACATTCAAAATTTAAAATTATTCTATTGTTAATAAATAAAGTTACTTTCATTCATAATTAATTAATAGCAGTGAAAAAAGAAAGAAGAAAATGTATTTCAAAATTAATCTCAAATTTGATGCAAATACTTCTTAAATTCAAAGAATTCTGGGAAAAAATGCTTTGAAATTATTAATATCAAACAAGCAAATAATAAATTGTAGAACAAAATTAATAATTTCATTTTTGCTAATTAGGTATAGATTTTAATCCATTTGTGTCAAATAGTACGTCAAGTCTAGCTTACTTTTATACTATTTATGATACTATTTATGATATGATACTATTTACTATTTATGATAGATATGTTCTAAGAACATATCTATCATAAATTATGATTTCAAAAATTATTTTTTTTAATGTTTTGCTAAAAATAATCTCTTTAGCATCACCTTCAATGCTTTTGAAGCGAAAATCCTTTGTAATACTCCAATTTTTTTAATCGCTTTTTAAAATTATTTTCTGCTTTTTAATATTGGTCTTGAAACGTTAAATTTTATGTTTTACATATTTCTACTTAGATTTGCTTATGACAACATTGCAGTAAATTTTTATTTCTCTTTTTACAATAAAAAATGGATATTAGTTAAAAAAAAACAATCAAAATAAGAATTGTAGTCTTATCTGTTTAGTTTTTTTTTATTAAAATAGAAAGATGTTAATTATTCGCCGGAAACATTTTTTTTTATAGATTTTTAAAATTTTTATGAATGTTCAACTAATAACATCATTGGAAGAATAGACACTACTGGCCATTAAAATTGCTACACCAGGAAGAAATGCAGATAACAAAATGATATTTATTGGATAAATATATTATACTAGAAATAACAAGTGATTAAATTTTCAAAACATTTGGCTGGATAGATCCTGAGAAATCAGTACCCAGAACAACCACCTCTGGCAGTAATAACAGCAGTTATACGCCTGGGCATTGAGTCAAACAGAGATTGGATTGCATGCACAGGTACAGATGCCCATGCAGCTTTAACACGATGCCACAGTTCATCAACAGTCCACATTCAGAGAGACATGTGGTTTATGCACGATAGAGCATCTGCACATTTTTCAGTCACGATTCGTAATTTTTTTAGTATCGAGATGGATTGGACGTAGTATTCCTGTGGCTTGGCTTCCTCGCTCACTGGACATAAATCCATTGGACTTTTTTCTGGAGGCACATGAAATTTTTAGTGCTTGAGACGCCCGTGGACTCAGTTGAAGATCTCGTGGCTAGAATCATGATCGCCCCGAACTTTATCACAACACCAAGAAACTTGGAGAAAGTGCGTCAGTCATTCCTTCACTGGTGTTAATAGGTGCAATGACACACGTTGTTGGCATTTTGAACATTTGTTGTGAAGCTTTCACTAAACGATAAATATGATTCTGAAACTTTAGGTATTCGCTTAGCCAATACAGTTGTAAGTTCAAGTGGTAATTCCTCTTTTCTACCTCTCAGAATGGAAAACGTCCCTATGTTCCTATCTAATTATTGCTTGAAAACATTTATTAATTATTTCAATATTTTTAGCAATCATTCCCTATTGTGTTAATGTATCAAGATTTAATGAATTTACAGCACATATTTAATATGAATTTGACATTATCATAAAAGTCTAATGCATTCATCATTTATCTATAAGAACGAGTGAAGATCTCAACAGTAATATTTCCTTAATAAAATCTAATATCCACTTACTTGTAAAGAATGTTACATATTCGCAAGATAAAATAAATTTTTTCAGTATTAGTTGATAATTTAATGAAATTTTCACTTATTTTAGAAAGCTCATAAATTGAAAATTTTCATAAAATTATCACAAGAAGTTTTCAATGTATTTCCCGAAATATATCATTCTCAATATATATTTTAGTGTGCTTCCTTAAATCTAATGAACTCATTTCGGAATTCCTAAAACTAATGCTTGGATTTAGATTCATAGAACAGGTCAAGCTTATAATTTTCATCTCAGAAATAATCTAGCAAAATTTTTCTATACTCTCTGATTTGATAGATATTTATATATCCTTAATTAGAATTAATTTGTTTCGTAAACTTTATATCAATCATAACAACTTCTCAACTGAAAAATGTTAATTGTGATAGTTACGGTTTCTTGAGCATTTCTAATTCAAAGATATCAAAACATTTCATCTATTTTATTCTGTTGTGTGCTTAGATGTTTCTTTGGGGTCAGAATGGCGTGATCTTCAGTCAACATTTTCACCAGGAATGCTCATCCATCTACAAACGAAACAATGAATGAATTCTCTTTGTTACTTTCTCCACCATGTGTTTCAATATAAATTATAATTTTAGAAGAATATTTAAGAAGGTGTCTCATTTAAAATGAACAAAAGGGAAAGTAATTTCGTATTCACACACACAGATTTCTTTCTTATTTTCAAACGATTAAAATTAAAAAGAATACGCTACAGAGCATTTCATAACAATTCTTTCTAAAGAGGTTTTGTTTAGACTTAAATGGAATTTCTGGAATTGAATTTTTTTAAGATGCAGTAACAATGTAACAATAAAATTGCAATTATACACTATTGTGCTAAGCTAACAGTAAAAACCGCATAAGAATGATGTTCTGAAACTTATACGATTTCCAAAAAGGAATCCATTCATCTTCAGATTGTGGAATAAGAATTTAGTTTTCATTTAGAATCACTGTAGAAATATTACATTTTGATGACTGTTAAAATGTTTTATCAGCTATTTATACTATCAAACAAATAAGGCAAACAATCTATTTAACTACAAATAATTAAATAAGTTTCCAAATTAAATCAAAAAAATTTTTATTTAAGTTTTATGTCACCGCTATCCCCCTAATAATATTTCGTAAAAAATTTAGCTGCATGCTGCAGAAAAATATTTTTGATGTGTGTGTGTGTGTGTGAATTCATGTTAAAAAACAATTTTATAAAAAACTTCGATTGTGATATTTAAGCATTCTCCAATTTTTAATGTTGTCTCCGGAAACATCATTAATTTACTAGTTTTTCGCAAATAAAACATTTTATCTACTTCGTTCTTAGAAAACAAAATTTTAAGATATTCATGTTTATATACATTTTTTAAAAAGGATTATAGTTGCCACTGAAGTAAAGTTTCTTATAATTATGAGTTTAACTATCATTGTGTTTTAAAATTTATCTAGTCTTCAAACATATAAATTCATCTATTTACATTCTTAAAAGTATGGTAATTTTTCTTGAATATAATTTCACAGTTGTATACAATTATATACATACCATTACCATAAAATTTTCATTTAGCAATAAGAGATATTCTGTATGAAAATATCAATACAATTATATAAAAAATAAATTAATATGAAATATAAAATATGTTTTCTATTTAAACATCCCCTTTGGGGGAAATTTTAATTCCACTTGTGCTAATTTTTTTAAAATAATTTTCATTCAAATGAAATATTACTCCAGACAAGTTTATAAATAACTTATGTCATGCCCGAACAGTTTCCAAGTAGACAGAAAGGTCGTAATCTTTTGACTGCTACTTTTTGTGTCCTCATAACTTCACGATCGTCTACTTTTAAGAGAGAGTTTGAAAAGAAACATTTTTCTTTTACTAAATAGGAAAAAAAAAATGCATTTCCTGTTTTATAAAGAAACGAATGTCTGCCCAGGCACTAGTAATTAGCGGCGTCAGATCTTTGTTACATAGTTATTTATATTTTTACGTTAATATTCAAATATGTAAATGCAAGTTGTAGTTTTGGTTGAATGAACTTATTTGAATTCTGTAGACGCGATTTCGAACATTTTGTTTTCATATTTCGTTGAAAATAATCCACAAGAAATTCATAAAAATTTGATAAGATTTTAAAGTATTCTTTTTTGCAAGCTCACTCAGTAATTTTTTTCTTTATGAAATGTTTTTAATTTTAATTTTGTCATGTGATTACATGAAAGAAACACCAAATTATCGAATTATTTTTACTTTAATACAATATTATCACCAGTTTTTTTTTAATTGAAAAACTTTCAGAAAATTTAAAATTTAAAACTTTTACGCAAAAACCAACTGTTATAAATTTATATTTCCTTTATAAATAATAGAACGTATAATAATTTAAAGAAAAAAAGCAAATTAATTTTATTTTAAAAATGTTTTTGTGCAAATTTTATCACCAAAAGAATGTAGTCCTTATAATGAAACGAGAGGAATATAATTAACATAATCAATTAAAATACAATTCTTCTGATATTTTTAAAGCTATTTAAAAATTATTCGCGTTTTTTTTTTCAAAAATTATAGCAAATTACATTTATTGAAGTCTATATGTTTTAATTTTATGCTTTGTATATTCTACTTATTTTTAAATATGAATCTACTATGAACAATTAAGTTGGGAAAACAAATTGCATTGAAAAAGAATAAATTGTTCACTGGAAAATTACTTAGTTTTTTTTACTACTTTTTACTAAAGAAAATTGGAATGTTAGATTTAGTTTGCTTCAGAATTTTAATTAATTAAAATGCGGGAAATTTACTTTTAACCACTGAATAAATTGAAAGATTAATATTTAATTGAAATATTAATTTAGAGTCCTTCTTTTTTGCTATTTATTAAAATCTTTTCTTAAAAGTGAATTTTGACTTTTCGTACTGAAAATAAAGGCAACTTCCATGGGTAATAAACACAATATAAAAAAGTTATCGTTTTGAGAAAATTAATTACAAAATGCTGTAGCACAATAAAATTCGTCAAACTTGTGTGCAGAGAATGAAATTCCAAATCACTTTTACGTATTTTTGATATTTCATAGATGATTTTGAGTTAACATACTGACACATCAAAATTTTAAATTTCTACAGAGAATCTTAAATTAACTATGTTTTAAAAAATTAAATTTTTTTTACATACATTATTTTAAAGTATACATGAAGCATACACAGCATAGAATTTATATCATAGTGATATTTTTCACCAAAAACATGTTTTTGTTTAAAAAAAAAAAATACAATCGGGAAAAATCGTTGTACCTGTTGGCTAAAAATAAGTTTTTTTTTATTTCAAAAGAGAAATTTTTTAAATATTTAAAATGGTAACTATTTTTTTAAAAGCAATAGGTTATTATTGAATTTGATAAAAATATAAATAATAAATGATTAGATAATTCTAATTTATAATTGCATTTATAATTACAAATTTATGAATCAAAACAAAGTCAGCTTTCATAAATTTGTGCTCTAATTCATTTGTTAAAGCCAACATTTACAACAAACTTTGAAATCGCTTCCTCAATCATTTTGTACAAATATTTGTAAATGATTGTTTGTTTATTGACATAAATACGTAATGAGCCACCCATGTGGTGCAGTAGTTAAGTTAAATATTGATTACTAATTAATTACTTTTCCATCTGTAACATATTACATTACACTTACAGCTCAGTTTTTTTTAAAAAAACATCAGTTTCTTTAGAAAATAATTCAATACTAGTAATTTTTGTCAATAAATCTTGCTATTTTATTATTAATTTCAGCGAAGATTAGAGGGAGAGCACTTTATTTCAGTGATTAAAAATTAAAGTAATTTATTCATACGATCATCATGAAATCCTAACTATACTACATATGCCTACACTTTTAACGTTAAAATCTTCGCACTAATAATATAGTAGTAAAATGTCGGTCGTAAAAGTGATAAGCACAGTTACTCAGCTTAAAAATATGTTTTAGCTATTTTTCCTCAATAGTAGACAGTTTTTGATTTTCTGATATTTAAGTATTAGCATGTGCTGACCAATAACTCAGTAGTTTTCATTCCTGGCTTCTAGACTGTTCGTTCCGGGTTCGAATCCCGGCTCGAGCATGGCTGTTCCTTTCTCTCTCTGTGTTTCTCCTAAGATGATGAATGAATGTGATCCACCCTGTAAGCGGGTTTATGGAATATGATGTTGCTTCCGTAAGACATTCTGCTTTCATAATTCCTTTCAAATAAATATAAATGAATAGCAATTTCTTGCCCAATTGTAGCTAAGGGTTAGTCACCTAGTACCCACCATCTGGTAAAAAAGGTATTAGCATGAGAACGTAAGAAGTACCACTTCAAAAAACTATTTACTTTTTTAAAAAAAAAATTCAGAAAACTTAAAACAATGTTGCCTATTTAAGTTCATCATAAATAGAATTCCTTTAGACAACTTATTTACTGATGATAATGAATTTATTTACTTATAAGATAGTGAAATTCTTATATTGAAAACTATTTTATCCTCAAGTAAATATTAATATTTTTAAATTTTGAGTTTATTATCTATCGTAACTCAAAATATTTTAAATGAAATTTTCGATGTCGCGGGATTTCGATGATGCCTGTTTTTTTGTTATCACTATCGTGATATGAGCAGAGCTAATTGATTCGCCAGTGCTTTGTTTCTATTCATTTAAAGTTTTTTTTTTTTTTTTAAAAAGAAAAGTTAAAATCTTATTTTCGTAAGCACTTACATAATATACTGATTAATCAAGCAGTGACATATGAATCAAATACCAAAGATATTTATCTACCATTGTTTTGTATTATAGGCTAATTATTCACAATGTAAACCAATATCGCTTAATAGGATTCTCCGATTATATTTATATAAAATAAAATTTGTTTTAATGTGTAATAAGTTTTAAAAAAAGTCTTATCTATATATATATTCATCATTGAAGCATACATTTAATCTTTGGTTCAATATTAAACGTTTCGCTTGTTTCAAACGGATCACGATTTTATTACCTATTGACTTGATTGAAAGCTACGATTCATTCATCTCCTTTCGATGAAGCGTAACGTAAGTAATTTTCCAATCTAATGCACCCGGCACGCATCGAAAATGTAAACAAAAATTTTCATTCTCACTATGCTATTGTGTATGCGGTAGTTCAATCAGATATATGATGAGCACTGTTCTAAATTGTGTAAAAGGATATATTAATAGAAAGAATAAAGCGAATGTGCAAAGACAAAATGAATTGAAATAAAAGTAATCGTTAAGTAAAATAATTCTAAGCAAACGGCACGATGTAGAGTCAAGAATTGCCCAGAAGCAAATGTTTAGTTAGTAATAAAGCTGATATATGATGATAATAATTATTATAAAGTAATAAAATAGGATAGAAAAATAGTTTTTAAAGTAGTTTATAAAAAGACAATAATATAATGGGATATAAAAATAGTAAATATCCGTTTTATTGATTTTGAACTTGACTTAATTCAAAATAGAACGAATCTAATAGCCTTTCTGTTTTTATTTAATGTATCAATACACCCTCGCATTTATAGCCATCAATAAATTTAAACACGGATTTTATTTACCTTGATCTAAAAATATTTTTATATTAGTGGATTCAGTTTTGTTTTCTTTCATATGAGAAATTTCGAGTACTAAACAAAAGTTCCCAAGACTTACACAATAGTTGTATCAAAAGCATATTTAAGAATTATTTAAATTTATTTAACCTGCTATGAAATTTTTCCACTTTCAGCACTTATTTTATGTACAGAAATTTTTTAACTATTTTACTGAATTCCATTTTGAAATGAAACTGTGAAATGTATTTTCTTATTTTCTCGACAATTTTGCGTTACAGTATAGTTAATATTTCGTCAAAATTACTCTATTTGACTATACGTATGAATTTTCAGGATGGAATTTCTTATTCGACTTTATTACTTAAAATAAATATACGGCTTTCTTATACTATTTGAACAGTTGAAAATTAGCTAGCGATAGATATTAGAATAATAGCAAGTTTTTTAAATGCAGATAAATAAAATATAGTTCGAGATTGAAAGAATAAAAATAAAAAGGAATTAAAAAGCCAAAGGACAATAAAATGTTTTAAATGTATATTACTATGTATTTATATACTTTTGAAACTATTTAAAAAAGAATTTTTTCATCAGTATTAACACGGGATAATCAAAATTATATTGCTTTGAATAATCCAATCTCCTTAGAAAAAACCCATACACAAAAATACTGTTTAAAGATATATTCCAAACACACTCTTAACTTATACGGGATCCTTGACAAACATGGCATATTTTGGCCTGTAATTCAACTTAGATTCCTATGACAATCTATTCATACAAGAATTGAATAGTATTCAGAGGAATATTGTACCATTCTTCTTAGAAAAATTGTGAATTATTTTAGGATAAACTCCGGTCAAGAGTGTTAATATTCTGAATTGAACATCTTAAAATAGATTATAACAATTGCATTAAATTGTGGACGAGGTACTGTTCATGCCTATGTAGATGTTTTATTTCACCTGCATGTTTATTGAATCTGGATTGGGCAAATCCCGCTGATTGAACACGAGCATTATCACTCTGGAAAATTCAATTCCGTGCAGAAAACAACTTTTTTATTATAGAATGGGTCTGGCTTTCCTATGATAAAAATTTAAAGGGCAATTATAAAGAGAGTTTAAAACTTCTTCATACTCTAAGTAATCCATCCTTTCATAATTTTGAATAAACCAGCAGAAAATTAAAAAAGTCTAATCATTATAAATCCATCTCTAGTTAGAAGGAGACAAACACACAATTATACCCTGGTGGAGGTGTTTTTTCTAATGTGCATCCATCCTGTTAAGGGAAAAGTATGAAAAAGGATTTATCTGATTGTATATAAGTGTCTTTCACTTATCAACGGACCAAGTTTTGTGGGTATTGTACCCCTGTAAATGATGTTGTGCATTAAAATCTTTGAGAAGTAGCTTAAAAATCACTGATATGGCGTAAAGGTTATGCTTATGAAAGATCCTCCATACTATATTGACATCAGTAACTGATGTGCACTTTGGCCTCTTTGACTTCACATATTTCCTTTTCAATTATCAACAATGAATTCTGATATGTTATTTTTATTCTCAAGTCTTTTCGTTATTTTGATGTTGTTGTTCTCGTGTGCCAGCTAAGCTGGCAAATTGGGGTACGCTGCTCCACTGTTCCAACTAAATCGTATTTGGTGTGGAGTCCGACTTCTTCAGTACACACACATGCCATAGGGACCCGCTTATAGGATATGCAACCATTCACACCTCATTCACACACAAGGAAAGGGCAAAGACAGGATAGAGAGAGAAAGTATATCCATACCTGAACCAGGATTCGAACCCAGGACCTACCTATCCGTAGTCAGGCACGCTAACCACTAGACAAGTTGGCTGGCTCATTATTTTGATAATTACCTATATATATATATATATATATATGTGTGTGTGTGTGTGTGTGTGTGTGTGTGTAAAAACTTGAGTATATAGAGGGTGCATCTATGTATAATAAATATATTTGTTCCAATAAATTTTAATGGGATAACTTAATTGATTTCTAAAGAAATCACCTTATTGATTTACAGAGCAAGATTTTTAACCACGATAACAAGGCTCATTTTTCTCTGCTTTTCAGCTAACATCGCTTTAATTTTTAATACTCATCACTTTATTTGTATATAATAAAAATACTAGAACACACCTGCTTCTTTCAAGCATTCCAAAAAAATTTTTTTGGATTAAAGCTTGTATTCAAGAAGAAAATTTGTGAAAGTCTCTAACATGTACGTTTATAAATGTGCATTCAAATAAATAAATAAATGAAAAGTACGAAATGTGCTCCTTCAATTATTTCTTAGCAGGCACTTACCGAATCAAATATTTTCACTCGAAGAAATACAGTAGTCTTATTCAATAACTATGTATCTTTGACGTCGTGAATTAGATAGTCTAACCGTCTAAGACTATCTAATTCACGACGTCAAACTATTTTAATGATAAGATATAAAAGCTGATCTCATATATTACATTCATTATACATCAGAGGAAACCTAGAAAGTATATCCCCCATATGTCTTCCGAAAAGACAAATCCTTGATAATGGGACTTATTTAAAAGTGGAAAATCCGTTATACTCCTAAGAATGCACCCAGACAAATGTGCACGCAGAAAGCAGAATCGCAACATCAATTGTCCTTTGTTCAGTATTTTCCCGCCTGGATCGAACTCAGGAACCTCACTCCGAAGAGCGCTGTACTACCATTTATCCATGGTGAACCCGAACAGCAAAGCTCTGATACTTCGTAGTAGACAGAGTTACGACTTAAAGCTGCTATAAAACATATTAATCACTATTCTATTAGTAAACTTTTGGTATTGCGTAGTAGATAGCGTAATGATTGAAAGCTGATGCACGGCATTTTAAAATTCTTTGCGTAAATTGGTTTGCGAGAGAGTTTTTCAAAGTTAATAGAACACATTTATGTATTCAACGAAAACGCAGAAATCTTTCAAGCACGCTCTTGCGATAGATGCGTTTAGGGGAAGGCAAAATAACAGCATTCTTCCACCGTTATTCAGTCAATGATTGTGATCGAAGCTGGAACTTTATTTACCGTATAAATTACCCTCTGTGATAAGTTTGCATTAAAATTGGGCTGTATTTATGTATCACAAGGGAGGAAACCTAGAAAAACCACCTCAGGTACCCATCCGTTAAACATGCGCACATTAATCAGAAACGTAACACCCATTTTTTATTGTTCAACCATGTCTGAGATCGAACGATGCACCTTACGGTCTGAAGAGCGTTTTTCTACCACAACGCCGTGGTAAGTCCTAATTGTAATATTTGTATCCGGGTTGTGGCTAACCAAACGATCAAAAGCTTTTTAGCATCGACTGCTTAGATTAACTACCGGGAGAAGATTTATAAATAGTGGGCCGATATCACAAATCGCAAGGGACGAAACGGGAAATTATCCTCAAAAGACATGCGCAGTTCTTCTACTAAACCACGAGGAGCCTAAATAGCAAATTTTATATTTTTAACAAAAGTAAAAATGTTAGCTGTATTTATGTGTACTTATAATTTTAATATGGCCAGAATATCCGCAAGATTAAAACTTTAAAGTAACATATTCTATGAAATAGAAGCTAAAGTTCTAGCAATCTTAATAGATCTATCTTTCGATTTTCTCTAAATTTTCTAGAAATTATCTAGAAATAGATTAATGGGAATAGATATGCATATCAAGTACACTGTAGCTAACATAATTTTCTTAAGTCTCAATACTAAATTAGAAAGTATTAAAGTCACAGTCACTGTAATATCGCCACAATATATTCTGAAGATTTCTATTGAAAAGTTCAATTTCTAAATTCAGCTTTTTCTTCAGATAGTGAATATAATTTTATCCGAGTTAGAATTTTCAGTACATTTTTTCAATCAAAATCATAACTCTTTTTGAATTACGTGCCGAATTGGACCTGTTAACAGAATGGTTAGCGATTTTGACTTAAATTCAATAATTCGCGTGCTTTCGAATCTCATTTTGGACATGAATGCATTTAGTGGTTCAGATTCCACTCTGAACTAAAGGTCCAAACCTAATAATGCCTCGAGTGCAAAGTGACTGTTGGGCGACAAACTAACCATTCCAAAGTAGCAAACATGGCAATTTTCGATAATGTAACAAATTCGGACATATATTTTTGGTTCTAAAATAGAAGGAAAGAAATAAGTAATTATGTATAAATATAATTTTTGTGAATTTTTCATTTCAAACTAGAAGTTGAAAAATATATGACAGTTTTAACAACACTTTGAAATTAATATTTTAGAGTATGCTCTACCGCAATGAAAATTAAATATCGGATAATATTTCTTTTAACAAATGGAACTGTTTATTTCGATGTCCCCCACGTTCTTGAAAATGCTGATTTTCAGTTTCATGTCGTATTTTTAATTATATTTTCAATGTTCCACATATGATTTAATTTTAAATAATTATTTTATACTTTTCATTTCGAAAATTTTTCATCAGTATTCTATACACTAAAACCAGCCATTTGAATTATTAATATAAAGTCATTAGTGATACATTTGCGAAGATAATGTTAACGAACATAGAACATAACTGAACATAGAAAATTTAAAATGCAGCAATCATTAATATCTGTTAATTTATTAATACATAAAATATTAAAAACTGTACATAGGTTATTGTATTTTGTTTAGAATATATATTTTTTAATACTTTAATCGCATGTTCTTAAGTAAAAATTCATTTCACAGAATTTAGAAATATCACACACCATATCGTTTTTTATGTAAATTATTTATCACGAAAGCTTTAAAATGTGGCAATTATTAGCTGAAAAGAAACCAAATATTCCTTCTCCGAAGTGGGAAGAGGCTTATCCACTGATCCTTATCCATCTTTGAAAAATTTATTATTAGTTACCAAAAAGTTATCTATTTACTAAAAGGAATGAAAAAAAAATAATACATTGATTTCTTATAGATCTTAATGCATCTGATAACTAAAAAGCTTAGTTAGTTTTGGGAAAAAAAATCATTTTTTGTTTATATTTCCTAGAAATACTCTGCCGTTTTAGGAATAAGATGCGCATCCAAAAATCTACGAAACGCAAACTACTAAATTCTCATTTTGTTTGTGAATTTTTCTGTCGTTTCACAGTCAAATAATCTTGTTAATAATATGAAAAATAATTTTGTCAATAATATGAAAAAAATGAAATAATATCAAAGTTCTAGGAATAATAAATCTTTAGTTTGATAGTTAGTTATATATATATCTTTATTTTGATAATTTTGCATGCAGTTTTCCCGAATAAAATTTTTTTCGTATTTGTTGTCAAATCTGGATTGAATATCGTATGAATCAATTTTCTCAACATTATCATTTGTTTATTTGAGACTTGAGTTTTAATAATATACAAACAGATTCAGTAATATGTAGACACTTTGTAAGGATTGGTTTGTTTGTCGCTCAACGGTTATTTTTTGCACACGAGGGCTAATTAGACCGGGACCTACGGTTTAAAGTGGATTCCGAACCTCTACAAACACACATGCCCAAGATGGGATTCGAACCCATGAACTGTTGAACCGAATGCAAGAGCGCTAACCATTCGGTTGCCAGTTTGTAAGAATTTCGAATCTCTTCAATGATATTTAAGAGGGCTGATTTAATTTTTAAAACGGTTATATGAAAGATAATTATGCGAAAATATACTTTTTTTATTTTAATTAATCATTTTAAATTCTTTAATAATTATTAATTTTAAATAATTATTAAGTGTGAATCTCAATTATTTTACTACTAAGTTGAAAGTTGATAGGAGATGCAGTAGAAATTATAGAAAAAATATTCATCTTATGTGGGGTAAAATTTTTAATTACAGAACTCAATAATTTTCTTCCGAACATAGTAAATTATTTTACATTTATAATAAAACATAATAAAAAGTGATGTAATTTATTTTTTATAAAAATCTATCATTTATTAAAATTTGATTAAATAATTAATTTTTGTATCATTTGTCTTTACAATATTCTCTATGTATCAAAACATTTTACGTACCATTTATAAACCAGAATTTTATTCTCTAATTAAAAATAATAAAGTATTTCACGCTTAAACTTTCTCACTTCATTCTCGGCTAAAAAATAATCACGATAATGAATAAATAATTTTTTATCGCTTGATTACAATAATTAAAATATACTTGTCTATTAAACTACCATACTACTGTCAGAAATAAACTACTCATATATAATTAGCATTCCAAAGTTTTTTACCAATTTTCTTCTTTGCATTATAACTAAATATTATATAAAAATTAATAAAATATTACATAAAAAATTGTAAAAATTAATTTTGATAAAATGAATTGCACAATAAATAATTTTTTTATTTAGAAAACAAATGTCACCGTCGAAATATTATTAAAACTCATTTTCTAATTGAATTATTATATGAAATGAATATGTTCCATATAAATTCCTTTCAACAAAAATAATTGAACTTGAGAATCATAAGTATACATACAAGATTTTGGATTTCAATAAATTATTAAAATTTTTATCATTTTTCAGTGAAATGTTTGAATGTAAACTCTTAATATATACATTTTTGCGACACAAAACTTCATTAATTTTTAATACTTTATTTATATTGATATTGAAAAACACAAAAATACTTTTAAAGAAACAAAGTTTTAATAAATAATTAACATTTGACAATGTTTTAAAACTGAAATAAATAATTCATTTAAATGAGATTTAATGATAAACAATTTTTAGTTTCTGATTATTGGCCTTAAAAAACCTTTAATCTTAATCAAAAAAATTGAATAAATATATAAATTTTTTATTTTTTTCTATCATCAAATATACCGTTGAAGATATCCATATTCTGTTTTGATTTCCAAATATGGAGATATTATATACAGAATTTTAAATAAATGCTTAATTAACATAATCTCCCTTTTTTTTTTAATTCCTATTTCTAGATATTCTAAGAGGATACATCAGACACTAATCAATTAAAAATATTTTTTACTGGAAGTTGTTTATAGGAAATGCCAACTGACTTAAAAGTCTATATTTAAAACTGAGACAGATGAAGTTCTTGACCATCCTTTTACCTTCGCTGTTCAAAAGAAGGTCCATCCATAACGTAATTATTCCCCAAACGTTTGGCGAGGTCATTTCGACTGGCAACCCTCTTCTCTGGGTTACTGGATTAGCCAGTTGCTGCCATTGGAGACTATATGAGCTTCTTTTGTCATGAAAAGGATCCACGGGGAGTCTTAAAGGATGAGTTGCTGTTCCACTTTTGGAAACACTAGATCAGTTTTGCTCCTCATCGATTCGAACACTTTCTGAATGGTTTTGTTGTCCCATTGTAGCTCTTGAGGTTGACTTGGATGTGTTGTGCCCGAGCTCATACTTGTATCCAGTGAAGAAGATAATCGTAACATAACACAGAATTTGTAATAGTTAAGGATTTTCAAGATGCATTTTTATTCAGTAAGTTACATCTACTTTTTGCTTAGCTTAAAAATTATATTTTAGGAATTGTTTTTAAAAATATCTATATATATTTAATAAATTATATATATATATATATATATATATATATATATATATATATATATATATATATAAAATATAATTTATAAATATCTATTTATGTGAGGATTTTCAAGAGGCATTTTTATTCAGTAAGTTACATGCATATTTCCTTTTTTATTTAAATATTTTGCTTTGCTTAGAAATTATATTTTAGAGATTGTTTTTAAAATATAAGAGAGAATCAATTTAAGATTTTGATTAATTTAGTTAGCTACTGTGATATGGATGTCCATTTTATTTTTTTTTCTAATGTTAGTAAATTTTTTAGTTCTAAATTTATTTAATTAAGTGGTGTCATAATCGACATCATTAGAAAATATTAATCTAGAAGTTTACTTTATAAGTGGTTATATCTATGCATCAATTTAAGAGTAATTCAACTGTCTAAAAATGATTCAACTGTTTTTTCTCAAAAAAAAATGTTTGTTTATTTTTTAAATTAAAATCATTTTTTTATCATAAATGTGGAAGTAATTACATAACCACATTAAAAATTTTTCTTTCTATAACTCATGTAAATTTATAAAATTTACTATTCAAATTGTAACTAACAAACATTAATGAAATATTCCTACATTTTATTGTATAATTATACTTTACGTAAATTGTATTAATATATCTTTGTAAAAGGAAACACAAAACTACTTAAAAGCATACAAAATTTATTTTCATATACATCTTTATGACAAATTTAAGAAGTTTATGAAGTAAAAAATTCATTTTTTTACCAGGAATGAATATTAAAAAAGAATTTTCTAAGAGTATTGGTAAAACGTGAAGATAATTTCTAAAAATCTTATATATGAAAGTATAAAATATATTTAAATTATACATTAAGTAGCTAAAATATTCATTAAGTTCGGAAATTTTAAAGCAAAATATAGATTCCCTTTTATGAATACTTAATGAGAAATGATGATTTCCAAAATTAACAAAGGGTGAGGTTTTGAATTTGTACCACTATAACTAAATTATCTATAATTGTTTTGAATTCTTTATAAAATATGAAAGTCTGTGCACCCAAAAATGACAATTTTGCATATTTCTGGAGTTTAAAAATATAGTTAGGCATTTTGCATTCAGTACTTATTGCTTGCAAATATTAAATTTTGTATTGAATCAATTTTTTTTCTTTCCAATCAAAAATGTTCGCTGTAGAATTCGAGAGATTATATTGTATATATATTTTATCATACATTACCCCCCAGAAGTTATAGAAAAAGACATTTTCGACCCCATTAATATATTTCATATAAATTTATACCAAAAAGTAAAAGTAAGAGTAACGCATCATACATTTATATTTTATAACAGGTATTTTATAAAACAATGATTATGAAAATTTCATTCGATAATTTCAATATTTCTGTTAATTATACGGAAATGTGAAAATCCTTTTTCAACAAGTATATTGAATTTTATATTGCTGAAATAATTATACCAGAAACTTTTATATTTACTCTGAACAAAGAAACAAAATCAAAATGTCATCATTTTGGGATACAAATTTTATCATCAAATTGTTAATTGAAATTTTTACAGTTTTCCAAAACTTTTAAATCAATCAGAAAGAATTGATATTTTAATTAAATCACAATACAATTGTATTCTGATTTTAAAAAGTTTAAAATATTCAATTTATTTTTAAAAAATTGATCGTTTCTAATTTTGATCTTAAATGTTTTAAAATCCCAATAAGAAAATTCAGTACTACAAAAGTAGTTTATTAATTTTTTTGTTTATTTGCATTTAACTGACATTGATCTCAAAACTTCCTTTTCATAAACTGAACTGATATTGCAAAAATTATATTTTTTCAATTAAATTTAGAAACATTATTTATATATTTTCTTAATGAAAAAAGCTTTTAACTGGTTATTTTATAGACAATCATCTTAAAACTAAATTCCTTTATTTGTTAACTAGTATTCTTGCTAGTTATATAATGAAATTTTTATACTTGTAATTTATATATCCAGAATTTTTTTTACTGAACAAATCCAATATACCTTTATCTTTTGAATTTAATGACGGAATAAATAAATTAAATTTAATGATGAAATAGTTTTAATTATTTAAAAATTAATTAAATTTAATGACGTTTAAATTTGATGACGAAATAATATGATATATGTACATATAATCTGCATAAATACACTGCTTGAGATATTTCAAACATGCATTATCTCAGAATCTGTGGATAAAATCTCTCTACATCAAAAAGTACAAACTAATGTTATTACCATAAAGATTTGGAGATAGAGGTGTTCTTTTAAAACAGTGTTTCTTAGTTTGTAATATTCTATTAAAAAGATAGATAACTTTTATACATTGGATGGAATTGGAAATGTGAAATACAATACATCATTCAAAAACAGGCATATAAATAATCTCTTCATTCTTATCATTTATATTTCATTTTATTTTTGCTTAATTAATAAACTATGATAGCCAGAATGATGTATTGAATTCACAAATGATGACAAATAAATTGATAAAATTTGATTTACAGAATTTAAATTGTGAATATATAGATATATATATAATTAGTAAATGATTTAAAATTCATTGTAGTAAAAGAATACAATCACGTAAATAAAAATCAAGAAATAGTTTTGTAAAATAAAGTGCTAATAATTTTAACTTAAACTGTCTTAATGGATATTCTTATTTACATGATGAATTCCATGCTATTTTTATTATGATACGAAAATTATTTGAAGAAAGGCCATCAATACGAAACTTTTTCGGCTTCTTTGAGTTAAACAGCTGGAATAAATCATGTCAAAATCAGGATGTAGTCCTTAGGTCATTACTCATTTCTTAAGACTACAAAGCAACTACATTTGACAAAATATGTAAAATTATTTAAATTTGTTATATTTTAATAGCTATTTCATTCAAAACAGATAAGACTTTATTTCATACTGTGTGAACAAAAATTTTTACCCGAAGAATTTTGATCTTCGGAATTTCTCTTAATGATATTGATTTCAATGGATAAGAATTGATTGTTGTTATTGTAAATAACTTTTTATTTGCCTAAATCAAACATTTTTTGTTTTACTTCTTACAAGCATAATCATAATCCAAGAAAATATTTTGAACGAAAAGCAAACATTCATGATTGAAAGTAATTTTTTAGTTTTAAATTAGCACAAATTTTTCAAGTTTGTGAAACATTTTTCACAATGAAAAATATATTTTCCCAATGAAAAATATACTTTTAAATATATGAAATAATTCAAACATTTTTTAAAGTATTTTTTTTTTCCATTCTCACAAGTTTTGAGGATTTAAAATTTATGGGAAAGTAAAATTTATTTCACGGTTTTATTAATTTATTGATTCTGGAAATCATTTGAACTTAGTTACAGCATATGTGCCCGATATAGTTGTTAATACTTACTGTTTCATTCTTGAATAAACTACTTAAATATACGTTTTCCTTAAATTTCACAATATTTTTAATATGTAATTTCATAATTATAACAAAATTAAGAAATGATAAAACACTTAATAAAAATTAAATTCCAACTTGCGAAAATTTAAAATAACAATATTTTCAGAAAATGTAATATATATATATATATATCACTAATTATCCTTTAATTCCGTAACATCTTAATGACCATCATGGAGTCAATGAAACTGTCTGTTTGAGTGGTTTGAGTGTAAAGTTTATTTGCAAATGTCATTGGAGAAGGGTGTGTTTAAAACAGAATAAGAAAGAAAGAAACAATGCCCTTAGACTGAATTCTTCTCACGATATCCTTTTACATAAAACATGCCGCTGATAATTTTCGTTTATTTTGACAAAAAGGGAGCAAAACAAATTTTTTCTTTCTCTGTTGTTTTATTTAGTAAATAAAAGATAATGAAAGATTGTGGAAAAAGTGTCCTAGTTGAAAAAGAAAGGATTTTAGTCGAAAGAAATTGAATCGAATAATTTTGCTTATTAAAAAATTGGATGACATTGTGAGCCAACAATATGTTCGTGCAGTGATATGATTACACCTCACAAATGACAAAGGAAATAATAATGGAAACCTGGAACTCATCACCTTTATTCCATTTCTGTGTTTCATTACTCTTTGTAAGTCATTTTTGGAAAAAGTAGAATGAGGAAAAGGGCGGAGAAGCTTATTCAGTTTTGTTTATCTTTTATTCAAAGCGGTGGAATAAATAAAACATCTTCTTTCCTTAGATTTTATTTTAGAGAAAATGGAAGCTAAATTCATTCAACGAATTATTTTTTGTACTTCAAATAAATTTTACTTCATGTTAGAATATAATCATTTGTTTTAATCATTTTTTTCTAATCACTATTCTATTTCCAGAAAAAAATAATTCTCATCAAAAATTTAAATTTTATTTTTTAATCAACACAAGATCACAGGTATGAAGTATTATGACATTAGATAATTCTTACAATGCATGTTCATTTCAACCAACCGTTCTCTGACCATTAGCAATTTAAATTTCTTTTATCCAAAGATTCAATATTTTTGGCATGAACTCTTCTTGAATTAATGTTCCTTCCTTACTTTATAGTTTTGTATAAATCAATTGAACGTTTAAAACATTTTTACTTCAAAAAACAATAATTTGTTTTTTTTAAACAAAAATTGAATTACTAAGGCTACTTACATTTTTTTCTACAGATGAATATAATTTCTACGTTTTTTATGGATAAAAAAATTTATTATTTGCATTATTATTCTTGTTTCTTATTCTTTATTTAACTAGTTTATTTTAAATTTTTGTGGTGTGTGAACGATTAACAACGATTCATTAATCAACTATGTATTTTTATCATTAAAATATATGACATTTATGAGAAAAATTACAATTTTAGGAATATATAAAAATGAAGAAATTAGAGAAATATGAAACAAAATTATACATATGATTGGCTTTTTAGGAAAATAAAAAAGAAATTAACTGATAATAACCTGCATTACTGCTGTTGGCAGTTGTTAAATTTACGAGACTCAGTTATAGATTTATTACTTCAGAAAGAACAGTTTTTGCTAGATTATTGCACAAATGTCTCATTGAAAATAATATTTGTAACTTTCGAAAGAAAAAAATTTACTTCAAATATGATCCGAAATTTTCCTTATAAAATAATATATTTTGATAGAGTATATTTGAAATTGCGTCATATTTTACGCTTTAGTATTTTAATATTAATATTTACAATGACGATTTAATGGCTAATAAAAATAAAACTGAAAGGAAAAAAATATTTTTGAATAGTGACATTTATTCTAGTATTTTTCGCATTAAAATTATTTGTTAAATTTTTCTTTATCTAATTATAATAGATTAATATCAATATTTCTATTGCAATATAGCATAATTAAGGAAATGCTATTTTCTTAATTATTTGTGACATAATATTTTGTATGCATATTTTGATTTCAACATTCTTATTAAATGTAATTTATTATTTCACGCATTCTAAATAACACAGTAATAAATTCAATGATTATGGCAATTTTTTAAATTAAAGTATTTATTAAAAATCATAATTTTGTATTAAGTTTTTAATTTATCCGTTTATCTTTAGCTTAGAATAAATATAAAAACGAGGAAATCAATTTAAATTATAATTTTTAATTTTATACGTTATATCTAATTAGTTCAATGTCAAATTACAGTTTATGATGAAAATAATAAATAACTTAAATAAGAAAAATTCAGAATACATATAAATTAATTATATTATCACGAATAAACGAAAAAATCAAACCATAAAGATACATTGCCAGGAAGATTTTAAACAGCTATGAGCAAAAAAACTTAATGAAGTTTTATTATTCTGCTTTTAAATTCGTTTTAAGATAATTATTAAATGTGTAAAATCAGGTGAATATAAATAACTAATCAAATATTGGATGGATGCATTTCTCAGATTATTGCATATTCCATATATTCCTAGAAAATAGCGAATAATAATAATTATGGAAAAATTCCTTTTATTAAACTATTTTTGTACTATTAAATGTTTTTTATATGTTATCGTATTTTTTGGTAAATATCTGTACGATTTTCAAAATTAACCCATGCGTTCCGATCATGTCCTAGTTAACGTTTATCAAAGCGGATGAAGCCCTGGAGTTTGTAATATGTTATTGGCAACAGTTGTACGTAAACATGGTCTTTTACGTACGTATTTATAAAAAAAACAAAAACAAACATTATAGTTGAAAGATCATATGTCCACCTAAAAAGTACAATGACAACATAAGTTGTATCCATAGTTCAACATTTTTAAAGAAATGTTATCTCTCCGACAGCTTACGAATTATCATTAAATTTGGAATGTTTTATAATAGTGATACCTAAATTTTTAAAATTATAGTTAGTTATTTTAAAATAACTTAATGTAACTTAGAGTAAATAACTTATAGTTCTATGCAGTAATTGCTACATTTCATAAAGTTGAAAGGTAGTCGGTAGTCAGTCTCTGCTTAACCGAAGATCTGTCGTGTTCTCTAAAGGCAACTGCGGCACGTTAAAAGTGGCCATGGTCGCAATGTCCTCCTGGTGAAATGCTATCTCTGGGGTTCTAGGTCAAGTATTGGGGTTTTTTACTTGGTCCTTGCTACACAATCACGAAGACTCCACACCCGACTGCTTTTATCTAACTGGTAGAGCCCAGCTCAGAGCTAGGTACAGGAAAGCAAACTGGTTCAACATCTCATATTGTTGCAGTAGTACATATACCTTCTTTCTAAGAAGCTACATTTAGTTAAAACTAATCAAGAATGTACTAAAAATTTTGAACAATATTTTATTTTAAGAAAATAATGCGTAACATAAAATCTTTTGAGAGGATGTTAAATTTAGACAATTTTATTTCTTATTTTTTTCGTCTGACAGAAAAAAATTAGTATCAAATTACATTTGATTTGATATCACAATTGATTTTCTTAACTTTAATTGTGATTGCATATCACAATTAAAGTTAAGAAAATTAATTTTAAAATACACCATATTCTTTGTATTATTTAGTTATTCATCTCAAATATTTGTGAAATATGATTTTATAAAAAACATTTTCGATTAAGTTTTGCTACCATGGTCATTTCTCATTAGTCAAATAAGAAGATTTCAAATTAAATTTACTGTTTTTATAATAATCCGTAAAAGCACAAGTGTTGCTTCCTTTTATTTAAAACTTTTATAATAATAATTAAAACTATTTGTATGCTTATATGATAGAATTCGTTATAGAATAAATAAATATGAACAATTACTTTAAAATTTAAAAATTATAATAATCAAAAGAGGGTACAATTTATTGTTAATACTCAAAAAACTGTAAATTATGTTCTTCAATTTTTCTATATATAAAAATAATTACTGTAATATTAAAAATAAATAATTATAAATAATTCATAAACTTTATACTTTTATATGAATTTTTTAGTTAGATTATCATTTGATATTTATTTTTATAATATTTTTAATGAATATAAAAATTTTAATGCTCAATAAACAATGATAAGAAAATATTTAGGGATATATTTTAATAAATTTTATATGCAAGTATATAAGCAAAAAATAAATTTATTCAATAATTGTTGCTTAAGTTACAACAATTCATATATATATATATATATATATATATATATATATATATATACACACACACACACCCACACACACATATATATATATATATATATATATATATATATATATATATATATATATTAATACGAATCCATTTAGATCAATCTAATTTGTTTATGAATACTATGTTGTCAATGCGCATCATAAAATCTTTCTGATAACAATAAATAATTCTGCAGAAAACTTTGAATAAAATGTTTGTAGTAGACAAAAATGCATTTTAAAATCAATGGCATTTTTAGTTTATATAATTTTACAAAATAATTATGAAACCATCTGTATAACGTTATATTAAAATTCATGGTTTCATAGAAGAAGATAATAGTTATATTCACAGGGAAATGTGACTAGAGATATATGCGTTTGGTATCACGTAAATGCTTAGTATTAAAATAATAATTTAGAATTCAGAAATAATCTAAATATTATTTATAATATAATTATACAATAATTTATAATATAATTAAACAATAATGATTTTAAGCCAAACATTAAAAATTTGTATTATATTTAGAAACAAAAATATACTACTTGTTAATTTCAAAATGAAAAATCAAGTCATTTAATCTAATCTAAATTCAAATTAACTACGTACACATAAGCAGTTTATACAAAATCAATCTAATATAACCAAAAGTAAAAATTCTTATAATATATTTATTTTTATTTAAGAGCTATCTAACAGTAAACGCACATCAATCGGGTATTTACTTATTTCTCAATTAGAATAATTATCATTTACTGCTAAATGAAATCTATATATTTATATATATATATAGAATTAAAATACAAGCTTCATTTTTCCAATAATTTTATGCATGACTTCCTGCTGCAGCACAGCGCTACAAGTTGAATAGTGTTGCCAGATTATTATAACAAAACTCATTGAAGATATATATATTTTGCAATTAAGCAAAACAAAACTTTATTGTTGAGAAATACATTAACATGTGCAAAATCTGTAAATTTATTCAGGGTCGGAAATTTCTTGTAATTCGGAAAACCGCTTGAAATCAACTTCCTTCCAGTAACGGAAATTAATTCATATTCTCTCCATTGTTTTCTCTCTGGGACACTGCTGGAAAGCCGATTTCGCATGCCTTACTTAATATTCACACCTACACTCAGGAAAGCATCTTCTTCCCCAGTAGTGAAAGACAACAGTTTCTTCATACAAATGTGTTACTGCTGATGAAAGGCAGAGTGCTCTTTTTTTCTAGGTCAAACAGTTTTCGAAAGAATTAATAGGCTGAGATATTTTTACTGGAGTGAATATCAAATTTTCAGGACAAAGGCGGAAGAAATTCACACATTGACAAAGATTTTGTTTCACTGTGTATTTTTCTTCTGTGAATTTCCAAATGGCAACGTTATGCTCGCAATTTGATATTCTAACCATGTATTAGAAAATTATTTGCATTCATATAGAATATTCTTTTATCTAGATAAAAGGAAGGATATAGATGAAGATATCGATATAACGAGTAAGGTTCACGTTTGCCAAACGATAAGTTGTTATAGATATCGAGTAATTATATCTTTAATGATGATGAATATAATTGTCCGTGCCATCTTTAAGTAAAATTAGAAATGATGGAAATTTTCACTTGTGATTGGAATAACTTAAGCAGGAATCAGTTGGGAAATATATAGATTTAAAAAAAAAAAAAAAATCATGAATGATGTTTGAAGTCCAGAGTTTAAATTTTCAAGGACTTCGATTTCCATTTCCTATTACAATAGCAGGGTAATTAGAAATCTTAAAAAAGGAAAAGTAGAACAAAATTTGCATTAATTTAACAACATAAATTAGAAACTCCATTTTATAATCCGTTGTATTTTGTCTTTCCCTTATATCACTCAATGTAACTATCGTTTAATGAAGTCTGTAGCTCTTAAGTTTGAGAGCTTATGTGGTTTTAAAATTTTGTTTCAAATTAAATTGTTTATATGTCTCTTGATAACAATATGTAAATTATAAACATGCAACATAAATAGCAGTCATTATTCAGTATCATTATTATTAAATAATAATTGGTATATATATATATATATATATATATATATATATATATATATATATATATATATATATACATAATTGCTTAGCTAAAAATAGATATATCAAAACATGTTAGAATATCTAACTATTTGTATGTATTTTCTATAACTAACATACAATGATAAATTAGTTATTTTCTTTTAATAAACATTCTCTTACGATTTGAAGCATGAAAATCATCTTGTACAAAACATTAATTCTTCATACGCAGTCAAATATAATAAAGAAACTAAATTTCATGCTCATTAAATATAATAGGTAAAATCTATATTGAAAACAATATCGTTCACTCTTACATACTTACCTCAATATGTAAAATTTTCTGAAATATATATGTAAGGTGAAAAATGCTTGGTATTCACAGTAAAATTGCTTACAACTGATGCCAAAAAAAAAGCTTTGAATTTTAGAGCTTTTTTTGTAAAAAATGATAAAAATATAATAGATGAGAATTGTACTTTTCCTGACATATATAAATCGAGCGACATGAGATGTTCTGCAATTTTCGTGCTTCTTGTAATTTTTTCTACTATATACTAGTCTCCCCCCCCCCATCTTACATGTGAAAGTACTTTTTATAAGTATTTAAAAGAAAATGGAAGGTTTCTTTTAATATAAAAAGCAGTGATAAATAAAACTCATAATTCATATTTTTAAAAATACATTTTCAGTCCAGGTTCATACTTCGTCTGTGAATATCAATCACAACTTACCACTGTAAAATCCGTATGTTGAATAGAACTGAACTTGAAAATATTATTGATCAATTACTGATTTTAGAACATACATATTTCACTTCTGAACATTTTATAACATTTTGCATAAAATTTAACGCTGAAATTTGGAAAAGAAAGCATATTTATTCTTATTACAGTTCATTTGAAATAATAACATATCAAGGAATAATTAAATGATTAAAGCCACATAAATTATCAACTTAGTTCAAATTGATAGTGAAATATTCAAATTATATTATAAGATTAACTAATTTGATGATTATTGCATAGTTGTTAAAATATGATAATTATCAAAATTTTTGACGAGTTTATTAATACTGAATGGAGTATAAGCTCATTAAGCTGAAGAAAAAACTTCATCAAGCTATGTATTTTTAACAGGAAAACAAAATGAAACAATAAGGATAAAATAGTTATGTAATATTTAAAAAGAGTGTTTGATATGATATAGTTGCTAAAAGTAAAAATTATTATCTAATGATTGGAGAAAGTGCATTTAAATTATATTTGTTTTGATCACAGAGTTCGCGCACGCGCGGAACAAAATATCACAAAAATTACGTTATTCTATTGTCCTACAGACTTTTTTATGATTCAATACATAAGTTCTCACTCACGTTATATTCAATTATACTCGATTAAAATTTTTTTTTGAAGATAATATTTTTTTGTTACTATGTGTTTCAATAAAAATTAGATTTCATGTAATTTCTAAATCACTTAATTTTTTTATTCTTATTTTAATGATTTTGATCTTATTCTTTGAAAAAAAAATTTAAGGAAATTTCTATTGATGGCAAAGTGAAATTTATTTGAAATTGAAAAGAATGAGGAAATGAATCATAATGATTCGCAAAAATTTTACGCATTTATTCTATCGATATTTTTATGATTTTTCTACTGAATTGATTAAATTAATTTCGCTTTCGATATATTTATTTCATTCTGATTTCACCTAAGCTTTGAGAAAATTCAGCTGATGCCCTAAATTTTTTTTTCTTCCTATTTCCTATAATTAATTTCTTTTTAAATTTTAAATTAAATTTATTTTCCTTCATTTTCTCCAATTAATATATATATATATATATATATATATATATATATATATATATATATATATATATATATATATATATATATATATATATAATAGATATTTTTAAAAATATTTATTAAGCAATTTCATTTTTAATATTTAAAAAATCCATAATAAAAGCAACAAAAAATACAACTCATATATTATATATGTAAATAAAAATTAGAAATATGAATCTTTGACTTTCATATTTTCTGTTAATACTTGAAATATGAAAGCAATTCAGGACATTTTGAATATATTTAAAAAGTCCTCAACAAAGTTTATCCGCTTCTAGCCATTGCTTATTTAATCCTTTGTAAATTATCTAAACCTGTTCCGCAAATAATCAGAAAAGCAGGTTGGTGATTTCGGATTTCATATCCCCATTCTTTTTATAGCTTCATCTCTCCACAAACGCCAGACAGAGCTAGTACACGTGCCCATAATAGCATCTTTCAGGAAATTAGGCACAATCTTCCCACTACAACCGCATCTGTTCTTCTTTTTCCGAGTGTTCTTCTGTTCGTGATTTACGCGGCATACCCTACAGGTGTGTCCGAATGACTTATGTGAACTTTTCACTGGAGGAAAAAGGAAGTTCTTCGAAGTGAACAATTTGTCTCTTGCATTTCTGTCGCCTGAATCTCCATTTTAGATTATTGGTCCCTTTGAGGTTTTTAGAGAAGATTCAGATGCTACGTGCGTGGGCAAACAACCTTCCCACATTGAATTTATTAAGATTTGGTATTTCGGCAACGTTTGTGAAACAGAAAAGACGAAGGTACATTACGCAGCCTACTCATTATTACTTAATCTAAAGTTACTCGATGCGTCCAGTAATTGTATAATTGATTATGATAAGTTAAATCTAATTTATAATAACAATTATAATTTTTTAAATTTAATCTGCTTGGCGTGTATATCGCGTTTAATTTAATTTCGATGCAAATTTAAAATGATGTAATAAACACTATAGGTTTCTAATAACCACTGTTTATTTCTTTCATAATTATTATATTCTTTTAAATAAAATTTCTAGTAATCGCTATCATTGGTTTCTGTATAATGCCCTCACGGAAAATGGGTGTGTGTAAACAATATGTCCTACAGTGGAAGAAACAGCATTTACAAGTCAGAATAGCACTATAAAGGCCGCGAAGGCTTAGCTGGTTAAGACGTCGTTCTCATTGTCAAGAGATAGTGAGCTTGAACCCTGACTTAATGGAAAATCTGTAGTGTTCTCAAGAGGCAGCTGAGATACGTTAAATAGATGTGCGTCGCATTGTTCCCCAAGTGAAATGATATCACTCTGACTATTAGAGAGCCTTCTGCTTAGACAAATTCAAAACGCCAAAAAATTCATTGCCATTTATAGAGTTTAAATCTATTTTTTACCAATAAAAGAAGGCATTAGATATTGCGGAAGAATATTTTGATGAATTATGTATTTATTCTGTGTGTTTTCAGTTATGCATACATTTTTTGAAACACTCTTTTAGAACGCATTACTGCACCTAATATTTTATCTGGATCTTCAAATTTCTAAATAATGTTAAATTTATACAAATGCTATATTATAATCACAAGTTATAATAAAATGATGTCTAAATTAACATTGCTTTTTAAAATGTTAATTACTTTCTAAGTGTTTCCATATTTTTCTATGTATTATAATTGAAAATTTATAATTAATATTTGGTAATTTTTACCTTTAAAAAATGTATATTTGGAAGCTACAATCTGAAAATCAATATTTAATTCTAACGAATATATACAAGAAGAAAGTTTTTTTTTTAAAAAAAAGTAATGTTAACTAAAATGATCAATTCATTTTATGTAAAATTATAAATTCAGGAATATTATAACTTAAACTCAGAAAAAAATTAAATCCAATCGATTTTAAGTCATTTTTGATTGTTTTTAAAATTTTTTTTAGGATTTTTTTTACACATCTGTTTCGTTTTTTTTAAAAAACCTGAAATGGTTTTTAAAATAAGATAAACAGAAGTAGTTCAATCAACTCTAGGCTGGAAATTTTAGTGGCAATTTTTTTTCTTTTCAAAAATTACTTAGAAAAAATGCAAATGTTTACAACAGGAGAAAATGAATTTAAAGTTTCTATTTTTGCAAACAAAATTTGTTATAGTTACTGCACCTTTTTTAAATACGTACGTTTTACCGAATTAGTATCACTTTTTTGAAATGATGTTTATGTCATTAAAAATTGTTCTTTGAAATATTAAGATATGTCCTGTAGATGTGGAGCAAATATTTAAATGTGATTGCTTCTCACTTATTTTCAATAGTAATTTATTATTAATTACTATTAATGTTTGCAAGTTAATTTATAATTGTAATTATTAATTGTAATTAATAAATGTACACACGGTTTTCTCAAAATTTTCATTAGGGTGGGAAGTTTGATGCTCATATTTTTGCATGATTATGCATAAATGTTTTATTACAAAAATACATGTAGTATAGTTATTTAATAATTCAAAAGTTATTTATAAAAAAGTTATTGTATACTCAATTTTAATTGCATACAAAAAATCATTATAATGCAATAATAAATTATTCTGGCATGTATTGAAACTATTTTAAGATTCTATTTCCATTTTTAAAAGATAAATAATGATTGTAATGCAAGAAATTTACTATCAACAATGGATTTATATTATTTTTAAAATAAAAAAAAAGATTTTTAAAGTATTTTCTCAATGTTTAAGTTTGTATTATTGCTAAATTTATCTAGAAATTTAATGAATTCTAACACATATTTATTTAAATGAATTCATAATAGCTAAATGTTTATGTTTTCAGGCATCATTTCGAGAAAACTGCAAGAAGCTTTTATTTACCGATAAAATCTTTAAAGAATTTTATTTATTTCGAGAAAACTGCAAGAAGCTTTTATTTACCGATAAAATCTTTAAAGAATTTTATTTATTGTTGGTTAATATCAGATTTTAAATGCTTTCTTTCATGTTAAATTTAGTTCAAGATTTTCCTGAAAGAAAAGTTTGTGTCATTTTTTTGTTTGGCATTGATAAAGAAAAGCATTTCTTATAAATTATTTTAGAGAATTGTTTATTATAAAATCGTGTTCCTTTCTCATAGGATAGATTTAATATTTCAGAATCTGCATAAAATATACCTTGAAAAGCCTCACATAATGATGTAGAAAAGTGTATAAGCAATATTATTACGAATAACACATTTTAAACGTTACAAAAATCATTTGAATATCAAATATTGAAATGTATTGCTAATATTTTTTAAATATATTTTTACAAAGGAATTTTTGGCATACAATTTATATCTTATAAGAAAGTAATTTTATTATTATATTTTTGTATTTGATTTTTATTCAATCTCCTTTTAACTTGTCATATCTGCTTTTTCAAACGTTTTTGTGCCGAATATAAAATATCTACAAACTAAAATATAAACCATCAAATATTCTTAAATTAATTTTTTTAAACATCAGGATTTTATATAAAAAATATAAAAATGAAATTAATATTAGTTTGCATGTAATTTTATAAAGTAATTTTCAAAATATAATTGAGAGGAAATTTCCTGTAATATCCATGTCAAGAGATGTTTATTTTATACTATAATTTATAAAGAATAAAATAAAATATATGAAAATAAGCTTATCTATTTCTCTCTCCCTCTGAAATCGTAGCATCTTTTCTCTGTACAATTTATCCATCTTCTTCTTTAATAGTGTAATAACCTATTACAGGTCATAGTTGCCTCTACAGCTCGCTTTTTCTAGTCCTGTCTGTCGAGAGTGACACTTTGTTAGTTCCTAACTTTCAGTATGTTGAGGTTATTTTTAGTGTCAAAACGAGCCATCCTGTTGGTGGTCTTTCTCGGGCACAGGATCCTTTGAGATTCTTAAATGTTGATTCTAGTTGGGTTGTTTTCCAGGCTTCTCCAGACATGGCCAAGCCAGGTTAGCCTGTTGCTTCTGATAACCTGGATTATCTGGGGCTGGTTACGCAGCCTGTGCAATTGAAAATTATATCTGGTTCTCAGCAACCCTGTTCCTGTACAGGCTTTCATAGATAGTTCATAATGCCTTCCTTTCAAAGATTTTCAGGTCGTCTGGGTGAATTCAAGCCGGTTTTATCATTCTGTATATGTTTCGTAATAAGAGTTTTTTAACGAGGTAGGGCAGTTAACGTAGGGTTAACTACGCTCAACCCTATTTTAGTCGCCTCTTACGACATGCATTGGGATACAGTGGGACTATTATTACCCTTGGATACCACATGGTCACCGTTAGGGCACCCCATTCACCACTCGAGGTACAATTTATACACATTGAAACAAAATATATTTTGTAACTATTAACAGTTAATGTGATCAAAATCATAGTAATTTTATTCTTACATTTTTAAATCATCAAGAGTACAATTTGAAGCATAAATTTCGGAAATTTAGTGTAATAATTTTACTCTTCATCTTTCCTGAAATATTCCTTGATTGCTTATATGGGGCATACAATCTGTAACATATTGATATTTTTATTTTTTACAGGCATATTGGGCTTTTCTCATGTTCTTGGTTACATTTGTTTGTTGTGACGATGCCATAAAAAACCACAGAGCTGAAAAACGTCAAGATAATAGTTTCCTCTTCTTCGGCGGTTGGAGGCCTGTTGGCTCGAGGAGTTCATTTTACCAAGCATCTGCATCTAACCGTTACCATGATCTAATCTCTGCCCTTCCGCACAGTTTTGACACTGCTTCTAGGTTCTACACGCATGCTCTACCATCTAATTACCATAAAGATATCTACAGTTATTATCCAAGACCGGCTATAAAGTCCACCCCTAAAAAGAATACACCGATATATATGGAGAGATTGAGGCCACAAACGCCCCAGCAGAAATATAGAGGAAGGGGTGTAGAGAATTACAAGCCCCAAATAATAGATTTCCCTCAAATTGATTTGAAACAGATTCAGCATTTACAGGAGCTTATACACCGGGCAAAAGAAATTCCTTTCCCACCCATAAATTTACCACTAGGAGGTGGAAAACCTGTTGATATTGTGGAAGTGTCACTCCACTCTTTACAGAAAGGTAATCAAGTTTATGGCAGTAAAAGCAACAACGGATACAGTAGAAATCGAAGTTCTATGAGAAATCAGAAGTCCGGATATGCTAGAGTTACACAGAGTCGGACACCTTATCAGTCCCCTGCTCAGTATGAATACATTGCATTGCCCAAAAGCGCTCCAGTTATTCCTCAAATATTGCCAAAAGAAATCACTGTGGCTCCTATAAAGCTACCTCATGTCATCCCACCTGTCGAACAGATTCTTGGAGTCAAGAATGTCCAAATTGTAGAAGTTCCCGTCCCAACGAGCTTATATGATGTGCAAGGAGGTAAAAGTAGTCATTCCTCTCAATATGCAGTTGTTAATGTGCCTAATAATCATAAATATTCTGCACCACCTCAGAAGTCTCAAACAAGATATCCTGAAGATTCGTATTATTCTCGTCAGTCAGAACAATCCAGCAAATATCATAGAACACCCAAACAAAAGACAGTTATCCCCCAGCAAGAACCTGCCATCGAGGCAGAGCTCGTTAAGCTGAGTGAAGAAGATTTAAAAGGTATATTGTCAAATTTGCAAGTATTAGACAAAGCTCCCCACGATTTACTGAAGTATTTCTCTCATGGAGATTTGGAAAAAGTCAAGGAAGAAATTCAGCTCATACTACCCATTTCTGATGGTGGATATGGACAAGGAGGAGGATCCCAAACGCAAAACAATCCATCTCATAAATCTGAAGCACAGGATGATAGATATGGGAATAATGATCAATATGGCAATGTTAATTCATACTCTTCAAAAGAACAGTCTTCTTACGGTGGTGATTCTGGCGTATACCACGTGGTCGAACAAGGTGGTAATCATGTTGAGCTTAGTTCCTCTGGGTATCAAGTAAATGAAGTTTCCAAAACAAGTGAGAGGCATTATGGCGGATCATTTGGCTATCAACAGCCACCAGAATATGAAGACGACGGTCATGGAAATCAAGAAAGTGATTATCAATCAGCCGATCAAGGGTATCCTAAGACAACAGATGATTCTGCAAGAGATCAACAAGGTGTTTATACTCAAAGGCAACAATCCTACATTCAGGTGATTGCTCCACCCGATAAAAACGGTTACAGAAGAGAGCCTGTTCTGGCGGTTGAAATACAACATGGTCAAACTGTGGAAGAAGCAATCAAATCTCTGGATCATGAAACATTGAAGAAGCTCGGAGCTCATGGTAAGGATGGGCTTGAAATCGAAGTAGTGGAAGTGCCGATTGATGAATATGCTTCTGAATCGAAAAAAGTGGAGACTGTGGTACCTAGTAAGAATAGTACACTTATTTTTAAGAAAAAGATTGACGCAAAAAAGTCCTAGTTAATTTATTTTGATGTAAATTCATCAAAATACCATAAGAATCATGAATTTTAACAATTTTTCAAAATATCTGTTAAGGAAATACATTTATGTTTGTTTGTGCAATCTTCACTTTGAACTTTCAACTTATTACCTTGTTGAATAACAATTTTCTTTGTTAAGAACAAATGAGTTTATTTTTGAAGTAGGAGTGATTTATCATCCATTGTGCTGCAAGTATAGTGAACTTATGACTCCTTGAGAGTGAAGAAAAACTGTACTTATATTTTATACATATAGATGTTAAAAATGTATGTTTTTAAGTTTTTTTAATCTTATTTCTTAATTATATGAAATAGTTTTTCTTACCATCATGCTTCATAATAAATGAATAATTTATTTTAATTCAATTATCTTAAAATTTGGCATGTAATCCTCATAATATAATTTCAATATTTTAAAAATTTTTATTGTTTAAAAAGTGTTATTTTATAGTGAATAAGCCTGAAAAATGAAATATTGTTAACTGATAAGTTACTAATTAAATGCATAAGTGACTTGTAACAATCATTAATATTTAATGGTGAATGAAAAATTTTACATTTCTTAAGGCATTTAAAATTTTATTTTAAATTATTTCTGCTAAAATGTATGTATTATAAATTTGATAAGGATTTATCTTTTAATTGCTTATTTATAAATTTTTGTCATAATTTTTTTTCTAATATATAAATGTCATATTGAGGGGAATGAAAAACATATTTTTAGATAACCATTCATGTCACATTTCCATATTAATGCCTGAAAGCATTTTCTTAAAAATAATGGAATATGTTGAATATGTGAATGTAAACAAAAAAAATTAATAATTTCCTTTAAGCTTAATTATCCAAATATCAATCTTTATAAATTATTTTCATTTAAATTTGTATTGTCTAAAAGTGAAGTTCCACTTACATCTGATTCTTAAAATAACTTTTGAATATTTTTCTTGTATTTAACTTTTTTTAATTATTTTACTATTACATTTACATAAATTTAAAACTTTAAGGACTTAAACTCGCGCCGAAAGCCTTACTAATAAATCACAATATATTTAATTTAAAAATGGGCATTTTTAATTTGCATTCTGTTATAAATTTGTTTGTATAATTTTTTAAAAATAGCATTTTTACCACTTTTCAATTAATTTTATTCATATTTTTATTATTTTTTCCCTTATTATGCATTATTTTTATGACTAGGTATGAAAACATGAATTCCATAACTTGTTTTAATGATAAAAAACTATTATTATTTGACTGATATTCGTTTATCACAAAGGAAACAGAATACATATGCTTATTATTTTATCATTTGTGTTTTCTGTATTAAAATATTCTCTGTTATGTTACTTCTTTTACAATGCTATCAAGCAAAGACATGTGCCATGATGTTTACAATTTAAGCCATTCTATTTCCATTAATTATCTTGCATGTAGTTTCAAGTTATTGATCTAATGTTCGAAAAAATTTTAATTATTGAGTATCTTAAAATTACACATTATCAATTTAGAGCACATTTAATTTAGAGCACATTTTAAATTACACATTATCAATTTATTGTTTTAAATTACTAATTTTATTGCAATGAGTACATGTTTAAAATAAATGGAATTTTTTTTTTAATCTTAAGTATAAGTTGAAAAAAAAAGTTTTCTTATTTAATGGGCTAGATGAATAAGAAAACCATTGTATATAGTTTGTGTACATATTTGTATATTAAATAAATTTTCTAATAAAATGGTGTTTTCTTCTGTGTTGTATTCAAAACGTTTCCAGGCTTTTATCAATTTAACATTAATATCTAATGTCTTTTTGCTTTTACTATATGGTTGTATTGAAAATACTAAAGTCACTTAGAAAACGTACAAGTTAAACATTCTTTTTATGGGGAAAACTGTACAATTAATATGATGAGTAATGAAACTTTAATGAATTTATATTAAGTAAAAATAAAAATTATATAAAATAAAAGTTATAGGAAATAGTGTAAAAAGAAAATTGTTCTGTTTTTGATAACACTGTTCCGCCTGTTAAGTACATACCGACAATAAGAGAAAATTATGCTTTATATGAAAAATTTTAATTCTAAATTTTGTTCATAAAATAGTGAGTAATAATAATGGAAATTTTATTACTTAATATAAAAAATTATTTACACACATATGGAAAAATTAAGAATTGTTGCTTGTAACATTAATGTTGTGCAACATTTAATACAAAGTAGCTATAATATTGTAATAATGTATTGAATTATTGTAAACAAACTTGTTCGCTGAAAAAATTAAATATTCTCAAAAATAAAAATAAAAGTTTTTATATTCATAAAATTACTTATACGTTTTGAACAGCATTTATAAGAAATTAAAATCAACCAATCACAATTTTGAGGATAGTTTAAAAGTTTCATGCTTATTCCACATTTTAATAGATATCAACCAAGAAAAAAAACTGTTTCTTAATACGCTTTAAAATTCTACTAAGAACTGAAAGTATATGTGTTGCGAAAGAAACAGTTAAGAAGTTAAAAAATTGGATTTTCCTCAGAATCAATCACTTGTAAATGTCACTGGTTATCAAATAAAACTAAAATGCATAACTTTTAAAACTAATTCATATAGTCGAAAAATTTATTAAATTAAACTCAGTGTAAAAGTGGGTAAATTTAAGTTTGCGAGAGGGATGCACTCTTTTGAAAGAAACATTTAATTAATTTGACATTTGAAAAAAAAAAAAACGGATTTTGAATTTAATAGTTATTTTTGCCTTTCGTTAAAAATATGAAATAATCATATGCAACAATAAATAACGTTTTAAGTGTGAAGTAGCTTTTGCTAAAGAAATTCCTCCTTTTCTTTGTAATTTATTCCACAATCCGGTCATGTGTAATGGAGCATTATTTTCTACTCACATATGATGAATGTACAAAATAATATTACTAATGTATTCACAGAAAAACTTATTGACAATTAACTTATCGTACAACATATAGTAGTCATACGCGTTGACAATAAACTAAATTACAACAGTTGTTTGTTGTCTAAAAGGATAACACACTGTAAAAGAAGAGACACTGCAAATGCTGTCCTTCTTTGAGAATATTTTTATTGAGGCTTTGCCAGCAATGTCAATACAAAGAAGCTCAGCTCAAATAACTGAGATTTCATCATCAATTTTAAAGTGTAGAAATCTATTCATCAAGTTTGCTACATCAATGTAGAATGCTAACTACATCTTACTAACTTTCATTTATATCTCTGAAATAAAATGAAGAAAAAAGAATTCCTCTGGAAGAGTGAGGTTTGTTGCAGTTGCCGATTTGCCCTTTAAATGTTATCGTTTGGCTTATTTTGGGCAATATTTTTTAGAGATATTTTAACACCACTTAGTGGACAATCTAACGTCCGAAAAACGCTTAAATTGCTTTCCTAGGGGACTCTTCATAAATATTGTGCGGTATTGATGTGTCATAAGGAAGTAGCCTTCTAAATAACCACCACAATAGACGTAAATTTAGAAGGCAGAAACGTAACATCCATCTCCCGTTGTTTATTATTGATAAGGATTGAACCCGGATCATTATTACATTAGAGTTTACATCAGAAATATAAGTTTAGATCAATTTGTGTTTTTCTAACTTAATTTTTGTATTATTTCTTGCGTTATCATCCATAAAGTACACGCCACCATCCGAAAAAAGATGATGCATTGCAAGGCGCATAGAATTCGGCAATATATTTAGATAGCTCATAGCTGCTTATTTCCCCTCGTTGAATATCATATTTTCATACCAGCAAATTATAACCTATATCATAATATTCCTACCAGACCTTCACACAGTGCGAGTAAGTCAGAATGGGTTCATGGCTTCGTCACGCAAATTCGACTTTTTCATCAGAAAAAAATAAATTGTATTGTGATGCATCCGATCCCCGTTTCCAATCTTCAGATGCTTTCACTGATCTTTTACCATAACCACAACAAGCAAATTTTTGTATTTCAGGTAGAAAGGATTTTTTTTCTCACAGATCCTCCAGACTGTACCTGGTTCCTTTTGCAATTCTCTGTGCCTGGTTCGAGATGAAATTTGTTAGGAAGTGATTTTCTTACGACTTTAATTATTTGAAGTGCAATGGAAATATATTTGAAACACAATGGTTCTCTAATCGCATCGATCACGGTGTTTGAAAATTGTGCTCAAACCCCAATTTCGTCTTCTAGACAAGGACATTGTGTTCTGATTACAACTTTGAAAATCTTTGATACGTTTGCTTTTGAGAAATAAATGAGATTTGCTGTCTTCGAAGCCGAGGCCACTGCCAAATAGATGCCATCAATAAACCCTATTTCAAGAATTTTTAATTTATGGAGGACTATAAATATTATGGTCACAAATTTTTGAAAGACATATGGTTAAGTAAACATATTGTGACATTATAGTAACGTAAAAGAAAATAAATGCATGATTACGATTGCATTTACGCTTAAATAATAATGGTATAATTGATTGTATAAGTGCATTATCGATTAAACATTTGTGTACTAAACACGAATGGGAGTTTCAGATAAACGAAACATAAAAATAAAGAAAATATATTAAACTTTTGTATTGAATTTCGCTGTGACCGCACTTAAACAAAAGTACGGACATTAGTACATATTTGTAATAAAAGTGGAATCATTCTATCATAATTAAATTTTAGATTAAAGTTAGAAGTTTATCTATTATTAATTATATGCAAACTAAAAAACTTATTTTTCAAGTGATTGCATTTCCAATTATTTTATTTTACTAAATGAATCCAGTCTCAGAAATCAGATGAAACAGAAATTTCAGAAAAAAATAAAAGAGTAATTTTATTAATCAATAAATACTTTTGAACTTGTCTATTTTCAAAACTTTCGTATTTTCAAAATTTTGATTAAAGATCAAATGTTAAGTTAAAGTTAATATTTGATCTTAATTTTCTTTTATTAAAAGATCAACGGACAACATTTTTTGAATTATTACTAAAATATTTTACTTTAATGAGAAACTTTTTGAAAATTGCTTTCAAAGTAGTTTAAAAAAATACTCAATAAAAATAATTTTAGTTTAGGATAAATCTTTTGAATTATGTCTTTTTACGGGATTAAATATATAATGTCACACTACATAAACATAAACACTTAAAACAAGCATTAAATTGAGGCTTCATGGATTCAAAATGCCTTTTAAATATAGGATTAAAACTTTGAATAAATAAAAATATTTATATGCAAAGTAACTTCTTAAAATTCACTTTATACGATTATGAATGTAAAATATCATTGTTCCAATTTTATAGGTTTATCAAGAATTCCTCATTTAAAATTTGAAATTAAGAAAGCTGAGATTTTGTAAGACTCTATTCTGAATTCCAGTGAAAACAAACGCTTATGTATCGCTTAAAGTGTCATAATATTCAAATTAGAAACTTGATGAATTTACATTTTGTTTTGCAAAGATACAATTTCTCTTATCCTATAATTATTTTACCACAAACACATTCCTCTGATTGCACATAATCCTGAAAATTCGGTCACCACACGTGAAACAATACCTTGTTAGAGAAAATCTCCAAAGAAAAATAAATAATATACTTTAGCTTAAATTGTTCTTAAGAATAACATCATTTTTAATGATGTACTTTGCATAACTAAGAATGGGCTGGATATTTATTCAATTGAGTAAGTCGAACCTGGGATCCGCCTATCATTATAATGAAAGGATGATAATATTTATAATGCGTGACGAGTATTAGTGGATATCATTACACCCATGCAGAAATTCTATTGCTAGCAAAGATTTCCAGATGAGAAATACCCTCATAAATTTCGCATTTTAATATTTTTTGAAGGAATAAAAACGTTATATTTAGCTTGATATCCGCTTTGATCTAAATATTCCATTGATCGCTAATGTTTATAAGAATCTGGGGACCGAAATGGCAAGTTTTTTTTATTCGATTGAGTCAGTTTTCTTCTAGATTGATGGGAAAGATAAGTTACATATTTCTATTTTGAAAATACTATTCGTACCCTTAAGTATAAGTCATTATGAATAAAAATAAGTTTTTGTTATTGTTTCAAAAATGAGAAATAAAAAAAAGTATAAACGCCGTGAAAAATAGCTCAGAGTGAAATTTTTTTATAATAAAATGTGTTTATTGTAACATGAAATAGCATTTTTTTCTGGTTATAAATCTGAAAGAGATCTGAGTATAGCTCTGAAAATCTGATTATAAACATTACTGCAATATTAATAAATATAATATATGATGAGAGAAAGATATAAGATAAATCATAGTGAAAAAAGTTTTATTGTCAAGAAAATAATAAGGACTTGGTGTAACACAATAAATAATTTTAAATTTATAATTGTTGATAACATAAGTAATAACAATAGAAACTAATTAAGCATTATTTAGTATTATAAATTAATAAAATATTTTTATATTCCGAAATTAATTGACTATTACAAATAATAAAGAAATATATAATAAGAGTAACAAAAACGTATCTATACTTTATGTTTAAATAAAACAGAAAATATATTAATTAATTTTTGTCAATATCAAATAATAGGAAACGCATATAGATTTATGTCTCTTCATATAACTAAAACACTGGATTGGAATAAATGAACCATTACCAACGTTTTCACTCCTTAATTAAAGTCTATTATTTTTTCAATTGTTTATATTACTTTTAAGACAAATTAGAATTAAATCTATAGTAAATATCTTCTTTGTGATAATAACCGATTTGGTGTTAATGTGTCTTAGAGATTACTACATGACCATTGGACTGCAAGAACCTAGATTAGGTATCAGCCAAATTGAAAACTGACAGACGGATGTTTGGATGGTTCATAGCCGTCATTCTATAGGCTATACTAAAACATTTTGAAATCTCTATATAAATTGCCTTTAGGATGTTTTTTAAAAGATAGCAAGCTGTATTCACATGTTGTTAGAGATGGAACACGGAAAACTGCCAAAGACAAGTATATAAAAGACAGAAACACAGTGTTGATCTCTCGTTGTTGGGTTCGGCGTAGAATCGGGTACCACTTGGTTTGGCGATACATGTTGGTGATAAACTTTAATTTCTGGTAACCCTATCTTTGTATAGCTTTTGTGTAACAGTCATATGGTAATCCGCTTCTTAACACCTATCTTGACGTCAAAACAATCGCCGAAGAATCCAGAGGTACTCGACTGTAAACTTTTACCATGTTGTTTAATAATAGCGAAAATCGAAAGCAGGACCTTTTACCTTGAAAACTATTTCTCATGGTGTTATGACCTATTATTAGGCCTTGAAGATGTATGTTACGTTTTCGCTTATGATGCATATGTTTATCAATGTGGGTGCTTATAAATTTTCCAACTATTCCCCCTTGCAAATCATAAGTATCTCTTGTTATATCTAACTAGTCCTCTCCAACGTGATATGAAGCTGATATTAAAATAATTTACAACAGCTTTCCCTGTTAAGCTCTTTTATACACAATGTCAAGTCGGAGATGATTTTTTGATATAAAGATACTTTTGGAGATGATTTTTTGAGTCCGTATATGAAGTGCTCGAAGAAAAATTATCAAAGTAATTTAATTTTGAATAATACTTATATTTATACTTTTGAATAATACTTTATATTATATTGCAAATGCAACTTTAAAGATAAAGAGATATTAATATTATTTAAAAAAAAAGTATCTTAGGTTGCTACCAAATAAAGATCATGCAAATCATGTAATAACTTCAATTTCATTCTTTATTAAAAGCTTTTAATAGATGTGAATTTCGTTTTATATCTCCATTCTTTTTTAAATGCACGCATTTACATTGGCCACTAAAAATTAAGAAAGAACATGTTTGTCGAAGATCACCATAAAAAATCATACTACCAATAAAATTTATAGTTTAATACACACAAAATTATGTAAATTTATGCAACAACACAAGCTTCTACTTTTTTTAATAGAAACGTACATGCATGTATGAGTGAGAGAAAAATATAAAAACAAGCTTTTGTAATCATGCATGTAAATTTTGCTGATTTTCCAGCTTTGTTAGCAAGTTCGTTGATAATAGTCAATGGGGTCACGCGATGCCAGAGAGAAGCTATTAGCCCAATTCATTAAGGTGGTTGGCAGTCGGATGGATGGAAAAAAGAATGTCACAAGTTGAAGATGCTCAGCGCCTTACTGTGTCTCTCAGAGAAGTATACACCATAAAGAATTAATATCAAACTAAAGCTCTTGTGTCCAGAAGACATGCTGCAGGCCGACCAAAAACAATTATACCTGCATAAGACCGTTTTGTTACCACTTCGGTTTGGAAGTGAAGAAGTATTTCAGTGCCGCAACTTATTATGGACCACTCTGTAGCATCAAGAAGAAGAATATCCGTTAGTACAGAGCGAAGGAGTCTTCACCAAGCAGATGTCTATGTAAAGCGATCAGCTGTATGCGCTCCTCACCGGACGACAGAGGTCTCACTTATCTTGGGCAAGAAATTAAATTTCAAGAACCAGACAGCAATGGGCTTCTGTACATTTTACAAACGGCTGCAGATTCACAAAATAGAATTCAGTGTTCTCATCTGAAGAGAATAAAGTACCAGATACAATCAAACCGACACTGTGGGAAGACACACTTACCGCAGTGGTGAAATAGTGGATTAGGCAGGGATTTAACTCCATGGTCATACCAACATGCATGTGTTCCAAGGAGAAATTGTGACTGGTGTCAGATATCGGAATTTCTTGATTTATATATCCGACCCTATGCCACTGCAATTGGCAATGTTTCATTCTGATGGAAGACAATTCAGACCTCATCGAGCTGTATTTATTGAGAAATACCTTCAGTTTCTTGGTTTGGAGCAAATAGAATAGTCAGCTCGATCTCCAGATCTGAATCTCAAAGAGTATCTGTGGTAGATAGGGGGCTGCTTTAAGTTTTCCTCCAAGGTCAATAGGGGACCTTGAAAACAGCTTACTCCAAATCAGGTATTCGCTTCCCATTTCGGCTATCGACAACTTAACTGACAACATGGAAAGTTGTGGCCACCAATGTATTCAAGCTAGGTTTGGGCATATTTCTTATTAAAACTAATTTTTATTATATTTTTATGATATTTTACCGCATAAAACTGTAACTAATCATTTTTCTAAGAATGAACTTTTTGAGCGAGATTACTGTTATTGTAAATCATTTATGTGATTTTCTTATGTAAACTTCTATGATGCAATCAAAATATACCTGTTTTATGCACATGTCATTTAAGTTTCTGGTTTCTACATTCATTCCTTTGAAAATTAAGAACAAAAAAGCAGGTTGTTCTTTAACATTTGGAGGTCAGTGTATTTAAACTACATTCAGCATATTATTATTGTAGTTGCAATTTTATTATTGCAATTTGTTATTCCTAAGCTTATAAATTGTATAAATCTTTATTTTCCTTCTCTTAACGTACCATTTGCTAATATTCGTATCATTTCTTAACTAAAAAGTCTTCAAACAAATTCTTAATTATTTAAGACTTCCTCATCTCTATTATTATTTAAAGATTTTCGAAATACATTACTCTCATTTTTTGAAATAATAATAAACATTCAGAAAAAAATTACTAAATATATTTGGGGCAAAAATTTAAAAAGAAATTTCGACACAATTATTTTCTTAATATTAAAATTAAAATCTTATAAATATAAAGATAGCGATGATAAGATAAAAGCAAAACAATAAATAGAAAAGCTAATATTAATATTAAAAATGTAAATATGCTTAAAATTTTGATTAACTGTCACAAAAACTCGCACTTAATGTTCAAGCACACAACGTTTTCTAGTTTCCAAACTCTTAGAATGAAAAACCATTGAATCACTAAACAAGTGGAAAAAATATTAAATATATCCTCTTTGTTCATACATTAATCGAAAATAATTTATATAATAAGCATTTTGATATTAAATTATCGGATTTACTATCTTTTAAATAATCATTCATGGAACACTAATAATATACATACTTTAAATAAGCCTAAGTATTTAAAAATTTAATTTTTTTAATATATATATTTTACAAAAAAAAAAAAAAAATACAAATCCTGTATTCTAAATAACAATTTCAGTATAATATTTGTTATGATTATAATGAAAAATGGAATAATATAATTTAAGAATATATAAAATATATGAAATATTGATTATTTTTATTTTCATTATCATTAAAAAGACTCAGAGATTTTATCTAAAATGATTTTAATGATAACATGAAATACAGGTACAGTCAAAAATGAATTTGTGTACTTTCAACTGATTAATAGTAAAATTAAAAGTAATAAAATGCATAATCTTGATACTTAGTGAAACATTACATTCTAAAATATGTAGAAATACAATTTTAATAATCACGTTAAATAATTTTTAGAAAATGAAAATTACATATGTGTGAATATATGTTTAGCAAAATAAAAAGCTCTCTACAAGAATGAAACAAAAATTATAAATTGAACATATATTAATTTTTAACATACTCTTCATAAAATTCACCAATTTAATTTTATCAATTAACACTTCTCTTTGTTAAAAATACTTTTAGAAAAATATTTTTATTATTATTAAAAAAATTTAAAAAACATAGTATATTGTTTAATTTTATAAAAAAAAATCTAAGGGACTGATATTTTGAAATTCTGATAAAGAAATGAAATTGGAAAAAACTTGTGAAGCAAATAATCAATTCTAGCTGGTAGATTTCAACAATTTCCTCACTTTAGAGCATTTTTTGCATCATGCTCGACGTGATCATCTTTGGTAAGTATTGGGGAATAATTATACGAATATCTGTAAATCCCGCTAAAAATAATATATAAAAACATTTTAATTTTTTTAATGTATTTAAAGGAGCCTTCCTAATTATTTCCAGAGCAATTATGAAATGTCAAAAGTTTTCTTTAGTATTCTTGCTCATAATTCAACATATTTTTAGTATGTTATCCTAGTATTATCAGGAATTTCACTTTTGTTATTAGTAATATTCGCTGCTTGTTTCAATGAATCAACAATTAACTTTACACTTTCATTCTGAGAAAGAAGCTTTAAGAGATTATGAGGAACTGATTGATTGTTAGTTGTTGAATCTCTGTTGTAAGTTTTAGAGTGTGCTGTACCCTTGGCAACTAACACCATCAGAACAGCTTCAGATGGGAAGGGTATTTTTGAATCCAAATTTTGATCTGTTTCAGGTGAACTTGCATTATATTCTCCATTTTCAATAAAGTGTTGCAATTTACTTCTGGAAGTATCTTCAAGTGATTTCATAATATTGTAATTGTCATAGGAATTCAGAAATTTTTGATTGATTGTGCCGCTGTTAAGATGAAATTTAAAGTTCGTTTCATGTAATTGTTCTAATGGAATGCTATGAGAACTTTGGCGCAAATCAAACTCTTTAATAGAATGATAGTTTTGATTTATAAACATTTGTTGAGGGTCATCATAAGTATGAATTTCCTCCTCGGTATTAAGGTCTTCATTGTTTATGTATTCACTACTGTGTGACCCAATATTCAGTGGTTTATTATTTTCCGAAGAAAAATGGAAGTCATATTTATGCTTGGCACTGTAATTAATGTCATCCTTTGCAGCATATTCTTGATCTATACCGTAAGTTAAAAATGGTTTATTTTCATTTACAACCTCAGTGTGAATATTCATCTGGGGAGTTTCGCTGAGACCAGATTCTTCTTGATAATTCCGAAAGTCCTCACTGTTTGAAGAATATTCAGAATAAAAAAATGGTGCTTTTGCTAGCTGTGAATCACGATTTTTAACCGGATCAAAAGCGTTGTGCGTGAATTGCGATTTACGCCCAGATGCAAAATGATCTATAGTTAATCGACCACTGTTTTCTCGAGCCATTTCATCCGGGAACATGACATAGCCTGGACCACGCAACGTTTCGTGTATAATCCCTTTATTTAAATCTACCTCTGCTTTTTCTTGATTACTATTTTTTTCATAATCGCCATAATGATCTTGTATGATATGGCGAAGCGGATGCATATGATTCACAACAACTGAAATATCTTCACGAGGATTTGAATTCATTATAGGTTTCCTAACAAAAATATTTTCATTGTTATTAGGTGAAAAATTATAAGCAGTCAAATTGGGAGGATTGTTTAAATGAGAGATATTAATACTCAGAAATTCATCAGCTGATTTAATTTTAAAATAAGGATGACTGCTTCGTAATGTAATGTGTTTATTTAAACTTCCCTCATCGGAATACGTAGCTTGATTGGAAAGTTCAGATACTGATATATTATTAATAGATTCTAGATTTATATCATGTTTAGAAATAAAATAGTATGGATTCCATTCAGAATGGTTTTTCTGCGTCTGTACTAGAGGTATCCGGAAACCAACTGGGATTGTCTTGTGCATATTATTTGAAGTAAAAGATGCATTTAGTTGATCGATATCAGTACTCTTATTAGGTTTAAAAGCTTGAGGGTTGGGAACTTTATTTTCACCAAATAAATAACTACTTGTAAAGTTATTCATATTTACTCTTGACAATTCTGGTGTCGTGTATGATACCATATCTTTATGAACATTATCAAACTCTTCGGTTGGAGTGGAATTGGTTTTTCGATAGAAATATCGATATACTCTCGGTTCTTTCGGAGGAAAAATAACATTATTCTTTAACTTATCTTCAGTATTTTGAAATTCAGTTTTGTTGGAAATTCTCCATTCAGCTTCTGACGTTTGCATTTTAAAATCTTGGGGATATAGTTGCTTATAATTTAAATCCTTATATTCCTCCTTCCTTAGAAATATCGGTACGCCATCACGACTAACAGGTCTCCAGCTGGTTGTACCAAAAATATCATGTTTATTATCTTCATGATTTTTATCTGCAAAATTATAAGAATGCTGTTTTCTATTTTCATACATATTCTCAGTGGCATTCCAATGATTTTCTAGTACCGTGGGAGAAAGTGTCAACTTGTATAATGGTCGAATCTGATTTAAATTTGATTCATCTGGTTTCATAAGATTTTTATTGCTGTCTACATTTGCTTTGCGGTTTTTTCTGAGTGTTATGATAATTAATGGAATTTTCATTTCTTGATTTTCTTTTAGTTGCACAAGACTATCGATTTGGTTAGAATTATTTTTAATGTAATTATTGCTTAACCGTGTATTCATCGTTACAGGTGGACTATTATTGTAATCAGAAGGTTGGTTTTGAAAAGGAAAATGAACCGCATTTTTCATATTTGTCCTTGTCAATCTATTTTCATCAGTTAAGCTATCTGTTTCAGTTTCGTTTGGAAGGGCTTGAAGAATTGGCTTTGTTCGTTTCTGTATAAACGTAACCCCTTCATTCGGAAATTTTTCATAAATTGTTTGATTGTTATTAAAATCATTCATGTTTAGATTAGATTCATCAAATCTCGTTAAATCCTCTTTGATATGAACATTACCAGTTTGAAACAATTTCAAGTTTTTTCTCTCATTGGTATATGTAGGTAAATCTTTTACGTCTTTATACTCTTGATGGTAATAAATATTTTTATCATACGCTTTAACTAAAATAAAATCCCAGAATGCAATAGCTGTCAGAATATGTACCATGAAGGTGTACTCGAATGAAACAACCTAGTAAGAAAAAAAAAACAATTGATTATTTATGAAGTATTAAGATAAGAATATAAATATGCTTAATTAATTTATTCATGTAAAGTAATTAATAAAAATCTTTATTAAAATATTATTTAATGAATTAAAGTTTATATCTAGTGTATAAGTATATAAATTTCATCACTAAACTACTCTTTAATTTGTCAGTATCATGTTGCCGTGTATGTAATTGTATAATGAAGTATCTATTAAAATTATTTAATTTAAAAGTTTAATATAACGTATAAATATGGAATAGAAAAAACATTTTAGTAATTTTAATAAATATCCTAGAAATGAAATTATTAAAAGAAATATTGATTTATTTTGTACATATGTCCAACTGCATAAAATATATATTACAGTTTAATGGCACAGTTATATAAAACTTCGTATTTATATTTTATTAGTAAAAATTTTGAATTACATACTGGAATCGAAGGACAATTTCTGAAGGACTACAAATACAATTTGACGAATAAATTCTTCTATTTATAAAAGAAGAAATGTGCTTTTCTATTAAGCAAACATTTGAAAAATTGTAAAACGCAAACATTAAACTTTGTATTAATATTGTAAGTTCATATTTTCTTCTAAGAAATGGCACATAATAATATTCTTATATTCAGCCCAAGTCATTAAAAATTATATTAAAATAACAAACTTTTTCCTTCTAAATTTATCTTCATAGAAATTTATTTCCTCTTGCGCAAACAAATTCATGTTGAGATCGTGTTTTCTTACAGAATCTTTTTTGGAGTTAATTTAGTTCATCTTCCTATTAGCAATAAGTACATATATATATACGTTTCTTATTTTTATACCATCAACTCGATTTAAAAGGGTAAAGGTTATTTTAACTTCCTCGCAGTAACAATACTAATGATAGTCTTAAAAGCTGTAAAATTAAGACTTTTGAAATTAAATATGAAATTGTGTATCACAATTGATATATATCGCACATTAAAATTTATCTCTTACATGTTGAATGATTTTTCACAAATTCATGCTACTCAATTATCTTTTTATACACAGTTTGATTTTAAAAATCCAATTAATCTCGGTATATAATATATTTATGCTTTTACTATAAGTAAAAGCATAAATATATTATATATTATATATAAGAATATGTATTATAAATACTTATTTGTATAATTATTCACATATCTAAGTATTTTATTATTCTTATAATAACAATAATCGCACTTAGTGACTTAAACCTACTGTTATTAGCATGAATATATGAAAATAATTATTTTATTATTGAATTAATTTTTTGAAAATTACATATATTTTCTAAATTTCAGTGGCATTAGTTGTTGAGGAATCCAGAATATTTTTAAAATTTAAATTACGCGGAAAACAAATAACTAAAAAATACTTAATAATATATTTCTGTATTTTTCTATATACTTATTTTACATATTTCTGTATTTTTATACAGGAATCGGGAATCTCATATAAATTTATAAGCGGGATTAAACTCTAAAAGAATAATTAATTTTTCTGATAAAAGGTATCATAATTCATTTTTATAAAAAGGATTCATTTAATTAAAATATTAATTTTATCCATTAAATTTCAGCTGTAGGATGCTCTTTAATTTTGTTCTTCCAATGACTAATTCATAGTTTATAACGTTTGCAATTATTTTAAATATTCATTTGGATAAAAAAGGCATTTTATTGACAAATATGTACTACATTTCTGAAACTAAAAATAAACAGATGAGACGATGGTAGTCTTAAATCATAATTCATTTAATTGGGGGTAATATACATTAATTTAAATATTTTTATGCACGCATAAATTATAGATTAAAATTTTGATAGATTGATAAAACCATTTTTTAAATTGATTTCAACGTAAATATTTTTGAAGTAATTTTAAGATTAATGTGGTATAATTTTCATTTATCATATCGTGGTAGGATTATTATATTCAAACCTAATTCTCATTCAGATACTATTGAACTCAATTATAATAACTTTAAAAATAAGAAACTCACATTCAAAATATATTGCATAGTTTAGTAATCAAGTAAATCGATTTTCAATTTTTTTTATACAAAAGCAGTTCCGTATTTACATTCAGAATATTCTTAAAAACTAATCAAACAATTGAAAAATTCAATATTTCTACAAACAGAACTGTTTATTTTTTTTAAAATTTTCTTTTGAAAAATCCTTACTATATGTAAACAGAGAAAATATTTGTAGAACAGACTATAATGTTACATAGATCAAAAAGAGGTATCTTCTTTTAAGTGGAATAAAAATTAGATATTAATTTATTTTGCGCGCGCACCAGTTGCATAACGTTCTAAAAATATAATGGTTATGCTTTTGTCAACAAAAAAAGATCAACCACTAATATTTTCATTTCTTTGAATGAAATGTGTTCACCCTAATAATTAATCATCACCATGTAGAGAAAACGGATTTAATCGTCTCTATCATGGCAAGTCTAAACTAGTTCTATTTTTCTAACGCCAACTAACCTACATTGAAGTTATTAAAGACACTGAACTTACCGGTGGTGCAGAGAGCATGTGTTTGAAAAAAGGGTTCTCATCAGACAATAAAGAAATCTAAATTTAGCAACAAAAACCGTTCAGTGCGGTTTTTCTTTCGTTTCATAAATTTCATTTTATTCTCATTTTTTCAAATCTTATTTCTTGATAAAGATATTAAGAGGAAATGATAGGAACTCAGATAGGAAGAACTTTCGATTCTGTATCGTAAATCGTTCTTTTTATGCATGTGAAACTGTTTATCGGTACATCTAGTTTCCTTTTCTTGGTATTCATGTAACGGGAAAGAATGAATGCTTGTCGAATTCGAAATTTTAGTAAATGCATTGATCCGAAAAGTATTCTTATTTTTATTTAATATTTTACCTTTTTTCTTTCTAAGGCCTTGACCTTTTAGAGAAAAGAAAAAGATTAATAAATGGAAATTATTGCTCTTGACATCATATTCTTTAATATAAATTTATTTTTGATATCTATTTACAGGGGTTATTGAAAGGCCTTAGTTTCTTATGGCTATATTTTAAATTTTTCATTAAAATTTTTAATGTATTAGCAATTACATATATAGATACATAGATTTTGGATGGATCCTTAGGCTATTGTAGTCCATGCGGGTAACACATATTGCCAAAGTTGAATTTGTGTAAAAAAGAAGTGCATTACAGGATCATTATTGTGCAATCGTCATCGGTTACATGATTTCGACTATCGGTAGATTGGGAGAATAAGCAGGCCAAGGAATCAATGCAATTTGATGGGTAAAGAATAACTTTTTGACATTATAGACCCCATGTTGTCGTTATTTTTTCTATTACAATATAATCGACAGCAAGCACTAATTTAGGAGGATTATAGGCCCTAACACCACTGCAGTGTGGTTCTGACAATTCATTGTACCAACAGTGCTTACTAGAGGAACATGGCAATGAAATTCAGTATCATTCTAAACCATGACACCGGTTTCAAGATCATGGTGACGATATATAATGGTACAGTCCAATATTCTCTCACAACGACATATTATGTCTCGACATAGTGATGTGCAGGTAGAAGCGGCATTCGTATATAAGGACAGCATCATTCCATTCTGTTTTCCATGTCCACCGTTCTTCTTAACACAGGCGATGCAAACGCCAGTGGTTTTGAATCAAAGGTAAACAAAGCACTGGACTCCTTATAGAACTTCGAACGACCGCGAATGGCGAGAGCGAACACAGAATGATGTGCAACAAGATGGATACTGTCGGTTCCGTCGGTCCACCGTTCACTTTCACATCCAGCGATTACTGATCTGTTCTGCAATTGCTTGGCTTCGTCAAACGAATTCATCAATTTCTTTGAAGAGTAATCCTTAATTCATAATTCTGAAATTTTTTCTCAGTCATTTTCAGAGATTTATTCAAAAGACTCGATGTTTTTACAATTTGTGTATCTCAGCACTCTAAACACAAGATATAAATTTCTAGTTGTTGTATTTTGAGAGATTAGAAATGCATATACAGTACATACCCAATTACCCATCAAATTGAGTGGCTTGGTTATTACGTATAAACCATAAAGTATAATTTACATAATTAAGGGGAAAAAATGGGAAAATTTAATACAGATATGCCTACAAATAATTCATACATTGTTTTTTGCAAATGCTTGCATAAATTTTTCAAAATCATATTTAATTCTTTGAAAAACTTTTAAAATCACTTGTTATCGAAATTCTTCTTTAGAGAGATAGGTTTTTACCAAATTCAGACTTTGCAGATATTCTACAAGGTATTCGGGTGTTTAGTATTTACGATCAATTTTATAAATAAGAAAAGAATTCACAAATATTTTCTTTATTAATACCATTGAAACTGAATCATTTTTGATTGTAAAGCTCTAATGATTAAATAAGGATCAGAATTCATCATGATTTCAGAAATCAAATATCATATTAAACATATTATCATTTTGCGTGTATATATATATATATATATATATATATATATATATATATATATTATAGTACAAACAAATTTATTGAAAGCAATGTATACACACAATATTGTAATTTACGACACTATTTTATTGTGGTAAGTTTGTTCTTAATAATAACGTCATGCATATTAACAAAATTCTCTATTCATGCATAATGACTAACTCAATTATCATCAATTAAATGAGGATGATCATTCCTAATCTAATTGGGCTGATTGCTAAGTTTTTGAAGCTTATGGTTTCCTTTTGAAGAACGATACTTAATCTCAATTGCCACATCGAAGACTGTTGTATGACATTGGTAAATGAATAAAATGTAGAAAATCAGTAGAATGCCAGAAATTTTTTATATTATAATATAATAAATATATCTCTTCCCAGAGAATTTTAAATATTTATCTTTAATTGAATCAATACTACTTTAATTGAATCAACTGGTAAAAAATTGCTCAAAATATGCATCATAAGGGAAACTAAATTTTCATCTCTTATCAGACGGAATGATAGTTTTTTTTTTTATATTCATTTAGGATAACCATGTGAAAAACTATCTTACTTGTTTGCTAAACAAGATACTGAGGAGAATGATCAGAATCAGATATTGAGGTGATATTTATGTTCGATGAGCAATTTAAAATTCTACAAGATCGAAAAATTTAACTTCTGCAAATAAATCCCATATGTTAATAAAAATTTTCATTGAAAGAACATTTTAATTTCGAATAAATTTTTCAAAATGCTTCAGGATATGAAAACAGTTGAATTAATTAACCAAAGTGAAAATTAGTTCTCGAAAGTGACCTATTTCGCAAAACGTTTCCGATTTTGCTTGGTTCCCAATTTTTCGAGCACCCATTGTTCTAATAATTGCTTTTACTTTTAAAGATTGAGCGTGAACTGTAAGTTTGTTTAAACACAACCTACATATTAATAATGTTTTGTAGTATTATTTTTAAGCATTCGAATGGAATTATGGAAGTATAATTTAGTTAACCAATTCATTTACTCTTTACGCCATTTACCAATTCGTTTACCAATTCATTTACTCGCAGGAAATTTTTTGCAACTGAAGACTAACTTTTAATTCATGTTTATTTTTATTTCACATTTTTCCTTCTTATTAATTATGGACTTTAAAAAATACAAGACTCTTTCATACATCGGTTATTAATAACTTAAATCATCATATATATTTACTTTTAATTTTGAATTAACAATTAAGAAATACAATAAAGTAAGATAGAAAGAGCTCATTCAGAAAGTGTTTGCGAATATTTCATATTATTTTAGATACATAAACCAAAATTCATTATTTGTTTCTTTTAAAAATTTTATGTTGTTTTGTTAAGTGATAAATATTTAATAAAAAAGATCTTTTAATGAAGAAAAATAAATCCCATAGAAAAGAAATACAGCAATGACGTATTGCATTAATTTAGCATAACGCATTGCCATAAATGCTATTCTAAATGATTATTCACTTGGTAACTAAAAGCCCTTCTCAATGAACTTTATTATAAAAAAGATTAGATGAGCTAAAATAAATTTTTAACGTTTATTTATCATAGAATGCAAAAATGATTCAAACTATTTTATTATCATGTAGTTGAATTCACCAAACATAGTTTCTTATATGTTTTATAACCATCCTAAAATGACACTATTGCATATCATAATTCACATAAGTAATGCATCTGCATAGTATTTTCATCTAAAGTAAATATTTATTTCTCTCGATTAAAAAGCTAAAATTAAAACAACTTTATATGTGCTCAATTTGTTTTACGTATTATATTTAAATCTTAGTACTTTGAGCGTACGTACGTGATGCTGAAAATAAATCAATACTTTTAAAAACATGTGAGAAAATTTTAAATGTCTACAATTTACCTTAATTACTTCAGTAGTAAAATTAAATAAATGTAAACCAAACGTGGGGTAAGAAATAGTTTTCGTTCTGTTTAACACTTTAGGTCTCTTCAACTGAAATGATGATAGATAAAATACCTTACTAAATTTACAAGTACACAAAAGCACACTTTAATTTCATTATAATTTATGAAAATTGTAAATTTTCAGAAAATTACACACAGATTTTTCATATATATTTAATTTGTTTTCAGATAAATTATGAAATATATGGCGACAAATTTTCTAACAACTGCATAATTTTAAAAAAAGCATTTAATTTTTTAAAAAATGTCATTAAAATGCAGGTTAAAATATTCCATGAGTTCAAAATTTTACGAAAGAATATCAATAATATAAAAACAATTTATAAATATGTTTCAAAAGAAGGTACACCAATTTATTGATATTTAATTTGTGTACAGACAAATCTACCTAAAATGTAACACTATATTTCTTAAGAGCACTTTTTCACAAACATTCATTGCATAAAAATGTTAAATGATTTCCACACAAAATGTAATGTGAAGGAAAAATTTAAATGATTGCATTTTATTTAGTAATTAGTATTTAATAATTTGGTACTTATAATAGTTACATAAATTATAATCTTTTAGTTTATTTGATTTCATTCGTTAGCAAATATAACCAACTTTCCAATATTTTACCATTGATGTTTTGGAAAGGTAAAAGATATTTTAAATTTCAAAAAAAAGAAATAATTTACTAAGCATATTTTACTAACATTTCACATAAAATAAACTCCATTAACATTTGTTAATGTTTTACGTTAAATGTAATTTTTTTAATCTAAAAGCCTTAAAGGCACATTAAATATTCTTAGATCTTTATGTGGCACAGGTGCCGTATAATCCAGGATGCCAAATTCTGAGATTGGCAATTTTTGGCGGATTTATGTATCTGGTAACTTTATTTTTATTACGTCATATAAATGGAGACCTATAAGAATTATGCAGAATTTTGGTAACCCTAGTATATACGTCATCACGCACGCACAATACGTCATCTTGGCAACATTTCTTCATCGCCAAAAAAATTCAGAATTTGGAATCATGGATTATACGGCACCTGTGCACTTGATGTTTATCAAGAACTATACTCATGACAATAAATATTTTTTAAAAAAAAAGAAGTCCGAAATTACTGTAAGAATTAAATACTGTTAAAATTTAAATTCTCAGACTTCATTCAGCTTATTTGATTTGTTAGCACGAGAGATATAAATTCTCTCCAGAAAGTTGACGCCGTTACTCAAACCACCCAAAGAGAAAATCAGTCTCTGAAAGATTACATAGTAAAATATGATTAACAAATATTCGAATTAAATAAATGAAACACACATACTTAATAATTTCTAATGGACAGAGTTCACAGAGAATAAAAAATTATTAATTGTCAATAATTTATTGTTGTAAGGTACTTTATGTCGTTGAGACTGTCCACTTTCTTAATTTTTTAATTTATCACATTAAACTTTTGTAAAAAATAAAATATTAGCTATATTCTATTTAGATTTCAGAAGTAGAACATTAATACGTAAATTTTATTAGTGAGAGAGGATTAAGGTAAAATTCTGCTGTAATTGAAGACGACTAACGAGTTTGAAGCAATCCTAATAAAAACAGACAGCTTATGGAATTTACTGTCATACGGTTTCGCTAGAAACTCAAGCTTGTTGAAAATACATGTAAAATTTCCTAAAAACCATTCGGAAAAACAAAATCACATATTTCAATGCAATATAAATATGGATGATTATTTAAATGTAAAAATATGGCATTTTTTATACTTAAATTCTATCAAGAAATTACAAAAAAAAAAAAAAAAACGCTTTAACTGACCAGAAATGCTGTCATATTTTTAAAAATAATTTCTCTATAAAGTCAATTAGTAGTAAGTAGCGTTAACCTCATCTGTTACTATACCATGAGACAATTCTATCCTGAAAGCCTAAATCAAATTATTTCGAAAAAATTCACAACTTACTAATTTTTATTTTTCCATGAAAAAAAAACATTTAATTTCTAATATTCATTTGCATTTAATTTGATGAATACACTAAGAAAATCCTATGCTTTGAGCAAGAAGTCAACTATCTTAAAATTTTGAAGATTTAGAACGATGTTTGTATAAAGGCTGTTTATTTTTTCTATGTATGTAAAATTGATGAATATACATATATATATATACATATATATATATATACATATACATATATATACATATATATATATACATATATACATACATACATACATATATATATATATATATATATATATATATATATATATATATATATATATATATATATATATATGCAGCTTGTGTAAAATGGTGGATTATATAAATAATTAAATGCAAACTATTTCGCTTAATTTCTAAACATGCTTATTTACATGGATATTGATATGATTAAAATTACAAAAAATGCATATAATCGTGATGTATAAAAACATTTTTTCGAACATTTTGATTGAACCATAAAAAAAGCCTTAAAAATTATTTCTATTTATGGAAAACCATAATTAAGTATTATTCATTTGAATCATATTCAATCCAATGATTTTAAACATTTCCCAAATCGTGATTCCTGTCTTGAACATTGAACAAATTAGAATAATCTTCCTTAAAAACGTTATACATTTTCTGCTTTTTAACTTCACCTTTACCTTTGGAAAGAGAATAAAATATAATGGAATTTCTGATTGGTTATTATAATTATACTAATCAAGATGTGAAAAGAAAACTGCTTTCAACTGTGAGACAGCTTAAAATAAATCTTTGCCTCGGGTGTTTGCAATGCGAGTCTCTTGGATCGTGAAATTCAAAATGGAACGAGTTCAAAGTTCAGAAGACAACAAAATCCAATAATGAGATAGGTGCAAGCATCGAAACGAAAAAAAAAAGGATGCGCTATCATCGCATTGAATTCCTATTCGGACGAAAACAATCAACTTGTTTTTAAAAAAAAATGCAGAATACGTGCTTTGCTTGCAAATCGAATCTTCATGCGTGTAACACATGCCCTCAGTTTATTAAATAAGGAAAGAACAATTTGTAATAAATTAGATAGAACTTTTTCTTGTATAATTGTTGTGACAAAGGAATCAATGAAATGGAAAACTGTTGTGTGTTAGAATTATCAATACTTTTTCTTTTTGTATATAAAGAAAACTGTTTTGGATATAGAATCTTTGAAAAGTCAACGCAGTGTTGTTATGGTTTTAATAAGATGATTCCTCAAGTATTTTATTCTTTATTTATCTTTTGTTCGAATCTTAACAAATATACCACTTTTATTGGATGTGGACCACTTTTATTGGAATACACCACTTTTTCCGAATGTTAACGTTCTTGCCTTCGGTTCGAATCTCACCTTAGGCATGGATGTCTGCAGTGGTTCGGAACCCACTTTAAGCCGTAGACCTCGGTCTCATCAGCTCTCTGGGCACAGGTGCCGTATAATCCACGATTCCAAATTCTGAATTTTTTTTGGCGATGAAGAAATGTTGCCAAGATGACGTATCATGACGTGCACGATGATGTAAATACTACGGTTACCCAAATAGAATTTTATGCATAATTCTCACAGGTCTCCATATATCTGACGTAAAAAAAAATGAGATTCCCGTATACATACGAAAATCCGCCAAAAAATCACCAATCTCAGAATTTGGCATCCTGGATTATACGGCACCCGTGCCGCTCTCTTGTGCAAAAAAATGACCGTTGAGTGATAGCAGAGAAACCAGTAAAACTTGGACGCATATCAGTTCAGAATGTTTAAAATGTTAAAAATTCACATTATATAAAAGGCCGCAAAATATTAAAAGAGTATTACTTGAATCATTACTTAATATGCACTTCAAACACAATATTTTAAAATCAGCAATATAAAGTTCTATCAATCCACTTTATATTGATAAAAATAATCTATACTCTTCCTTTAAATGTGACTATATTAAGCTAACTAATTATGTAATTGGAACTATAAAATTACTTTTATTATTTTAACATTTATCGATAACAAAGGCTCAAAAATATTTTATATATATATATAAAATATGTTTTTAATATTTTCAAATGTGTACCTCATGTATTAAAAGAGATAGAATTTGAAAAAATCCTGCATCTTTTTTTATACAAATCAACATTAAGTAGTGTTTAACGTATCTAAAACAATATCACACATATAATTCTTTTGGGTCTATTTTTATTTTATTTTTTTGCCGATTAAAAATTATCGACAAGATAGCTTAATTGTTACATCACAATTTTTTTCTCAAAATATGTAAATGTTTTGATAATAAATAAATAAAATGATGAATTATTAGGATTTTAAAAGAAAATTTATTTGAACTGTCCGCTCAAGAATACTAATGAAAATGATTAATTAATTATTAATCTGAATTGCTTCTCTATGACTTATAAACTAGGAGATTGGCGAAATATAGAATCTTGTAGATTATCCAAAATCTTTATTTAATTTATTTATTTTGATACAATAATCACAATTCCAACCGCAAGACAAAGGTAAAATCTGTCAAAAAATTCATCAAATCCAAAAACGCACTAAAAAAAAAAAAAAAAGAAAGTTAAGTGCCAATTGTTACAAAAATGCGAAGAAATTATTACAGAACAATAAGATACTTTCACTTCGAGAAGAAAACAATTGAGAACGAAAAATATGATAATTGCTAATATATTTTCTATAGGTTCCAGCAGATCTTTTCGGACCTGAGAAAATTAAATAGATGAATCGATTTTTTTTTTCTTTTTTTTTCCCACAAGTCTGTATTTATATGAAATTCTAATTTTTCTCTTCATATAAGCATGCAAATGATTAATACTAATTCATCAAGGATTATTGTGTACATTTCACAAGATAAATCGCAACTCGTGTTTATTTTCAATTTCATTCTAGAAAGTAAGCAGACAATTTCGTTCAGATGATCCAATGACGTCATATGCAAGTATCTAATTAAAGAACAATCATGAGATAAAGTCATCTTTTAACATTGCCAATTCGTGTGATTGAAAGCTTTAACATTTCTTCACTTCGTGGTGATTACATGAATAAGATCAATAAAAAATGTTAAATGTCCTTGTGGCAACAATTTTCACTCTATAATTCTAGTCACAATTGGAAAGTAGCTATAATTATGTCATGCATGATGATGAGTTTCCACTCATAAACATATTAAAAGAAATTGACATTAGCATAAAAAAAAGTCGACTTTTAAACTAGAATTGAGAAATTAACTTCAGAAAATTTTCGATGATCTGCTTATACGATAAATTTGTACAAAAATAAATGTATTATTTATTTAAATATGTGCTATTAATATTATACATAATAAATTATAAATTTCCATTGGTAGCACTTAATTTAATGTTCTAAAATGGAAATTAAATATGCACTGAAAAACAATATGAAATGATTGGCGTCAGTTTTTCAGAACTTTTGCAAACTCCCCAGATCAGTGGGATTTTAACTCATGTAACACATTTGGTTTTAAAATTTGTGTCATCGAAATTGGTATCGTTGATAAGCATTAATGATACACGCTAAGCTAATATAGTGTTACATATAAATTTCTTGCATGCAACCCCAGCCTATGGTAAAACAATATATCACTATGGCTATGTGATGCACTATTTTTGTAGTCATCTGTTATCCATATCTTCTCGTCTATCGGACAATATGTTGTCAACCATTCCTGTTGAATCACATGAATAACCACTGCTTTAGAGAATATTTGATTTTGTCTCTTGAAATGTTTTCTACTCTTTTTTCTCAAGCACAATACTTCAAACATTTTTCAACAATTAAAAGAGACGAACTGAAATAAATGTGACTCAATATGATACGGGTATCATATTGAGATATTGAGTCACATTTATTTGAGCCTGGAAAGAGCATATAAGTCTGGAAAGCGTAGTTCCAGCCTAGAGCTACGCATTCATTCCAGAGATTCCGGTTTGACCGGAACAATCTCGATTTTCCGACAAAATTGCGGTGCCCAGGTGGTTTACTTCAAGTCACATTAAAAACTAAATTAGATTTTATAGATGACCAAAAATTAATTCACTGTGAATGAAATGTGAAAAATGTTAATTTAATTAATTCTAAAGGATTAATTAATGATACCGAATTGTTAAATGTACAGTAATCGTGTATTTACTACATGTTTTCTATGCTCTGCACCGTAAGCACTTTTCAGATACCTTTCTGATTAGCTCCACATATTCGATTTCAATGGTCTAATTATTGTACTCAAGTGTTTCGATTTTTTCACCTAAACTACTGTAAATCCTAAGGCACGAATTTTGTTGAACGAATATAAAACAAACAATTCATTCGTATTATAAACATGTTCCATTAAAATGATAAAAATATTCGTTTCGCATTTCAGAAGTACCAAATGTTGTTGAAAAATATTAATGGAATTGATAGCGTATTTGTGCAAGTATTAAATACACAGAACAAAATATAATAGTCAACAAAAATCATGATATTTCTTTAAAAATTTTAACAAAATATTTTCTTTCGATTATTTCTAAATAGATGTCTTGTATGATGTCCTTGTTTTGCATCCTATGAGTTGATCGTAAAAATTTTTTTCCGTATAAAAGTTATCTTTCGAGAGAATCTCGATTCAATTTATATTGTCCTATATTTCTAACGTAAGCTAATTATTTTGTTTTAAAATGCGTGTGCTTCTATTCTATACAGCACTTTATCAATGTCAAACTATCCTGATTTAGGGATTGTTTTCTTTTGCCAGAACTATAATAAAAACAATTTATTTTCAGTGATAGCATATTTTGATAAATAAACTACCTGCTATGATTTTGTTTGCTTGTTCTATATATATATATATATATATATATATATATATATATATATATATATATATATATATATATATATATATATATATATATATATATATATATATATATATATATATATATATATATATATATATATTACTTCGCGTACTGCTGAAACATAATAAGAGTTGGTACAAAGATTCCGAACGCTTATAATGTTTATCAAATAAAATTAGAAAATTTATATATAAAATAATGAATTTATTTTTATTATTTCTTTAAATTTTTTGATCAGTATTCATTTACTACTTATTTAATTCAAAATAAGCTAAATAATTATGATCAACTGAAAACAATTTAACAGTAACATTATTTTAAATTTTTGAAGTTTCAAAAAGTTAGATTTCAACTAATTTAAATTCACTAATTTTATAACTTTTAAGAGGAAAATTTTAAATGCAGTTGACTTTCAAGTAACTTAGAAATCTAATAACATATAAAACTACATAATTTCCGAAAATTATATATTATTTGTGAAGAGATAATATTCAAATATACTTCTTTTATTTTTATTATATATTTTAAGACAAAAATTCTATCTTATATTAATTTTGTAACAACAGGCATAACGATATGTGCAAAGATTTCAATATAGGGCGAATATTTCTCAATATTAATTTTAAGAATTTATCTACAAGAACATTGGATGAATAACAATAAACGATGTCTCCTTTACCAAACAGTTAAATAGATTTTAAAGACAATAGGCTATCATAAAAGAATGGTAAGTAATAAAAATTCCAAAAGATTGTAATCAATATCATTTATTCAGACATATTCGAAAATGTAGGGATACTCCCTAGAAATGGCGTTAAATGGAAGACTAACGACGATAGGACCTTGAAACTGGTTCACTGGGTCGCATTTTGGCCTTGGCAATAACTGCAAGAAACTAGAAGCCCTCCATCAAACTATCTAAGGATCTCTTCTTTTTTTTTCAGTGTCACTCGTGACAGAGATAAAAAGCAGCATCGTGGCCTCACTTCACTTCGCTACGTGTTCACGAAATTTCGAAAGAATTACTTAGAAAAAAATAGCGGGTCCTTTTTGAAAGAAGACGTCATGCTGATTCCGTTTTATTATTTTTTTTTTCCCTACAACATAAAAATCTTCAGGAAATGAATAATTTCTACAAAGGGTGGGTATAAATTAAATGGAACAAGGAGAAAATGGCTTTGTAGATCGAATAACCTGCCATCTTCTATGATGTGCATATCATTTTCGCAGCATTCGAAGAAAATAATTATCGTTCGATATTTTAACACTGCCCCCAATTTACAGACCCGATTGTTTTCTTCAAAGTCAAGGTCAGAATACCTTGAACCTCCTGATTAACAACTTGCAATGTCAAAAAGTTCGACGAGGATATGAATCAGTGGCACTCGAAAGGACTTGCAGTAATTTATCTGTTCGATAAGAACACAGAAAATGGCTAGCATTCAAATAAATTAGATAACGGATTGAGAACTTTCCTGTTGTTTACAGCTATTGTGCTCATTCTTTTATAGGCAAGAAATATTTCAACCCAATATCTAGTTCATTATGATTTATAATGACTGAAGAGCTAGGCCCTAAAAATACCACGTTCCAATCCTTTTCTATTATTTTTACTAAAATAACAAACTCCTTAAAAATTTAGTTATACGTATATTTTTTTTTCTCTATAACGCCTTCCTCCGTTTAACCCTTATAAAATTGCTTATTCATTTTAATGCAAAAATTTATGGCCAAAATTATTTTATATTTTTTAATAAATTTATTTTATCTTCAATGCTATTACATTAATATGGAAAATATATTAACAAAACTGACATTATTTTTCATAAATGAATACAGAAATATACGAAATACAATCTTAACTTTTTACTTTCAAGATTTTTACAATTTTTAAGTTTTAGAAAAATAGCTTATACGTTACTGTATCAACATTTTAATTCTGTTCCGTGATTCAATCTCCTGTTATTAGCTGGCGTCGTTTCTTCAGTGTTATAAGAATTGCTAAAATTTAGAAATTAATTGTTCATTCACGTTTATTGTTAATCATTAGCATGTTTATGGTTAAAAGAACAAGCATGTTAAAAATTAGTGATTAAGATAAAGAGTTATGTAAAAATATCAAAAATATATATAATTTTGAATTTTTATCAAAATTTTAATATTTTTTGCTTTTTATGGATGTGTGTGCAATATCATATTCCTTATCAATGTATATTTAATAAATGTGAATATACAGTTTTACATTCAAAATTACAATTTCATTACGAAGAAAACATAGAAGTACTTAAAAATCGTTAATTAAGCAACTAATAAACAATTAATAACACTACAAAACTAATTTTTTCTCTACATTATTGTATTGAAAAGATATTTTATCAAAAAATAACATTTTTATGTTAGGTTAGATGTTTGCGATACATTTTGGGTGCCTATTTTTATTGACGGAATCCGTTTATTACAAAAAATTGTCGCATAATTTTCCACAATGTAACCCTGTCGTAGTTGACACCTGAATTGACACCTTCTCCTCCATAGCATAATTGGGAAGGGACACTGAGTTCTGCAAAACACGCTTAACGTGAAGGTTCTCTATGCACATTCTTGACTGGCCCTAGTATAAAAACCTCTCTCTAGTTACGAGAATGACTTTTATCCTCATCAAATTACCATGGCTCCACAACATTTATTATAAAGTGTATACTTTGTTACCAGAAATAAATAAACTTGTAAGTAAAGAAATGACAAATTTTACTACAAACTGTAAGAGTGACATCATATTTTTTTTAACAACTTTTGTGATAACCTTTATTTTTTTCGGCACAGCAACCATATAATCCAGCATTTCTTGGGTGACGAAGAAATGTTTCCAAGGTGAGATATAGTAAAGTCTCCAGATGACTAGGGTTACCAAACTAGAATTTTCTGCATCATCCTTATAGATCTCCATTTCTATGACACAATAAAAACTAGATTCAAAGAAAAACAACAAAATCCGCCAAAAAAAATCAACATACTCAGAATTTGGCATGATGTATTATAAAACACTTGTATCGTTTTCCAATTTTGGCGACAAAGAGTATCATTATTTAACAAGGGAATCGGTTTTAATAAAAGGAGAATATTGTAATATTGTACATTAACCAGATCAAAATAATCAAGTACAATAAAAAAAACTCGAGTTATACTTAGTTTATTTTCTTCAACTCCAGAAAATGTGCTGAAACTTAATTTTGAACAGAGATAAATTACTGATACTTAATCAGTAATCCCATGTGTGTGTGTGATTTTCTCCTTTTGATAATAATCAATACTGCAAAAGAATCAAATTTTAATTAACATTCCAGTAAAGGAAAAATTCCTTCAGTTCAAAGATTAAAAAGTTATGATAAAATACTGATGCCTGCATTTATTAAAATTGTTTGTTTCGTTACTTAAAATATAAACAACTCATGAGAAGAAAATAAACATTTTTTAACAAAGCATGGATTTTAAAATCGGAGAACTGAGCTAAAACAACTAAACTTTTCAAAATTTTTGTTGTACTTCGAAGAAATTTGTATTGGAAATTCGGAATTGAAAATTGCGTATGAATAATTATTATCGCGGATAATTTTGATTTGTATCTTCACAGAAGTGGTATGTATTTTATAAAATCGTAATGATTCTTTTCCATTATACCCCAGCTTTTGATTCTAAGGAAATATCATGTTTCTTCAGGAGAAGCGAAAGTAATATAACGTAAATGCGATGGTTTTATTGTGTTACAATTTTATTTTAAATTTAATATGTACTAAATCGTAGATAAAATCCTAGGAGAGTTCACACTCTCGGCAACAAACTGAAAAAAGCATCAGGCCAGAATGAAATAATTTGGTTCACAGTATTTAATGTTTGGAAGTAGGGTAAAAGAAGTATTACGGTTACAAATCACAAAGGGCAAAAAACAATTAAATACAGCAAAATAATTTTGTTTTGTTGAAATCGATCATTGATGCGATTGTTAAACACTTTCAGCCAGTAATAAACATAAATGATTAAATAAGCTTCATCAATAAGTGATGATCTTTTAGTTTATAAAATGGAAATAAAATGCTTGTATTATTTTTTAGAAGTTTCTGAAAACGTAAGCAATTTTAAGCAATATATGATGTAAATAGATTATTCATTACAATAATTTACGATTTTTTATCATTCCCGTTGTGTCAAATATCAAAAACGGAGGTATAATGGAATAGCACAGTTTTATATAACTAGCGAATATTAACCCTTTATAGCAAAACTTTCTAGTAATGTTAATGTATTTTTAGGAAAAAGATTGATTTATTAAAAAAAAATCCATTTAGCTTATTATCGCTTTTTTATTAATTTTTAACTACATTTTTGTTGGGTGGAAGTACTTCCCATTTCCATTTCATTTTTGTTGTTGGGTATTTCCCATCACCCTCTAGGAGATGCATCGGCACAGGTGCCGTATAATCCAGGACGCCAAATTATGAGTTTGGTGATTTTTTGGCGGATTTTCTTATGTAACCTGGTTTTTATTACGTAATAGAGATGGAGACCAAGAAAAATTATTCAGAAAAGTTTATTTTGATAACCATAGTATTTACATCATAGCGCATGTCACAAAACGTCATTTTGCTAACATTTCTTCATAGCCAAAAAAATTCAGAATTTATCATCCTGGATTATACGGCATTTGTGCCAGAACGTTCTTTCATTTTGCATTTCTTTTTATTTCGCACTACATTACATTTATAAAATATAATTTGAAAATATTAAAATCTACAAAAGAAATTATGAATTAGATACATTTTGTATTAAAAATATTTAAGAATTTATGACTATAACTTTCCATTAAATTTCAAAAAACTACGATCAACTCATAGTGGGACATTGCAAGCTGTACAAATGCATCTTGTTCTCTTATTATGTGTTTTAGTAGAACACAAATGGCAATGTCTGTTTTTTCTAAAGTTGGCATATACTTACGTCTATACTTACTCAATCATCCGTCATGTGACCATTTAAAAATTAATGAAGTTAATGGGGAAGTGCACTACTGGACATTAAAATTCCTACACCAGGAAGGAATGCAGATAACAAAATGATATGCATTGGACAAATATATTATACTAGAAATAACAAGTGATAAAATTTTCAGAAAATTTGGCTGGATAGATCCTGAGAAATCAGTACCCAGAACAACCACCTCTGGCAGTAATAACAGCAGTTATACGCCTGAGGCATTGAGTCAAACAGAGATTGAATTGCATGTACAGATACAGATGCCCATGTAGCTTCAGCACGATGCCACAGTTCATCAACCGTAGTGACTGGCGTTTGGTGACGAGCCAGTCGCTCGGCAACCATTGACCAGAAGTTTTCTATTGGTGAAAGATCTGGAGAACGTGCTGGCCATGACATTAGCCGAACATGTTCCGTATCAAGGAAGGTCCGTACAATACCGGCAACATGCGGTCGGGAATTATCCTGCTGAAACATAGGGTTTCGCAGGACTCGAATAAAGGTTAAAGCCACGGGTCTTAACACACCAGAAATGTAACGTGCACTGTTCAAAGCACCGTCAATGCGAACAAGAAGTGACCGAGTCGTGTATCCAATGGCACCCCATACCATCACGCCAGGTGATGGGCCAGTATGACGATGACGAATGCACGCTGCCAGTGTGTGTTCACCACGATGCCGCCAAACACGGATGCGACCATCATGATGATGTACACAGAACCTGGATTCATCTGAAAAGATGACGTCTCGCCATTCGTGCGCCCAGGTTCGTCGTTGATCACACCATTGAAGGCGCTCTTGTCTATGACGCAGAGTCAAGGGAAGCCGCAGCCATGGTCTCGGAGCTGAGAGACCATGCTGCTGCAAACGTCGTCGAACTGTTCGTGCAGACATTTGTTGTCTTCCAAACGACCCCGTTTCTTGACACACGACTCGTGACGTGGTTGCACGATCCATTACTTCTATGCGGATAATATGCCTGTCTTCTCGGCTGCTAGTGATAGGTGGCCGTTGAGATCCCGCATGGCGTTCCGTATTACCGTCCTGAACCCATCGATTCCATATTCTATTAACAGTTATTGGATCTCGACCGACGCGAGCAGCAATACTGCAATAAGATAAACCGCAATCCCGGTACGCTACAATTCGACCTTTATCAAAGTCAGAAACGTGCTGGTACGCATTTCTCCTTCTTACACGAGGCATCACAACAACTTTTCTCCAGGCAACAACGTTCAAATGCAATTTGTGTATGAGGAACCGGCTGAACAATTTCCTCATTAAAACACAATGTAGGTGTCGCTACTGGTGCCTGCATTGTCTGAATGCGCTGAAAAGCTAATCATTTGCATATCACAGGACCTTCTTCCTTTCGTATAAATTTCACGTCTGTAGCATGTCGCCTTCTTGGTGTAGCAATTTTAATGGCCAGTAGTGTACATTCCCCACGGCGCCTTATAAAGGTTTAACACGTTTATTTTATATATATATATATTATCAAGATTATATATTTTTTAAATTAATTATAAGTTTTTAATAGAGAATGTGGCCCTCTAATACGCCAAAATTTTGCTTAACACAAATATGCATTTCACAAAATTCTAAGTTTTTAATGTAAATTGCTGTATTAAACCTAAGACAATAGAAGGTACGATTCCGCTATACCACCGTACAATAAATAAGCACCGTAACGGAAAAGAAAAAAAAATCGAAAATCGCAATTACTGTCTTAAATATTTGCGTCATGAAGTGTTTAAAAAGGTTCATATTTTAGAAATTACTAAAAAATAGCTGAAATGTTTTATTTAGATTTTGTGTGTGTGTGTGTGTTAAATTAAATAATTAACATTTATTAAGAAAACTTATTTAAATGCGAAAGTTTATTTCTGAAGGAAGTTTCTTAGCAATCGATTCGATAATCGATTGTCGCGGTATAATGGAAAAGTACCTATAAAACTTATATTTCGCAATATAAAGTTTATTTCTATCATCTATGGTTGTTTTCTAATTATGTAATGAAATCTCTGTCATTGAATATCCTCAATATTCTTAACAATAAATAGCACATGATTTACAGTCTAAATGAAAAACGGGTTTATTTAACGAGTTGACAAATGACGGCAAAGCATTTACAGTAGATTTTGTATCAGGGGTATATCGAAAAGAATACCGATAATATTTTGATCTGAATTCCTTTTTAATCATGTATTCCCAATAATGTGAAGTCTACTAACATCGCCTTATAATTAACCTAATTTCTTTATAACTTATAATTTTCTAACCTAACTTCCTTGAAATTTTAACCAAACTTCCATACAATTTTAACTTAACATCTATAACTTCCTTATAATTTTAACCTAACTTAATACATAACTTCCTTATTATTTTAAACACCAATAAAATATTAGGTAAACAAGAAAATTCTTGCCGTTTCCGCGTTGCCATAGAATGAAGTGAGAAGAAATATGCAAATTAGTGTAAGACATGGTTGAAACACCGGTCAGTTGAGATTAGGAATATCAGTCATTATATTCAAGCAAATCCATCATGCACATTCGTCAATCGTAACTCGCGCAGTAGCGAAGATGTGTTGAAGGAGCTCGTTCCGTGTTGTTTGCTTTACGAATTTAAACTGAGCTTATCAGCTGCTGCATCAAGTCGCCGAATATGTCAAGCGTTTGGGGATACTGCTGTGAATGAACGTACGACACGGCATTCATTTCACAAATTCAGGTCGGTAGTTTTGTCCCTCTTGATGAAGCGAATGTTTGGTGGACTAATCGTCAAGTAGTTACTACCAATGGGTTAAACGGTCGTTGCGGAGCTGTAGTCGCAACAATTGGAAGGTGTGCAACAGGCATTGCAACATGTATTAAGTTGGTTGTACAGTTGCAAATCATCTGATCCATCAAAAATGGGTTCGATTTAAAATAAAACATTGTTTTTTATTCCGTACAAAAATACGACATTACATTGTGAAATGTATTGTTTTTTACAAGGTAAATAAAAAAAAGCTCTTGCCATTTTAAAATACCCTATAGAATAAGACCCGCAAAAAGTTTAGCCCATTGTCAGTCCTCGAATTAATCACCATCGGCATTCAGCATCTTCTGCCTACATCTCCAGTTGTACAATCTCCTGGGGAGTTTTGAACGCAAGAAGTCCGTAAGAGCTTGGTGCAAGTCTGTTTCACTAGTGACAGATTTTCCATGCAGATGATTGAACAGAGAATATAAAAGGTCGTTATCTGATGGTGAAAGTTCAAGTGAGTACGGAGGATTGCGCAAAGTCTCTTAATAAAGTCATTGTATGGAATTCCTGTCCACCCGCGCGACATGTGACCTACCAATATTGGCCAATAACAGTAAACTCTTACGATTAACCAGTGCTGGCTCCTTTAGTTGCAATGCCTGTTGCACATGTTCCAACTGCTGCGAATACAGGTCAGTGGTGACCGTTTAGCTCGTGGGTAGCAACTCATAGTGAAACACTTGACGACTAATCCACCAGACACAAAAAATAATATAGCATGGATGCATATGAGGTCTTGCTTTGTGCAGGATAGTATCTTGTGGGAACAACCAATGTTTGGAAACACTTGGGATTGTTAAACAGGACCTACTTTTCGTCAACAGTCAGCACTCGATTGAATATGGATGCGCCGGAGTTACTGTGCCAAGAAAGCAACGTTAAATAGGCTGCCACTCGTTGTCGCTTAAGGACTTCCACAGCGTGGGAAAAACCACTTTCTGAGCCAGTACCTCTCACCCAAGCGGTGCAGATGAAATCTAACCGTTTCGCTGGAAACGTTAAATTGTCTGGAAAGTTCACCACACGTTTGACTCCTCAATGTCCGCCTGATAGGTTTCGTCACCCAAGACTTATGATCATCCACTGCGAGCTTCATCAAAGATGGACAAATCTTACGACCTGTATTTGTGAAGGGCACCTTTCCGTATGTTCATTCACAGCACTATTTTCAAACGCTTGACATTTTCGATAACTTGATGCAGCAGCTGATAAGCCTACTTTTTGAAGTCGTATAGAAACAACATCGATCTAGCTCTTTCAACACGTCTATTTCTTTTCGGCTACTATACGAGTTACGATTGATGAATGCGCGTGGTGGACCTGCTTTTATAACGACTGATATTCCTACTCTCGACTGACCGGTGTCTCTATCATGTTATACATGAATTTACATATTCATTCTCACTTCATTCAATGGCAATGTGAAAAATGGAATGAACTTTCTTGTTTACCTTGTATTTATTGTTATTTAAAAAATTTGAACTATATGGATATGAAGGAAATTAGTCCTCATCAATGAATAAGGTTTTAATTAATGATTTTCATCCTCTTTCAAATGAATGTTCTTAGTTAAAATTAAGAAATCATCATATTGATTTTGTAATTAAATCAGAAGTATTTTTTAAATATAAGAAATTCGATGTAAGAATAATTGTGGATTCAAACTCACAAACATGCTTGAGTATGAAACAGAATGTATAATGCATGGAGTAGTTCCAAATTCCCTTGACCAAAATTTTACGGAGAATGTTTGAGGCACTTGGACGACATGAATTGATTGTTGAGGTATCCTTTCTTCAGGTGGAATTTGTAGTTACACTTCTCGAAAATAGAAAAGTGTTTCCCCAAAATCTCGAATCGTTAATCTCATTGCATCAGTGTAAAATAAACGTGTAGCAAATAGTTAAAGAAGATGACACTTCATATAAAATATTTTACCCTATACCCTGTATCATTTCATTTCATATTTTCTGTCATTTAAATATAAGGAAATCACTAGAAATGTCATTGTATAAAAAATAATATTACAAGGCCTTCAAAAATAGTTAACATTTTGCATCTACAATAAATAAATCTGACGGTAGTAATTGTAGTATGGTACCCTCCAACTAAGTTTCCTTTCGAATGGATAGTCGCAATTTTCAACGTTGCATCTTCATTATGTTTAAGTGAAAGTAAAGATTCATAACGTGCTCATTGTTTCATTTCATTTTGATGCCAAGATCCAATGTTTTTGAAAATATTCAATTACATTTTTTTGTTATGCAGTCTGTAAGTCCTAAATTTTAATCATTTTAAGATGTGAAAGCAAAAAGAAAAAAAAAAACAGTGTACTTGGTCAGTTTTCTATTTTTTGTAAAACGTCTTGTTATTTGTCTCTATTTTTTCCAAGTCAACGTAATTTCACATGTGTACTAAAACGTTTTCATAAAAACTAACAACTGTTTATTTATATTAACAATATCCAGTCACTTTACACACTGCCAAATTAAAGAAAATACTTACAAGAAATTACAGATGGTACATATTATAATGGTCTTCGTTATTTAAACTATTTATATACTTGGTTGTTTCCCAGAATTTTGTTAATTTAATTAATTATTTTTTTTATGATTACACCTTTAAACTTTTATATAAGATAAATTCTCTTTTTTCATCTACTGATTAAATAAGAATTAAATTTGTAAAATTATAAATATGACCTTAAAATTTCTTTGAAATATATAATTAAAACGAAAAAACTCTGAATTTTATAAAGTACATAAAGCTATAGGGATAAATAATAATAGCGGCTTTTAATAATTACATTTAAAATCAATCCTAGTTTTATTATTTTAGATATATTCATGAATCATTATATTTTTCTTACATATACAATAGTTATTATTAATCATTTCTAATAAGTATTGTTTTATACCACAAAAATGTTAAACATTTGAGATCAAACTATTACAGAATACAATTTTTCCAACCGTCAATATATTATATTTTTTAGGTTTTTTTTTATTTAAATTGCTTTTTTTGAATTTTAAACACAATTATTTTAATGAATAATGAGATTTTAAAGTATCTATATGTATTTAACTATTTTCGCATATAATATGAACAATAAATTGTTTAAATGTATGTTCTAAGACATTAATTTCAACATCTTTATTAAAAAATTAACTTTTTCTAAATTCTTTCGTCAAATATAAAGAACGTTGAATGATGAAAGCATAATACGGAATGAACGTCCAATGTAAGTATGCATAAGTGGAAATTCCACCGAATGATTTTGTGTCAATTATTGCAGAATTTCTTCTTACTTTCGAGGTTGGTGGAATTTTACACATTTGCTGATGTCATATATTCTACTGTAAATATTTTTTCTACTGGCGAGTACTTTCACCCTTCGCCACAATACCAGAAATTACTATCCTATAAATATATATAAATTTCCAATCAGAGTTAGAGCAGTTTTTGGCCACTAGTTTGCACTTTGCGCAAAACATTTGCATTATTATTTTTTGTTAAATATTTCCATTTATTTAAAACAATAAACAAAATATTGCAATGACATAATATGAAACCAAAAACTGAATTATTTGCAATATCTTGAATAAAATTTCTAGTTGAGTTTCTGAATTTTGGTTGAGAGATGTGAAAACGTAAAAATGATATTTTAAAGAATATTTAAACTATTACGCAGAAATTCCTCAAACATAAAGCATCTCAGAAATTAGTTCGATAATATAAAGTGACACCATCACCAAAAATCAAACAAATCAAAATACTTACGATCATATTCGTTCAGCAGATGAGTTCTTGTTCAACAACAAACTCTTCACCACTCCCTGACTATCTATGAATAAGTGGGCGAGTCGTGGGCGCTTTCTTATATATACAAACATAATTATCAATCAGAAAGAAATGTAAATCCCGGTTCTGTTCCATTAAAATAAAATTAAAAATAAATCGAAAAAATCAATGACTGAAGCAAAATAACAAGCCAAAGATCAATACCGAGGTCTTTTCTTCCATTGTTCTTTACACTTTCTTTGGTCATCTGGAAACTGGGTCACTTGTTAAAGCTGTAACAACGATTACCGAAAAGAATCAACTTTTTAAGTAACAAGTCGGTGTTTCAAATTTATATCACTTGAGGTCATCTAACCAGCAGAGAAAGTATGGCTTGGTGTTAAATATGGCCGGCAGCGAAAATGCACTCATGCGTTTAAGGTCAAGGGAAAGAGCTTTCTACAAGTATAACCTATGGAATCAAAACTCATCTATTTCAGAAAGCTATTAAAAGAGTTTTAGGTTCCACTTAACATTTAATTTTGAAGAAATAATGCTTCTCATAGTATATGTTACCAAAATACACAAAAATAATAGAGTTTTTCAAGAATTATTCTTGAATACATTATGCATAGGGCATATAATTCAAAATTAGACTCAGATACAAGGTACGTTATTATTAGACAATGTGTCGTGCCTAATGACCATATCACCTGTATAATGGTTTCTTAAAAGAGTAAGTTTTCATGCTAAAGAGAACTATAACAAGAACAAATTAACTGTACAAATTTAATAAGCCTTGCAGCTCAACAACCAGATCATAATTATAAATGCTATTTAAATCCCAATTATAAAGCATATGCAAACATGAAATAAATAGTCCCGAATTAAGATTCCAGGTGAAACTCATAAAAGGATGCACTCGTGATTGTCCCGAATAAGGGACAATGTCATTTCTTTCAGGCAAATATGGCGTACTATCCCAAATGAAGCTAATAAATGGATAATAAATAATTTGCCTCGTGAGATAGTTCTGATCGCTGTGTGTGAAACAAAAATTATCATCATAATATACTTATTGCTCAGCTTAGGCACTTGAAACTCTGAAATAATCTGAATAATTCTTTTCATATAGAATCACTTATTGATTATATTTGTATTTTGTACATATATATTACTGACTATGTCTTAATAGTATACTGATCTTTATTATTAATTGTCATAATATATCAATAATTAAACTATTTTTTAAATTGCAGATCCGTTGAAAGTCGATTCAAAAATTTAGAGGAGAGAATAAAACCTAAATATGTTCGTGCTCAGGAGTTTCCTAGAACTGTTCCAAAGGTCCCATCTCCTAGAAGACTGCGGGTTTTCACCAGCAGGAAAAGAAACCGTGACAGAGACTTCACTTGTAACTGTCATGACGTGCCTCTCCTTCCTGTCGACAGGTAAATTTCCCACAACACATTTAATATTCACAAACTAGTTTAGCATTAATTTACAGAATAAATAATTGTTATGGCTTATCCTCCAAATGTCTGATGAAGTCAGACAGACCGTTGAACCTAAAGAAATCGTGGACCAGAAGGGTGGATGAGTATATATCCTCTCAGAAAAGTCCCAAACAGTCCAGGACGTGATTAGGAGAAGCCTGCTAAGTTTTACATTTAGAGCAGACCTCAAAGATTTTCCTGCCTTCGAAGTACGTGAGAACCCTAGTGTGGCCGCTTGCTAGGCTGGAAATTGCGGTTCTAGAGGCTCTGTCACAATTGTAATAACTAATTAAAATAAATAATTAAAAAATAATAGGCCTTAACCCTTCAAAAATATTGATCTAGAATAGTTGGTTCCCCGAATGGTGAAATAATTCATATATCTACTTTTTATATAAATTACTCTAGTGGTTAGAGTGCCTGACTGCGGATAAGGAGGTTCTAGGTTCAAATCCCAATTCGGTAATGGATGTACTTTCTCTCTATGTCTATCCTTTCTTTGTATGAATGGGTTGTGCGAATGGTTACTTACCCTATAAACGGGTACCTATGGCATGTGTGTACCGAAGAAGTCGGACTCCACACCCAAATATGGTTCAGTTGGAAAAGTGGAGCAGCGCACCCCATAATGTCAGCGTAGCCGGCCCAAGACCACAGCAACATATAAATTACAAAGGTTTAAGCTTCTCTTAACGGGTTTCGTTTGCATAAATTGTAAATTCGACCAATATTGACAATTTAAAAGGAATCAGAGGATAGGCAATTACGACTCAAGAAAAAAATAATATGAATAAATTGAAAAGTGCTAAACTGTGCTCTTCAGTTTATGCCATGAAGTGATAAACTGAAAAGTGCTAACTTCTTCAGCTACCACCTTGGTTTATGTTATGAAAAAAAATTTATATAAGAATATTTTTTGTAGCTTATATCATAATTTTATTTTCATTCAAATTATTTAAAGTAATTTAAATATATTTTGGTTATAAATGCGAGTATATGTATTAATAATTTTAATAATTCTCTAATAACTTTGAGATTAGTAATTTTAAATTCATTTCCGAATAATCGTAATATTTTCCTAAATAATGGCATCATTTGACCGATTTGTAAGCCGTTTTAAAATTTAACAAAATTCAACTTTTTTGAACAGAATATAATTTTTAAATTATCTCAGAATTCGTATAAAAATTTTATTTACTATCCATTATATTTCATGCAATAGAATCTTTCGATACTTTAAAATATATTTTTATGTAAATTTTAAGGACAATAATTTAGTATACACAGAACTTTAAAATAAAACATATATACACATATGGTTTATTTTAAAGTTCTGTGAATTTAATTTAAATGTAATGAATTTAAAATAATTTATGATAAACCATAAATTGAATGAATTTAATATAAACCATATATACACATATTATATAAGACATGTATATGCCTATATTTATTCAACTTTAAAGATACTAATTATAAGCAGGATTATACTTATAAGGATAATGAAATTAATTCATACATACATACACAGCTTAACATAATTTACAGGTATTAAAACTGAAAATAGAAAGAAATATAATATTGTTTTAACTGAAAATTAGATTTTCTATGCAAAACACCAAACAAAAAAAATTAAGATTACTAGTAATAAAAAAAAGAAATATGGCATGCGGTCAAGTTAGATTGCATGTGTATTCAAACATTTAATCTAATTCGACCGCCTGGTATCTGAATTTGAACACATGAAAAAAAGCAGTGAATTTTTTGTATATGAAATATCTACAAATATGTGTGTGCGTCTGTTTATGATTATTTGAAAATTACAGGATTTTTCAATATTACTTTTCATTCATGAAATATTTTAATAAAATAATTCTTTTTAAAAATATTTTCTATGTTTTATGCATAAATTTTCAGGAAAGCAAATATATATACATATATAATTCTGTGTTTACTTGTTTTGTAATAATAATAATAATTATTAACAAAATTGCTTTTTAAACAGTTACATCCTATGAGTTTGAAACTGATACATTAAAGTTTTACCATTCAAATATATTGGCAAAATTTATATAAATGAAATTCTTATTTTGTGTTCATCAGGATTTTTTAATCGTAGACCACTCTACAGAATAAAATGAAACTTATAATTGGATGTTCGTTTCTTACTAACTTTAAACACTGTATCACAAAATTTTGATGAGCGCTTGTAGTAATTCATTTTTGACAGAAACAAATCTGATTTGACTGAAGTCAAGTGACTTACTGTAGAGTTGCCATAGTGCAGTTCCAGAGCTCTTCTCTCTTTAAAAGCAATAAATGTTGTTCTTCTCCTGAAATTTTCATCTATGCATAATTTCTCTTAGTAAGGAAATAAGTACGGCATTTTGTATCCTTCTTTCTACACATACCCACAAAATCTCAATAATAATAATAAAAAATCATGTACATTAGTTTTTCGATTTATTAAAAAGCATTGTTTTTCCCCATTGCAGCAAACATATTTTCGGTTTTCTCCATATACCACCAATCAGAAATTGGATAAAGTATTTCAATATTCAGTAGCTTTAGTGTTTAAGGAAATTTTCAAACTTTTAACTTTTGTTCGACTTGTTTAGTGGTCTATACATGAAACCGCATTTCGTGACAAAAATGCTTCGAACAAAGCTAAATGAACAATAAATATTACTATTTTTTCCCAAGTCACGCATTTTCTCGAAAGTTAGTTGTTTTTCATTAGAAAGCACCCCCTGCTTCTAAGAGGTAATTACAGGGTGACACTTTATACTATTGACAAAATTGTACTGCTTTTGATTGGTTTAATTCGTGTTCACCCCTTTTTATAAAAATTTCATTTGCTTTAATTTGCTTAAGATAATAATGTTAATAAAACAAATAGGTAGTTTTTATTTCCTAGTTTGAAATAATATGCCAAACCAACGACTGCAAATAATTGCTTTATTTGAGGTTGGATTAAAGCAAATTCAGATTGTGGGAATGCGGCCCCTTTATTCATCTGACTTAAGCCCAATGGACTATAGTGTTTGGTCTATTTTGCAATCAAGAGTATGCTCTAAGCCACATCAAAGTTTGGAAGGCCTAAAGGACACTCTTTAGAAGAAATGGGCTAAATTAACGCCAAATGAACTGCCGCCCATTGCGCAAAATGTAACGCTACATTTAAGGCTCTGTATCGATGCCCAAGAGGGTAATTTTGAAATACTTAAATATGTTGTATCTAAGTAGCAAATGACTTAAGTAAATAGTTTTTTGAAAATAAATTCCATGTTTTTAGTTTAATACAATATTTTTTCGTCAACAAGATAAACTTGTCACCCTGTATATAGAAAACCTCAATTTTAATTTCGTTCTTTTCTCAAGTTTCCATGCATCCCTGAAGTTTGAATAAATAAAACTTATTTACCATAGAAAGAAATAGCAACCTGTAAAATTTAAACTGAACCTGTAGTTTGCGAACATAACCAAAGAATTCTTAAGGCAGTTTTTATTAAGGTAAAAATTGTGCAAACACGAAGCATCAAGAAATGAAATTATAATTAAATATTTCCAGTTCTTTACCTGCTCCGCTTGAGGAAAAAATACGCTTATGGTGACATCTTCCCAAGCAGCCTGTTGAGTCCTGCGAGAAATTATTGCAATGATCCACTAGTGGGCGGTGACACTCCTCCAGATGACTATTGGAACACAAATGAACAACAGTCAGAAGAAAACTGTTTTTTGTATCCATCATAGTAATGGCACTGTTTAAAGGTTTTAAGCTATTTAATTTGTCAAAAATAAGTTTAAAACTACTCCTACTGTGATTATCTGAAATATGAATTTCACAAATTTTTTAATAATGGCGAGATAATTCAAGCTTTGATTATTTAATATTAGAGATGTAATCTGACAATGGAAATTTGAAACTAATATTTTACTTTAAAAAAGCAATTAACTACTTGAAATTCTACTTCTGGTGAAGAGAGTTATATGTTTATCAATTTTATTTTGAATCATGCTTATTTCTTGAAGATAATTTCTATGTTTATGTTGAAAAGGTCTGAATAAATCATTTCTTAAATAAAACGATTTTTGTTAAATTTTGTGACCACCGAAAAGACAATCTCCCGTTATCTTCCCTTTTTGGTACACTGAAAGACTTTTTATTAGCTTCATCCGAAATAAAATTAATGAAGCCATGATTTACAATACTCTTACATACGCCCTTGAAACTGATAATAACAATTTAGTATAAAACAATAGAATATATACAATACTTAATTCAGTCTTACGCTATCATATATGGAAGTCACTATTTTGGACAACCACAAATTTATTATAGTGAATTTTTTAATCTTTTTTTTAAATAACTTTTTTAAAATATTATTCTGGACATTGGCAACAGTTAAAAATTTTTGAAAAGTTAAATAATAAACTTATAATATTTACATATAATTACTTTTAAAATCTTGCAGGATTCTTAAATAATGTCAACAAAAGAATAAAATATAGTTGAAATTGAAAACCTGTTGTATTTAATAACTATTGTTTGTGATTTAACAATAGTTTTATGGAAAATATGAATTATCCCAAAGTAAAGATTATATTAATATTTATAATCGAAAATAATTTTTATGAAATTTTATTTACTAAATATATAAATACTGAAAGATATAAAAGTATAAAAATAAAAATATTAATAAATGAAAAAACATAAAATTCAAATTTGCAAGTGTAAAATACATTACAATTTTAAGCTAAATTTTTTCAGCATTTAAACTAAAGTCAAGATTCTAAAACGATGATTGGGAAAGAAAATTTGTCACAGTTAAGAAAATAATAAAAAAATATTTGTGTGTGTGTGCAAATATCAAATCCCTATCATGAAAAATTCAAAGCTGTTAATTTTTAGCCGCACTGACTTCCCATATTCAGAATTGTTAACAGATTATAGTTATAGTTAACAACATGGCTTTAAAATAAAAAAAATGTCTTCTTTTGTTTCATAAACATTTATAAAAAAAATTTTAAAAATTTGCTCTGCATAGTCTTTCGACACAAAATAATGCTAGAGTTTGAATTGGACAAGAAAATATGTTCTTTAGATATTGTTTTAATTTCAAAACAAACCTAAATTGTCATTAATTGGAAAAATATTAATATGAATTATGAATCCAAATAAGTATTCAATGCAATTTCTCACAGCAATCAAACACAACATGAATTGAATTTTCTTACAAAGTTGTAAAAGGTTACTCAACATGACCTTCAAAAAAACATACAGTAATTTATTTATACAAAAAGCAGAATGCAAACTTTACATCAAATATAATTTAAGAACATATTTGCGCATAGTATATATTCAAAACAAATTATAGGTAGTTATAATGGAAATTAAAAGCTTCTTAAAGGAATTATTGCCACAAAGAGACACAGGTAATATTAAAGTACACAATTTTACTAAAATGAAGAAATCCTCACATAATATAAAAAATAAATTCCTTAAATTTTAATACTTCAAAATATTGCTAAATTATAATTTTCTTTAAAAAAATGTAAAAATTTTAATTTTTCATTTGTCACTGATTATACAATTAATTACTTATTCAATTTGAATTACAAAAATATGCAGTAACATGTGAATCAGTTTCTGAGATTAATGATTTCAAAAAATAAGTGAGAAGCTTATATTCAATCAAAATTTTCTACGAATTTCACAGAATATGATAATTTTTTTTTAACATATGTTCACCATGACTACATTCTTGAATAAATACTTCTTTAAAATCACGATTCAAAAATGTGTTTTATTAATCTAAATATTTTTTAAAAAATTAATACTTCATTTTATTAATTTAAATATTTTTAAAAACTTAGCATTTTTAAGATGTTTGATGAAATTCTAATTTATTAACATGGTGTTCAGTATTTTAATATCAAATAGCATAAGAAAAAATAATTATATATATTTATACATAGTAATGTAAGTATGTGTGATAATAACTATAGATTAAGTCAAGGATAGGAAACCTTTTAGAGATATGGACCAAATTTTGTTCATATTTTTGTAGTACTAACTCATGGGTTACAAAACTGATTATATATTGCTATTTATTTTCGAATAGTTTTTTAACATAAAGTTTAATTTTCGTATTCATTAGTTTAATACATTCTGCAGTTAATTTCCCATCAAGTCTATTGCTATTAGAAAATTTTACACATTTCATTGAAAAAAAATTTTTTTTTCACACAAATATGCAAAGCAAAACACCCTTAACCAAGCATTAACTAGTTTTTTTATTGATATGAAATTATTTGGTAAAGAGAGAATCCCATATGTTTAATATATTTTCAATTTTTACTTGGTATCAATATTATCTGCATAACTTTCACAGTTTTCCTTCTACATTAGAAATCATATCTTCAAATTTTTTTTCCACACTACACTGCTTCGAAATCCAGCAAATTCCATTTCTAAATTATAGTCACCAAACCACATAATTCAATTAACTTTATTGTTTCAAATTCTGTTTTGTATGGATATAAAATAAAGTGAAATATATCTTCCAAATTTTTAAATTGATTTAATCTTTCTTAAGAAAAGCTTGTTTTATTTCCTGCATATTAATCAATCAATTTCCTCCAAGAATTGAATAAATTGCAATTGCTTTTTATTGAACATCAACCGTGCTTACAAAAATTGTGTTTTGAAAATATTTTTGTAATTGAGGAAGATCTTTCATGATTTTCATTTCCAAATCCTTAGTAAAGATGTCAAGTTTTGCCATAAACATTTTAATATTTTCAAACATCAGTAAAACAATTATTCCAAGCCTTTGAAGTCTTTCATTCAGTTCATTAAAATGCTAAGTGATATTACATAAAAACATTAAACCAACGTATATTAGGTAATTCATCAAAACTATTATTTTTTCAATTAAAAAAAAGAAGCTTATTTTATTCTAATAATGTTACAAAGTTATTCAGAACTTAATGAAAACTAAGGCATCACATGTTGTTGCAGGTCAAAATACATGAATGGCATTCACTTTCCTAAAAGAATTGTATAAATAGCAAATTGTTCATTAAGAGTTCTTGTGTTTATAAAGTTTCTTATTTTTATTGCAACTGAAATTACCCTGGAAAATATTTTTAAACCATGCTTAGTCATAAAAACTTTTTGGTGTATGACACAATGAAGTTTAATCACAGAACGTGAAATATTTTGTTTATGATATTGAGTAAATGTTCTTCCCTATTATACTAGGTGCACCGTTTAATGTTACAGAAATTATTTTCTGAAGGTCAATATCCATTTCTTCAAATGAATATCAAATTCTTTGAAATTATCAATACAGGTATACTTCCCTTTCAGTGTTATTAGTTTTATTAACTCTTCTTTCATTATTTTTCCTGACTTATACTAATATTTCCATCATTACTCTCATCTAAAGCAATTGAATACATCTCATGCAAGTGCTATGGAGGTCACTTTTTACAAATATAACTGAACAGATCCATATAAAAGTGCATTTTGTCTGAAGAAAATGCTTTAAGTATGATTATTTGCTTTTGTATATCCATTTTAAAAAAAATGATATGTGAGTAAATTTATACATTTTATTTAATACTTTGTAAATACTTTTGCCCTATTTCAAATACTACAAACCCATTTGTCATCATTTAAGTAGCATAAGAACTGTAATGATTAAACTGAAGGTTATAAACAGCATTTAAATAGCTTTTGTGTGAATGCAGTGCTTGAAAAAATACAAATAGAATATAAATTATCCACACAACTTAAAAATTCTAAATAAACGCCTGTAAACTAACAAATTTTTGGCTTGCAATCATGAGTCAGACACTGACCCATGGGTCATTGGTTCTCCATTACTGTACTAAATTATTAGTATTATATCTTTTATATTTTATTAATAAGTTATTAAATTAACTTAGTCACTTTACAATTGGAAATGCATATTGCAACTAGAAATTGTATAAAACAAACTTTAATATAAATAAACAATTTATTTTTTGTTTGAAATAGTTCCTTTTTTAATATATTTAAGTAACTATTATTTAGATTCAGAAAACTACTAATTTTCTTGAAAAATTGACATAAAATTATAAAAAAGTTCAATTTATTCAATTTTCTCTGATAAATATTACAGATTTTTTGGTGATGAACAATAACATGAGGTAAAAAACTTAGGATTAATAGAAATAATTTTATTAAAACATTTGTAATATTTTTGCATTGACATGCTTTTTTAATAAACTAATTATTATGGTATTATATGACTTAAGAATTAGTTTATAAAGTTGAACTTTTCATAAATGAGCTGTTGACTTGATGAAATCATCTAAATAATATAATGAATGCTCAGTATATTTTAAATTTAATAAGAAAAGTTATTATACAAACTATTAATATAACAAAAAGACTACATTAAAATATTCTTTATTAAATATTTTTAACTGTATATAAATTAATAACAATTTATATAATCATAAAAATTGTTGACACTTTTTGCATAAAGTAAGATAGATGCTTTAGGGAAGGACTCAAAAATATATTTTAAAATATATTACAAATAACAACATTGTAACTAACAATATGAAGTAAGATATTTCATGTTATCAAATAAACAAGTTTGTGAAAAATATTTAAAAATTTCTATAAAGTTAATAAGTACTTAAATGAAACACACTTAGATTTTTCAAAACGAATACTTTTTTTTTTTGTCTTTAAATTTTTAATTAAGAACTAAACCAAATAAATTTAAAGATTCTAAAAAGTTTATATAATTTAAAACTAAATATTTGAAACAAACTTTCATATTCAATGATAAAACAACTAAAAAGAATTAAAAATATAAAATTTTGTAATTCACATTTTTTTGAGACTAAGATGAAACAAAGAGGAATTTTCCAGAAATTAAAAGTAGGACACAAAATACTTTTTTTAAAATATATATATATATATATATATATATATAAAATAAATCGTTAATTTTGATAAAATTCTATAAATGGTGGGATACACAAATTAGAAACTATGAAAAACGGAAGTTCTACTCCCAATACATCTTAAGTTTTTGTATAAATTGATTTATTAAAACAACCAATATTTCTAATGCAATGAATTTGAAAAAAAAATGAAGGATGTCTTTTTATCGGAAAAAAAATCTTGAATATGGCATCGATTACAAATTAAAATCAGGTTTCCTTAACTGCTTAATCACATCTTTAATTTATTTACTGATATATAATATGAAAAATTTTTAACATACTCATTGCTTATCGAAATCATAAGTTAAATTTTGCACAATGCATACTACATTAAAATTAATTTATTTAGAAATTAAAAGATTAATTTAAAATCAATTGGCATATTTGTGTGAAATTAAATTTGTATTTGTATAAAAAACAAAGGACTTTTAAAATAAATGTACAATCGATAAAATTGTAAATAGTAATAACTGTCAATAGAATACAAAATTTGCCTTACAGCAATAATAATTTTATCAGAGGTCTCAATTATAAATACATTTCCAGACTATTATGTAATAAAACAAAATTCTTATTTAATATTTCATTTAAAAATTGTAAAATTTAACAGAAAATTTGTTAAAAATATAAGCATTAAATACCTAACTTTAAAGAATTCTTTATCAAATAAGATAGTTAGAAAATAATGAATAAGACTGGAGCAACGAATAAAAATGTTGCATGATATGGAATTTACCTCTAGTAAGTAAATTATATTTTTAATTATTAAAATTCATACAAGAAAGAATTTTAAATAAAAAAATATATATCTTTGAAAATTTCTAAAATGTCACAGTAACTTTTAATGGCACAACACTCAATTATAAGCATTTGAATTTTGAATAATAATTTTTTGATAAAGGTATTTAAATTTTATATCATAATATGATATAATTTAAACAGAAATTTTATTATAATTGGTTTTATATATATAATTTTCTTCATAAAAAAATATGAATAGTTTAAGCTAGGCTTCAGATCTTTGCAAACTATTTGTAAAACATTTTCATAAATACTCTGAATACAATATTTATGTATACAAAATGTTCAAAAGAAATAAATTTTACAAGTGAGATAATATATATGCACATGTGTGTGTATATGAATATATATTATATATGTTATAAATACTCATATGCAAAAAAGTATACATGAATAACCTTGATAAGAAAGAAACCAGAAAATGTTCACATCCATTTTATGAAGAAACAGCAAAAATATGAGAAGATTATCCATGGAATATGTGAGAATAAAAATGAAAAGAATTTATATATAAAAAAAACAGCCAAAATATAAGTACATATTCTTTAAAACTTAACTATTAAGCTTTTAACTAATTTTAAATTGTTAAAACTAATAAAAAAATTTTACCCATAATTTTATAGTAAATAAATTTTATTGTGATTACAAAACAATTTTAGACAATGTGATTATTGATCAACATATTTCTGAATACCAAAACTTGCATGATTTTGAAATGATAATAAAATGTATTTTGAAAAACTGATATACAATAATAAAAATTGTTAATACAAAAACATTTTCGCAAATTTTAAAATGATAGTTCTATTTTATAATTTCCACTATAAAATTCCAAACTATACTAAATTACAAATTTAAACAGAAAATTGAAAACACAGCCTTATTTGTTTCCTTTATGTGAAGTTAAAAATATATACACAAGATAGATGTAAAGTTAAATTGTTCTCTCTTTCGGTGAAAATATATATACCGATGAAGAGGTTGAACCATGTAAATATATATACATGCCAGGTGAGCACAAAGTTTGAGATTTTATAAAAGGGCCACAAAAAAGAAGAGTTTTGTTTAAAATCTCTAATAAAATCTGAATTCTGCTCATTTTTCATTGTTGACCATTTTGCTTGGAAGATTAAATATACATAATTTCAGATCAATATTAGAAAATGTGCACATTGAAAAATTAACAATACCACTTTCTTTTGCACAAAAAATGTCCTCTCTACATTAAATAAAATAGACATGTTATCTTTATTCAAGCTTATGTACGTGACACACTGCCACATTCAGTGAAATGTTTCTTGTTGCATATCTTTGGTCAAGACAAATTAGTCAATGTTGCAAAACCATTAGCCTAAATGACATCAAAATGGCAAGTTTCTGGGTGCTGGTTTATTCAAAAGCATAGGACACTGTTCATCCTCTTCAAAATTTGCTGAAGTTCATTTTGGTGTATTGCATGCTGCTTAATAATCTCATAGAATGTGATGGCATTCATGAATAACACTAGTTATTGCACTTATAAAGGAATGGAATATACAATTGTTTTGTTCATTATATATTATGGTTGCCAGTGACCTCTCTTGGTAGTTCTTCTAAAACAACTTTACCTTTACTTCTAATTAAAATTTGACTTTTTTGTAATTGCTTTCTTAAAAATTGCACATCTTCATAATTATTCTCTATACATGTATGATCTACTTTAAACTTTATTTTGTTTTTCCCAATTGAATGATTTCTAAACCATTCAATCAGTAAATACAGAATACATGTCAATATTTTTATAAAATTATAGTAACTATTTTAACAATAAAGAAGTAAATTATTTTTTAATAAATTAGCTTACTTCAGATTTTTTTAAAGTTAAACAAAGAACATTTATTTAGATTATTTCAACCTGGTTTAAAGTAATTCATAAATACTTATTTACTCTATTGATTCTAAGTTAATTAACATATTTTATTATATTATAAAAAAAATAAAAGAATACCACAACTTTTCAGTTATTAACAAAGATTATTAATGCTCAACTTCAATAAATAATGAATTGAATACAACTTCATTTCAATAAATAATGAGAAAATCCAATAAAAATGTTACCTGATTAGTTACATAAGATTGTAAAAACAAGGGGGAAAATCCCCAAATCATATAGCACATTTTATCACAAATGAAAAATTCTAACAATAAGTATTCATAGTCTGTTTTGAAATTCTCACACAGATAATAAAAAAAAAAAAAAAAAAAAGGAGAGCATATATTTTCTCAGATCATTGCAAAATAGAATCAATGATTCTATTTTGAACATTATTCATTTAGTGAAAATGAACAAAGCCTATTTTTAAATAAATCTAGTACATCATCACATTTCCCTCATTTGAACTTATTCCAAATAAAGTCTTTCTGAAATATTATAAATTTCTAAAAACTTAAGGTTTTAGTTCATACAGATAATGAAAATAAAATCAAACATATACTGCAAAAACAAATAAAATCACAATCCTTTCACAGGATATTATATATAAAATAAATTTAAATTGAGATTATTTATTTATTGAGTTCCAAACTTAATAGTAACACATGAAATCTTAAAAATACATTGATCAAAATAGAATGTTCATTAAGAAGGAAAATAAATTTTTATAAGTATTAGTCTATATATAAAATTTAATCTAGTCCAAATACTCAAAAATGGAATATATTTTCAATTTTTCTAAGGTTGAACTTTGAAAAAAGTTGCATAGGGACAAGACATTTCAGAAGTTTCATTCATATCACAGTAATTAACAATTATAATAAAAAAATATAACAAACTTGAAATTTGTTTAATTTAAAACAAATCTAAGGAAACATAAGAATACAACAAAATAATGTATTAATACTTCTAAAAACTAAATATATCAGATCTAAATATAATAAATAAAGATTACAAAACTATGAAACATTATTTCTTTTTTTCTCAAACAATATTTCTTCTATTACTTGTCTTCGATTACCAGGAGGAGTTGAAAAATATTTTTTCTGAAGTTCAGAATACTTTTGATTAACAGTAATAATATCTCGATATTTCCAATCAGCCCAATTGTTATTAAATAGTTCCAGAAGTTTGATTTGATCAATTTTACTATCAACGACATTAATAGGAGGAATCCTCTCAAGATCTGCACACTGCAAATTTTCAAATATAGCCACAGCACGGATAGCAAACCAGCCTCCATATTTGGGATGAATGCAAACACCAAACATCTAGGGAATACCAATTTTATTTTTTAGGATTTTAAATTATAGGTGATTATTTAATTACATAGTTATACAATAAAAAGTCACAAAAAAGCTACACATAAAGCATATTTTTAATTATTACATGCTACAAAAATAATTTCAATTGTAAAGAGAGCACTTTCAGTTCTAATTAATATAAATTACATATTTGATTGAAATAATTCTTTAATTATATGAAATTTAAAAGATTAAGAAAAAGGGTTACATATTTATCACTGATTGAAAATTATGTAACTTGATGTAAATTTCTATATTAAGCACAAATAGTATATATATATATATAATTAATAAATGTTGTGCTGAATAGCAATATTTAAAAAAAAAACAAGTTTCATATTTTCATTTTAGATACCTAGATTTGAAAAAAAAATTATATACAGCACATGCTCATTTTTACAAATCTCTTCAATCTTTGCAAACACTTGCAAACTATTGTCAAGTCATTATCAGGGTCCCATAGACACAGTGATAATTTTAATTCCCCTTTATGAACTATATTTTTGAAAAACTTGTTTCTGATCAACATCTTTTCATGCATTTTTTTTATTGTGTTTAATTTTTATCATCTGATTATTTATTCAGTTTTTATCTTATCACTAGAAAACTTGAATGTATATTTCTTTTTAAAGAATCTTTGAAATATTGATAACTAACTAAAACATTAAGTATTAATCAATTTAATGAAAGTTTTAATTCTAAAATCAAAATAAAATGAAAATATTTTATATAAATCTTAGTGTGATTTATACAATTAAACTTTTAACTATTAATAAGTACCAACCTGAAATACCATTCACTCAAGATTTTTTGAAGCAAACCATGTGGAATTTGTTCTGTCTAATCTACATTCAAAGCCTGCCAACATTTGAATGTAATCATTAGTTATAAGTGAAAATATCACAAGATTCTTTTGGAAGGTATGATCATTTCTTGGAATTGGCTCATGAAATTGACATGCTAGGTACAATTATTTTGTGAAAGTATAATATATGCTGTAGGAAATACAACATCTAAGACATTCTATCTACATGAATTATTAAATAAATGATTGTAGCTGAAGAAAGATAAAAAAAAAATTATACAATATGAGTGAAGATAGTTATTCACCCATGATCTTTGACAAAGAAATCTAAAACTCACAAAAATTTCACTTTAACACTTCTGAATCTGGTTTAAGATGATGTTTGTTTATACAAGTTATTAGGTGATTTAATGATATGGAAAATAATAAAAAAGATTTTTTTAAATATTAATATTTAAAAAATGAAGAAAAACATGAAGAAAATGAGTAATTGCTGTGACTATATTTAAAACAAATACATGAATAGTTACAAGATTAAGGTACTTTTGAGAAAAGTAAGTGCTTGTAAAATATTTTTCTACATCAAAAAAATTTTACTTTAAAAAATATGTTTTGAAAAAAGAATAAAAAAGTGATTATTCTGCAATAAAATGAAAGTAAAAATCCTTTTTAATTATGAATTTTATTTTGCACATTTTTATAAACTGAAAATGGATATTTTCTAACAGTACTTTATTCATGAAGAGAAAGCAGTGTGTTAAAAATAATAATTTTAAAATTTATCAGTTATTTTTCTATTTTACGAACTTCCAATTTTAAGAACTATTTTAATGATGTTTACGCATTCATAAAAATGAGTGATTATTGTACTTTTAGTACAAAGAATCCTCAGAGAAAATTATCTTTTTTATTCCATACATAAAAATATCCCACCCACTTAGTCTTGACTCCAGATTATTATGACAAGATCAGGTTACTTGTCAGAAAATAAATTCTTATAAATGCATTTTTCAATGATGAATGAAAGAGACAGTTGATTGTGTAACAAGTTTGAAAATATCTCTAATAATTAAGATATACAAATACAATAAATTGTATACATGCATTTTTTTCGTTGCTCAAAATTTTTTCAATTCATTTTAACTTTTATAATTTATTTTAATACACATTCATAGGTGCACTTTATCTTACTTGCCAAAACAATAAAGAGTAATTTTACTCCCACAATTATTTATTAAGTGTATGATGAATAAATTTCACTCTGAGTTGGTACGTTTCTGATCTACAATAATTTCTTGAAAATATAAAGACTGGTTTAATTACCATATATAGTTTACAGAGGAGTCTGAATCCTCTGTGAACCATATATTACAAAGGAGTTCAAAGCAAAACAATTATATCTGAGGGAGGAATTAAACACAAATTATTGAAATGAATATAAGAACATTAATCATTCTGCTATAAGTTTAATACCCTGATGACCAAATTATAGATGCTTTTAAAAGAATCTATAATTTTGAAAACATTAATCATAAATAGATTTTTTAATTTAAACTTTTTATATGATCCCTGATTATGAATGTAAGACTACCATAATTTTATTTCTAAAATAACTGTTGAAATTTAAAATAATTGCTTTAAACAAAATTTGTAAATAAAAAAATTTATTTTATATTGTTCAAAAGTAGAAATTCTATTACCAATGCAGAAGTGACATCAATGTAAATAGTCTTTATCATTTTTTTTTTTTTTCAAAATGGAAATTTATCAATGAATTTAAAAAGTTTGGAATTATTTAAATACCACTGTCAAATATTATTTATCAATGCAAACTTCTTTCATTATTTTCTCACAAAAATAAATGATAGCTTCATCCAAAATATTAACAAAAACTATGGCCAAAAAAAAAAAAAAAAAAAAACTAAAGCTACTTTTATGAATTTTTACTCAATTTAGAGTTCATGATGCACAATTCTCATCCTGTTAGATGATATTTCTTCAGTTTCATTTTACACTACTGGCCATTAAAATTGCTACACCAAGAAGGCGACATGCTACAGACTACAAATTTATACGAAAGGAAGAAGGTGCTGTGATATGCAAATGATTAGCTTTTCAGCGCATTCAGACAAAGCAGGCGCCAGTAGCGACACCTACATTATGTTTAAATGAGGAAATTGTTCAGCTGGTTCCTCATACACAAATTGCATTTGAACGTTGTTGCCTGGTGAAAAGTTGTTGTGATGCCTCGTGTAAGAAGAAGAAAAGCATAGCAGCACGTTTCTGACTTCTGAATGATAAAGGTCGAATTGTAGCATACCGAGATTGTGGTTTATCTTATCGAAGTATTGCTGCTCGCGTCGTTCGAGATCCAATGACTGTTAGCAGAATAACCGATGGGTTCAGGATGGTAATACAGAACGCCATGCAGGATCTCAATGGCTACCTATCACTAGCAGCCGAGAAGACAGGCATATTATACGCATAGCTGTAATGGATCGTGCAACCACGTCACGAGTCGTGACTCAAGAAACGGGGTTGTTTGGAAGACAACAAGTGTCTGCCCGAACAGTTCGACAACGTTTGCAGCAGCATGGACTCTCAGCTCGGAGACCATGGCTGCGGCTTCCCGTGACGCTGCGTCATAGACAAGAGCGCCTTCAATGGTGTGATCAACGACGAACCTGGGCACTTTCGAATGGCGAGACGTCATCTTTTCAGATGTATCCAGGTTCTGTGTACAGCATCATGAGGGTCGCATCTGTGTTTGGCGGCATCGTGGTGAACATACACTGGCAGCGTGCATTTGTCATCGTCATACTGGCCCATCACCTGGCGTGATGGTATGGGGTGCCATTGGATACATGTCTCGGTCACCTCTTGTTCGCATTGACAGTGTTTTGAACAGTGCACATTACATTTCTGGTGTGTTACGACCCAAGGCTCTACCCTTTATTCGAGCCCTGGGAAATCCTACATTTCAGCAGGATAATGCCCGACCGCATGTTGCCGGTACTGTACGGACCTTCCTTGATACGGAACATGTTCGGCTGTTGCCCTGGCCAGCACGTCCTCCAAATCTTTCACCGACAGAAAACGTCTGGTCAATGGTTGCCGAGCGACTGGCTCGTCACCAAACGCCAGTCACTACGGTTGATGAACTGTGGCATCGTGTTGAAGCTGCATGGGCATCTGTACCTGTACATGTAATCCAATCTCTGTTTGACTTAATGCCCAGGCGTACAACTGCTGCTATTACTGCCAGAGGTGGTTGTTCTGGGTACTGATTTCTCATGATCTATCCAGCCAATTTTTTTGAAAATTTAATCACATGTTATTTCTAGTATAATATATTTGTCCAATAAATATCATTTTGTTATCTGCATTTCTTCCTGGTGTAGCAATTTTAATGGCCAGTAGTGTATATTAGTGAGAGTAATCATAAATAATGGAGCATTATCTCAAAAGCTGCAATTATTAAGAAACAATTACATTTTTAAATAATAAAAATGACAGAAAAATATAAATTGCAAGCAAATAAAGTTTACAACAAATACAAGATTTTATGAATAATTTAAAACAAAGACTGTACATTTAACAACATATGAAAAAGCTTGTATATAATTTTAAAGTGTTTCAATTTATTTATCTTTGTTGTTTAAGCAATAATTACTTTTTATCCACTTATTTTTTACCATTTTATAAGCTCAGAAAAGTGTTTCTTTGTTCTTAACTTAATTTTACATGAAACATTTTTAATATAAATCGATCTTTTCAAATTTATTACTTTTGAAAAATATTAAGTATTTTTTTTATTTCTAGTAATTATAAATTTGAATATTCTATTTAAGAAATACCTTTGATAGTCTACTAAAAATTATTAGAAATTGAAATGTGCTAGTAAAGAATATTTATATAGAAATATTTCAAAGAAAATAATTAGTAAAAACAATGGTGATTAATTTACTTCAGTATAAAACAAAGTTTTCTGAATATAAGAAAGTATAAAACTAAACGGTTTACAACTAATGATCTTACTTTTTTGTTTCCATTAGTTTGGAATATATTACTAGGATGATATAAGTATGCAGCACCAGATGCATGTGCAGCTGATTGCATCACAATTTTTGGTCTTCGATTGGGGTGAAGTTGGAAATCGTGAACAACTTTAACTTCATATTTTGGAAATAACTGAAAGTAAAAATAAAACAAATGAGATAACAAAATTAACAATAAAATATTTTTCATTTAATTTTTATCAACAGCATTTTACCTGATACATACAAATATTAATGGTAGCTAAAAACATAGAACTAGCTAAAAAGATAATTAAGCTAAGCGCACCACACATGATTTATTTCTTCAGTTGGATTTATAAAGGGGGTTAGAAAGTAATTAAGCACACACATTTCAAATTTTGCTGGCCAGAATAGAGAAAGCACATCTGGAAAGGGAAGTTATTTTTAAGGGTGCCATTTTTCAATATTTATTGTTTTTGGTATAAAATGTACACCTTATAAATTGAAAATAAAAATCATCTGAACAGTTTTAAATTAAAAGAGCTATTTAGTCAATTATGTGACTTAATGCTGTTATAAGTCTTCTTAATATTTTTTGCTTCACTCACTTGTCTGCTTGTAATATTTACAATTAATATTCAATTTTAAGATAGATTTTACACTATTCTCATTTATCAGAAATGGTTTTTTTAAAAATATTATCATAACTAACATGAATAAGTTTAACACAGAAATATTGCTGGCTGTTGCTCTGGATTGTAATGACATGAAGAATTGGTTGATGCAGCAAAAATCTCCTTCATATTTTAATTTGATGAAGAAAATACACCCAGAATATAAGAATTTCTTAAATTATGTCAAGATAATTGAAGAATTGTAGAAAGTTTGTTGTTTAAAGTAACTTATTTAATTATAACAAGGAACATATTCACAAGTTCTTTAAGACCTAGTGAACGATTGAACGCGACTTTATGTTTTCTGGCAACAGGTAGAACGTATGAAGATTTTTACAGTAGAAATTTTGTTTAGATCAATATAACTTCTTGACTTTCAGTATTTATACTTTTAACATTAATACATGATCCATACACAAGCTTAATAACAAAGAACAAAAAATAATAATAGTTTAAATTTTTGAATAAAAACTAGAGAATAATGAAATCAACCAGCATGTATCTAAAATGAAATTATAGGATAAGAATCAACATTATTTAAAAATTAATAAAAAGTACCATAAGTCACAAAACACACAGAAAAATAAACTGTGAGTAAAGTATATCTTTTTATTTTCATACACAATGTGAATAATTAGGTAATCAATGATTTTCAGTCTAGAAAATAGTAATAAATCATCATGAAAGCACATCAACTTGAAAATTATCAATAAAACATTACTTGCGGTATTTTTGAGAAATAATGCATCATGCATTCATCTATTGGATCATTCATTCCAGACAGTGCTTCTACATTCTGTTCTAAGAAAGGAATAAATGCTTTTTCAAACATAGAAGGAGAACTGATTATCAGAAAAGCTATTGTATTTTCAATGTAGTTGAGCTTGAAAATTGGTTGAACAAATGAATTATACCAACCAATCTGAAAATAAAAACAATTATTTCAAACTATTTGTTGAGTCAAAATACGTAAGACATTTTAGTAGTAAAAAGAATAAATTGAGTTGGTAGGTGCACAGTGCAAACAAATAAATTATCAAAAGAATACAAACACTTAATAATATATCAAATAACCTTTCAGTAAAAGTTAATGAATATAAAATAAGCATGAAATACTTTTCATTGAAACAGAAAATAAATTTTGAATATATAAGATGTTTCTACTATTGAGCGAATATTGTGAATAGAATCTATGACAAGAAAAATGCATTCTAAATTAAACAAAAGTTTACAGTTTTTAATGATGGCATGATAAGACTTTAAAATAAATTTAAGTTTTTTCTTTTAATTAAATAAGGTCTTTTCTAATTTTTGTTATTAAAAATTGTTTAATCAAATCTTCAATAAAAAATTTTCTAATATTCCACTTTAATGAAATGTTACAAATTTTATTTAAAAGCAACTATTTTTCCATCATAAAATTTTTACGCATAGTTAAAAACATTTTAAAAAAAACTTAAGATAGTCAGTTTTAAAAATTTAAATTATAAAAAAAACTATTAAGGGTCATTCCACAGAATTTGAAACCAGGGGAGAAAAAATTTTTTTTAAAGATTAAGGTAGCAAATACTTCTTTTATACTGAAAAAAGTGTGATCTTTCTCATACTTAACTTTATTTTTAAGTCAGATGCTTGGTTTTAATAATACAGTGCATTTTAAATACCCTGCAAATATTTTGAAATCTTACCTTTAAGGTATGACAAAAGTTTGTTCTAATTAACTCATCAATATTTGGTTTAAAAAATCTATTTTGTATTTATTACTGATTATTAATTTATTTTTAATCAAAATGCACCTCATCAAATCAGAAATTGTGTTTTAATTATTTTTTTAGACATAAAATATCCAGATCATATTGAGTAGTCACATACATGACCAAGACATGAAAAAGTTTTTTTACAGACTGCATTTTTTACTTTACAAAATCCATATTTTATTTGCAAAAGTAAATCACTTTAATCTATCTAAAGCCCTAAAAAACTTTAATTTAATTCCACTTAATAGTAGAATAGACAATGGTCAGGTTTGTGACAAAACCAATGGTCAGGTTTGTGACAAAACCAATGGTCAGGTTTGTGACAAAACCAATGGTCAGGTTTGTGACAAAATCAAGTGATCAGGTTTGTGACAGTGTTAGTATGTTAGTGTTTGTAATTTTTCTCACTAGATGGCTGTTTTCTATACTGATCAGTACTTTCAAATATTCTAACCAGGTGGCAATACTAGTCTTGTTCAAAGCACATGTTGTTTATGTACTGAAATTCACATTACAATCTGCAAACATCAAATTTAGTCTGCATTGAAACAATATCAGAAGATGAACACTGATCAGAGAGCAAGAAAAGCTGAAAATCAGAGAAGATATTATGTGAAAAAAAGGAATGATACCAGTTTTAAAGAGAAAGAAAAGGAAAGACAGAAAATGATAAGGAAAAGAAAGGCTATAAGTATGACCAAGAAAGAGAAAAAGAGACAAACTGAGGAAGCCAGAGAAAGACAAAGGAAATGTAGAGCTCTCAAAAAAGGATCAAAGTATTTCTGGTTTATCTAAAATGACTTCTGCCTCTATCTCCCAAACTTCACCTTACAGAACACCACAAAAGTCTTGGCAAGAAAGCTGTAAAGAAAAGCTTAAAAGCATTACCAAAATCACCTAGTAAACAATTGGCAGTTGTCAGTGATCTGGTAGATAGAGTGGGTTTAAAAATTACACAAAACCATGGAAACAAACTCACTGACATTAACAGTAATCAAGATAAAGCATTGGTAGTAGCATTTTTATTTCTGCCTGACATTGTATATACTGCTCCAGGTATGAATGATGAAATGACTATATGGGAGAATGGCATTCTAAAAGGGTTCAGAATATTTTCTTACAATGCATTTGAAGGAGGCATATGCTTTGTTCAAAGAAGAAAATCCAGGTTTATACATTGATATTCAACATTTTGTAGTATTAGACCACAGAATGTTCTGCTTATGAAAGATACTCCTTGTGACCAATGCAAGTGTAAAATTCATGAAAATTTCATGTTCTTACTAAAGGGACTAAGGATAATATATAGCAATGACTTTTGGGAGAAAGTCTTGTGCAATTCAGTTTTAAATTCTGACTGTTGGAAAATGAACTGTGTTAAGTGTAGTAGTGGACAACTGCTTAATGAATTTCTGGAAGAAAGGGAAATAAAGGATTCTACAACTGTTCAGTGGCATGAATGGGTAATGTCAGAAAGCTCACGGTTATATAAAAAAACTCATGAAGGATGCAAAGGAGAACTAACAGAATTGATACAATCAAACTTCAAGAATTTTCAGCAACATGTCCATGTAAAAGAATTCAAGCTGCAGCATTCCAGTCTGATATTCAGCAAAAGATACAGTTGTGTTACAAGTTGATTTTGCCATGAATTATTCATGTGAATGGCAAGGGAAATACAGTCAGCACTTTGAGCAGACAAAGTGTGACTTTATTTACAGCTGCAGTTTTTGAAAAAATGAAAACTAAGTGTTATCTAATTGTATCCGATACTAAAGATAAGCTCTAAACAGACTGTTTCTGCTTTTATAACCAAACTCCTTGAGAACATTGTGTTCAATCTATAAAACCTAAGTTGATAGTATGGAGTGATGGTCCATCAAATGAATTTAAAATAAGTTCATATGTTACTTCATTCATATTTTATCAAGCACCGAGGAAAGATTTTCATCAATTGAATGGAAGTATTCAGCAACTTCTCATGGAAAAGGTGTAGTAGATGGTGTGGGTGGTAGTGCAAAGTCTCGTGTATGCAGAGGTCATGGGTAGACGAGCTGTTGTGCAAATGTTGATAGTTTTGCAGCAGTGGCAAAAAGTAATGCCAAATGTAAAAGTCATTTCTGTAATGCAACATGAAATTGATCAGTTTCAGATTATGTGGATCTTGCAAAAGAGGTGTCAATAAAAAGGCCCATGTAATAAATTACCAAAATAAGCAATATATATTTATTTGCTAATGCCCAGTCAATAGATACCTAATACAGCAAGTTTGTTATGGAGACATTTCCCATGATTGTGAAAGCACACCATCACTTCAATCAACATCTGTTTATGAACAGAATGCCAATATAATAACAGGCACATTTTTTGCTTGTAAAAGTATGGGGCAAAAAATCATGGAAACCATATGTTGCTCAAGTATCAGCAATTGAAAACTTTGATCTTAGTGTTGTTTTCTTGAAAACAAACTGAAACTAATTTTATATATCAAGAAAATGATGTAGCATATATCCAGAAATATGATATCCTTAAAAAACTGCCTTGTACCAACAATTAATAATCGTGGAGTTGTTGTATTTCCTTACCCAATAATGTAAAAAGAAGCAATAAAGACATGTTAGTTCATACTATGTCACATACATGACTACCTGTCACATACATGATACACAGAGTTTTCTTAAATTTATCCATCAAAATACAATTTTAAATGAATTGTGCTTATGTATATTTCTTTGGTACTACTTCAATAATTATTTTTACAAATCTCACTAAATTTGACCCATATGATTCACAGAATTTTAAATAAGAAGCATTGCAAGTGTGATCCAACTTCCATATTTTGTCACATACATGATCATACATATTTGTTTGTTTTTTAAACTTAAAAGAAAACACAGAATATCTATTATTTATTATTATGTATTGTCACTTCATATTTTACTTCAGTTAAATATATTTTCACCTTATTTACTACATTTATGTCTAGAAATACCATAATTGTATATGTATATATCCTATGATTGTCACATACATGACTGTGGAATGAGCCTTAAGTACATTTTGTAAAAAACATTTTTGTCACTTTTTTTCCACAAATTGTAATACAATATATATAGCAAGATAAAATTAATTAATAAAACCTTGTTATATACAATATTAAAGAATATTAAGAAGTTCATATTAAAGAACTTTATAATGAATGTTATATTTTCTTGCTTTATCTGTACAAAGCAATAAATATTTTTTAATTGATTACTTTTGCACATTTAATAATTCTTTGTATTTTAAAAAATCATGCAGAAGGTATCAAATATCATTTTCATAGTTTTTACATGACTGTAAAAAATTAACAAGAAATTTGATTTGTCAAAATTTTTATACTATTTGAACACATTTTTAGTTAATTTGATATAGAATGATCTTTTGTATCTAAGTTATTTTACAAAACTTAATTTGATTAAGCAAAATTATTAATTTTATACTTTAAAATAAATAAGAAAACCATAAATTTTATGTCAACATTTAATATTCAATTTCTGAAATTATATAAAAGTCTGAAATAAATTTCGTTATTTTTATTTTCAAATCCAAGCCTTTAATTTTAATGTAGCCTATTAGTATAGTAGAATTTTTCATATGCAAATATGTTAGATTTAGTTTTGCCATTGTAAAACTTAGCTTTTGTCACTGTAAGTGATTACAGATGAATTTTATATTTCTATATGAACTTAAATTAAAGTGAATGCAAAGGTGTTTCATTAATTTCTTTTCTTGACATAGAAGAGATTATTACTATTTATGAAATATGTTTCCCAAAAGTAATTACATTCTAGACATAACAGATTTTTTTCCAGACATAATAGACTTATTTTATCACAAAATACAAGACAGAGCATATGACAAGAACTATTAAAGAATGAAATTATAGTAAAAGACTTATTAGTAACATAATAAAATATATTAGAAATCTTTACGCTCAATTTTAAACACATTTCACAATTGTTCTTTAGATTTAAAAATAAATTTATATGCAAAAAAATTTATCATTTTTCAAGCCTTCAGATCTTTAGCAGAAATTTGACAGCAAAGTAAGGAGTAGACAAACAGAGGAGAAAACTTATAAATGTTATATTTTAAAATATGGAGAAAAAGTTATCAGTAATAATATATGAATAAAATTAAACTTACTGAACATATCTGCAATATTTTCAGAAATGAGGAGTTAGTAAATGCATAAATGAGGGAAACGCAAACATATTTATTCGTAATATTGTTAGTTACAAGCTAAAAGTTAGTAATATCACAAGAAAAGTTATATTATGCATCTCCAAAAGCTAGTATAGCAAGCCATAAATTAGAAGCGCTTTTCTTAGTCAAGATTCAGATCTTGGATCAATTATAATAAAAGTTACTTTAAACGGTTGAAATTCAAATCCAAATCTTCCAAAATTGTCATCTAATTGATTTAATATTGAGGTTACACTTTCCGGTTCAACTTGATATACATTCTTATTCATCTTGAAATAAAAGCAAATGCAAGCAATGAAGAATGGCTTTTGAACAAGCAGAGATACTTTCGCATATAACTTTCACTTCTACATATTGCGAACCCGGATATATCAGCAATCAATCAACAGCAAATCTTCAAATAATTCCTCAAGTTATTTATTTACACATTCCCGGCCTTGGATTTATTTGCCTGCTGCCTGGTCTTAGTGAATTCAAACGTTAAATGCAAGCATCATGCTGATAACCACTTTCAATTATTGTTCAAAATAAAATATACGGAAATGATTTATATATCATATCTATGTTAAAGTAGTTGAAAATTTCTTATAATTTTTTCCTAAACTTTAAAAAGAAATTATTAATTAAAAAGAGGTTATAAAGAAAATATAAACAAATATATAGTGGTGGTTTGAAATCCTTTAGATGTTAAATATTAACCACAAAATATTATTATCAGCTTTTTTACTGTTGTTTAGTGTGATTCTCTAATCATTCTTTCATAATTTCATTCAAATTAAGTAATCATAAATAATAAAGGTAAATGATATGGAATTTTTTTGTAGTTCTTAATTTGTCCAAGTGTTTATATCCTCTCTTGTTTTTCTCCAAGATTCTAAAATTCGGTATTCTTATGTAAATGGTTCCTTTTCTTTCTCCCCCCCCCCCCCCATTCCTCAAAGAAAAATAAACTGATTACGAACTTGGAAATAACTTTTCATAAGCTTTTAGTAATTTGTTCCTTTTTTAGTGCAAATATCATTTTTATGGAAAAAAACATATTTTTAATCATTACATTGTCAAATTGTAACTTATTCCCACATTTTCTAATATCTTTAGAGATTCAAAACAGTTTTTCACCACAAAAATAAAATTATTATGAATATTTGAGTTTATATAAACATATTTCCTTTTAATTTTTATTTTATGCCAGAAAAGTTCAATAAATTATAATATTGTAAGCTGTAGGAATTTTCTCCATAATAAAATTCTTGTGGTTATTTAATATGAAAACGAAAAATGTTTCCCGCAAAATTATTAAATGGACATTAATGTGATAATCTCTAAACAGCTTTACAAGTATTTAAGAAAATTTCAAACTACTTTTTAACAATAAATATCAAAATATATAATATCCAGCTTCTGCGAAAAGATATCGATAAATCCAGCACCGATGGAAAGTTATCCGACATCCGCCTTCAAAGTAGCTGAAGTTATCCCCTTTTTTTTAAATTTTTGTACAGAAGAAGCAATTTTTTAAAAAATTTTTAACAATTTATTGAGAATAATTTACTTTTTATGTTTCATATCTACAAAATTATCCATTGTATTTTTGTTTCTGTTTCTTGACAAATTTCACTTTTAATAACAATCATTACTAGATTTATGAGTCTGCGATACACTTGACCGTAAATATATCTTGATTAATTTTAACTTGGAGAACAATGTTTCGCTACTGGCAATACTAACAGGAATGCTAAGTAGTGTTCTCAATATAATCTTCAAGTTCGGGAAACACAAATTATTTTACACAATTAAGAATATAGAATGGATCATTTATACCAGCTCTAAAAATAAAGAAATTTCGGAGCTACTATTTTGTTATTAAATCTTTCTATATTAATATCTTTACTGACACTCCCATTGCAAACAATTTTCTAAATTACCGAATTTTGTTTTCAAATTTGCCTTATTTGTGTAAGATAAATTATTCCGGAAATTAAAATTTTCACAGTGATTTTCCATTGCATCAAATTTTTCATTTAACGATGCCCATCAAATATTTAAAACTATAAAAAAGATATTTGGCTTAAATATTTCTTCTGGAGATAGTGCCAATTCATTAACTTGTTCTTAATCGAAGTGACATTCCTTTTTCCTTCATTGAATTTCTTTAACAGTTCTAAACTGTGGCCCACAATTCACTTCTTCATTAAGTTCTCTTTGGTTTGCTTTAAAAATACTTTTTAATTTATGTCACTTCCATATTCTTTAGAGAATATTCATAAGTTACTCATTGCCTTTAATTCAATTTTTCGATTTTTTTTTTAAGTTTTCTTAAGTTATTTAAACTTAAGAAATTTTCTCATGTTCTCTATATATCTCTTGCCTATGTGAAGACTTTAGATACATTTATCCAAATATTTTAGCCTTTTATGAGACTATCACTGTCAAATCATGTAAATATCTTGCAGCAGAAAGAAAAATCAAAAGTTTTACGTGAGAAATATAATATCCATATACAAGGAACTAATTCTCCACTTCTCAATATTCTGTTAAAATATGTATCACTAAATTTTCTACCCTAATTACTTTTCAGGTACATTAAACTTTTTTTAATAGACTTCATTTCAGGTCAATTCATTGCTAAGAAACGTTTACTTTGCAGGATTTTCAAAATCAATATGTTCGAAAATAATTTGCCTTTATACGAATATTTTCCATGGAACTATTTCGATAATTTAATTCTATGCTTGGATCATCATTTCCTTCATATGGAGTTAATCCTTTCAATAACTACTTATTGTATCTGAGCATTTTTGATTGGATGATATCTATTCTTTTGTAATTGATTCTGATGACGATTCAATATGAACATTATTTACATCCGAATTAGTCTTTATGAGAAGAGACATTTTGTCTGGATGCTTCTGAGAATCAGATTCCTTCTCAGCTTTGCGTTTACCATTTTTCACACCTGATGTTTTCTTATTTATTTCCATGTTATCACTGAAACTTTGATTTAAAAATTCAATTCTAAATATTAAATATTTAATTCTTTTATTTAAGGTAAATCATAACATTGGACAAATATAAATGAAAAGTGGAAAAAAAATTAATATTTATAAGTGGCTTCCTTGAGCCTGTCATGCAGAACAAAGTTTTTCAATGGAAATCTTAAAATTATAATAGATACTCTCAGTTCTTTTTCTGTATTTAACTTAGATTTATATTTTATCTTCAAAGAAGCTAGTGCAAAAGCCAGCACATTTTGTCGACAAATCAGAATGTTCAAGAACAATCGGAACTTCTTGCTAAATTGCGAGAATTTACGACATGATGGATGTAAGTGTCATAAAAAGGTACAGAATTATTCTTTTTCGAGTGCTGAGGATCGGTGTTGTCAAATGTCAATAAATTTCCGTATTCTTAGTAGTTTTAAAATTATGGTCAAAGTGTTCGTTTACCTCCAAAATACAAAATACTTTATTATTGCATAGATTTTATCGTATGCTTGGGAAATATGAGATTGAAAATCAGGCCGCGAATACTTAAAGGTTGAGAAACACTGCCTCAACCTACTTGTACTGTACCAAATATAAAACAAGTGGATATTAGCTCATGGTGAACATCAACTACAAAATAATGTCTCTGTAAATATTCTCCAGGTGCATTCAAAGACTTTACACAAATGTTCGCTCCTTTGCATATATTTTTTTTTTTCTGATATGTCACTATACATGTTTTACAATTGAACTATTGTGTTTGAACTTGTAATATTGTTTTTTCCTTATTACACTATTCTTAATCTTGTAAATTTTTCCAATGATCTAATCTATATAATTAGTTTTAATGTATCACCTTTTAACAAAAGTCAGATTTATAAAATGTGTCACAGCCAAAACTACCGATGCTTGAATTTGTAACCTGTAAACAGTATTTTAAAATGGACTGCGACCTATAATCTCTCTAACTTCACTCTTCTAAAATTACCAAGATGAAATCAATAGATGTCACAGAAGAGCGGCAACAAATGTTTCGATTTTCCCGATGGAGAAATACAACTTCTAAAGTTTAAGCAAAAAAGAGAGGCGTCACACTCGGGACTTTGCGACTTAAATGTTTAAAAGTCAAGTTCCAATTATTGATTAAAAAATATTATTTTAGTATACGAAAAAAAGAAGAGATTTTCAGAAAATAAATTCAAAATTTTGCAAAAGTAATGAAAGAGAAGCAAAGGGACATGAAAAGGTGATGTATGGCAGAACTATGATGTATGCATTAATTGGGACCGGACCCTATTCGAATAGTCAAAAATTCAATTAATTGGATTTTTTTTTTTAAAAAAAAGTTCATTTTAATTTATTGCATGTTGCAAGAATGGAAAAAATTCTTTTTTAAATAATTTAATGAAAAAACAACACTTTTATATGTTAAGGTATTTACAAATGCTGCAAATTAATACAGTATGTATTTACAGTACCATATATGAAAGTCATTTCTTGTTGAACATCTGTTTCACTACCTTCATCCGTTTTCCGGCAGCCAAGTCGCGCATTTGCTTGACAGTGATTAATTGCATATGGTCCCATGGGCTCTGATTCTCCATCCACTTCAAAGCTGTTCGAAAGAAGGCAAATGCTTCACTAGTTGATGGTTCCATACCTGCTTCAACTTGCACGTTTAGGTCATCTACTTCTTCAACACCTTCAATAAGTTGGCCATAATTTGCAGTTTGAAATCCAGTGTCTGATTAATAATCCATTCTGATATTTCTTCTGTTCTAGCATCTGAACACCCAGGAATTTTCAAAAGAATGTTTCTGAATTCCTCAAGAGACATCTTTTTGTCTTACTTAAGCCTTTTACTTTTTCTACTTTTCTGCCTCTTTTTCAGTCTAGTTTTATTTTTCTGAAATTCTGACATCGATTTGGATTATCAGTGATTCTGACAATTGGAGTTCTACAGTAAATAGTTCACCTTACAGGTATAGAAATAATAAAATACATCATGCTCGAAGGGCAAAAGGTAGCCAGAGCTAATGATGTACTACTGAAAATGTATTTCAGAAATCTCTCAAAATAATAGAAGGTAGAAAACTTATGTTCACTATTAAAATGTATCATCTTATTCAGTAATATTGACAATTAAGATTTTCTTAAGCAAAAAAATAAGAGATCCTCTCTATTCACTTGATTTAACTATAAGTGACATGACACTTCTTAATCTGAAAAAAAATATATGTTTATGCAGTTTCAATTCTGAAAATTCTGAAAAAAACGATCGTCTGGTGCTATATATACACACACACATATATACATACACACACACACACATATATACATATATATACATATATATATATATATATATATATATATATATATATATATATATATATATATATATATGGTTAGACTATACTTGAGGGTGCCACTTGAATTCTCGCCAAGTTTATCGCTAAACTGGACGATGTTGTTGTATATAGTAACCTTAAACGTTAATCTGAAATCCATTCACGTTTCAGATTGGTTTAGATTTAACTATTATTTTTTAATGCTTAAGCAAAATCGCCAATCTTTCGCCAAAGGGCACCCTCAAATATATTTTTACCATATAATTGATTCTACTAAGTGACTTAGAAATTGAATCTTTGTGAAATTACCTAGTAGAAGTACGCTGATTTGGTAGAAGACTATTTTGAGCAGCCCAAAAATTTTATAAGTATGAATTTTCACAAACCTAGATATACTTTAAAAATTTCATTGTGACCATTGTAGAAGAATTGACTCAAGTAATAATGAAACTTGTTATTAGTAAATTACTTTAAAATCTAAAAACTGAATGCATAATAAAAATTTATATTTATATTTAATAGTCGAATATTCATTTTTCATGCGGATTTTCGATAGGAATAAAATTTTTTAAATAAAGATTATATCCGTTATATACTGTTTAGGATTTTTAGATTAAAATTTTATACATGCAGTATTTTTCCTATAAAAGAAAGAAGCACATGTAATTATAAGCATTATCTTTTCTAAATATTTCGATGAGATATTGTGACGTTAGTATAAGCTTATTCCAGGCTATTGTCAATTATGTAATATTTTACACCAAGCGTTAGAGAAGAAACTATATATTCCATACGAGTAGCAATTTTATGTATAAAATGTCTCAATATGTTCAATATGCAGATCAATTTTTGTTTTAAATTGGTTATATTTTTGGAAATTAAATCCTTTATTTTTAGTAATTTTCTTTATCCTTATATTGACAATGCGTCATATTTCATTTCATTCATTTTCATTTATTTATTTGTTAGTAAATTATTACATCATAAATAATGTGTTATTTGTTGTTATACAAAATTATGAATATTTTAATAAAAACCAAATACATAAATCATTATTTATCAATTTATCTATCAATTATATGTAGATTTTATAATTTGTTTTGTTGCTTTGGGGTAAATGACGAATAAATACCAATACATCCTCATATAATAATTAAAATTTTCTATTTCAGTGAGCATTATCATCTAGAAAACTGTGTTGTTAATATAAAAATTACAAATTAATTTAATTTTTTTTTTTTTTTTTTGTAAGAAACTTTTATTATTTCTATCATTATTTATCTTTGTTTGCAAGAAAAATTTCCGGAATGTAAAATTCAGGAATAAATTTAAGTTAATAGAATGGTTCATAATTAAATCTGAATTCATTATTCATTTTATATTGTGAGAAATAGATGGTTACAAAATCGGAATAATACATTTTTAATTCAATTTAAATTCAACAATAAAATTTTGAAAGTTAGTTTTTATAATGAATCAATAATTGAAAATTCTCTTATATGCAATAAACCAAATTATAATATATTTTTAATACTTTTTGGAAATGTATGGTTAATTTCTTTCACAGAGATTTATTAATTAAAAAAAAATTCCTTTTAATTTCTTATTTTAAAATAAATTCATAAAATAGTACTAAAAGTAGTTAGTAGATGGCAGCACTACAATATACTTATATTTTCTGTCATTAGTAAGACAAAAGTTGTTTTTTTAAATAATTATACTGTTTGACTTTATTTAACATTTTTTACGTACTGCTAAGAAAGGAAGCATAAAATACAAATTGTAGAATTTCCTTGCCTTGATCTTTTTAGAATTGAAATATTATGAAAATATGAAGTCAGAGAATATGCAGAAATAAAAGTGACTCCATACAGTTTTGAGGCTGAAATTTTTAGAGCAAATAAAGAAAAATTAAATCCTATTAGAAAATATTCAGCAACAACCGTACATTAGTAATCATGATAGTTATTGAAAACTATTTAGTAGTAATTCCTATGATAGTAGTATATATACGTTAACTGTATAGAACCATACATGAAACATAAATTCCAAACATTTGAATTTCTACTTTGTATACCCTCCAGGTAAAAAAAAATTTTTTTCTTGGTTGTTCACATATTGAAAATAAGAACAATGAAAACTTATCACTATCATCTGGTGAAGTACGAGCAGAAAGCAGAACTTAAAGTTCTATTGCAGTTTTTGATAAGAGATAGTAGTCGATATATATATATATATACATGTATACATATATATATAATATTGTGGTGGAAATTTATCCAGTAATAGTTCTCAGACAAAAAAATTCTTAAAAAAATGTTTAATTACATTTTCTTAAATTCTATGAAGCAAATTAAATGAAAGTATAAGTCATTTGATATAGGCCTTAATAAATGAAGGAATAATAAAATCATTAAAAAACTAAAGAAATCTTTTTAGAAAACATTTAATTTATTAATTAAAAATATTTAATTTTTTAATTTTAGAAAATATTTAATTTATTAAATATATAAATATTTAGTTTAAAAATATAAAACGATATAACAATTGGTTCAGATACAATTTAATGTTCAGCATTAACAGAATTTTATGTGAAAAATGTTTTTCAACTATCGAGTTTAGCAATATCCAGCGTTATAGGAGTTAGTTGCAAACGTTGTTTCTTAAACTCATGAAAGCTTGATTTTATAATCGGGTACAGCTGCAAGACTTAATTTTTAAACTTGATAAAATCTTTCCATACATCGAAAAGAATTTACTTTGTTATCATGATGGATTATTTAAAGAGAATCATTATTTAAGAAGAACTTTCGTTTTTCTCAGTGAAGTAATGTCAATGAAATTGGGCTTTAATCTTGTGGTTATTCATCTGCATTCATATTTGAATTTTTATTCAAAAATATGATTATTTTTTTTTATTTTAGCGAGTAACAATTTATACAATGATTGCTATTTTCCAAAATATCTGAAAATAACTTATACCTCATTAGATAGTGAATCTTGGAATATTCCAAGTAGAAAGTAGTTATTCTCTCTTTCTAATAATTTATTATAAGCTTTGAGTTAATCTTATACGAGTATATAAAACATAAAGTAGGCTAAGAAATTGTTACATAAAGCGTACTTAACAAGCAAGAAAGATCGAGATGATTAAAATGATGAAATTTATATCCATTAAAAATATTTCTAAGTAGAGAGAACTTATGCTGTTTTCTAAAATGCGGTGAAAGTAATTTTGCCTCTTCTTTTTTTTCAGAATGTAGAAGAAATTTTTATTTGAATCTTCATCAAAACTAACACATTTAATGTTGCCCTTGTTAAGGTCTCAAAGGATTAAGACTTCCGTTAAGAAATAATAAATCTAGTTCTAGAAGTAAATCTAGCTTTACAAAAGATGAATGGTAATAAGTATAAAATGGTAATAATATCACACATTCAATGATTTAAAGATTAAATTTTCTAATTTCACAACGTTGGGATGAATTGATATGTAGCAACAAAACCGTTTCCGATGCAAATCTTTCAATCGCGAAAATGATTTCGCTATTTTGAATTTTAAATTTCACAGCAACAAGTTTTATTTGAAATTTCTTCCTTTTTGAAGTTAATAAATGTAATTATTTTATTCTTAAATTTATTTAAATACGATATACTTTTATTCCGTATTTTTTGTTTATAACGTCTTATAATATTTTATGAAATTATTCTTTCATTTTTGCCAATCGTGATGCCAAAAAAGATATCTAATTAGTATTTTCATGGCATTCCATTATTTTAAGCGAATTTTATTATTTTTGGGCTTTGCAAGGTATACTGAGTGCAATATACAACATACTGAAAAGAGATGCGAATTGTTCCAACTGCACCTGTTTTTTTCAATAATTTTTTTAACTCGATGTGAATTTAATCAAAAAAAGTTTTGCTAGAATTTCTTGAACTCCTGTAAAAAATTAGAGCATAGAGAATTTTTATTTTTTTAAGAAGATACAATTTTTAATTGCTTACTAAGAATATGTAGTATCCGCTGTAGAGCATAATCATTTTAATGAAGTGTAAAACATTTTCCAATTTGTAAATTAAAATAATTTCGTATACGAATGAAGTTTAATAATATATAAAATGTAATAAAAGTATGTGTAGGATGTTTTTTTGTATTATTATTTATAACATAAACCCATTCGATATTTAGTTAATTTAAAAATGCAGGAATAAGATTTTTTTAAACTCTATTGCAATAGATGATTTGTCGGCCATTGTTGATGATGGTCAGTGCGCCTTGACTAGACAAAGTATTAAAAGTGTTAACTGAAGCAGGGAAGACATAATATTTTGTATTGTGATAGATAATTTGTCGGAATGAATCTTTTAATTTTAAAGCAGGGAGCAAGCAAAAAATCTCACTAATACTTAGCCTGCCCTCTCCAGATGTATCATTTTACTTAGAAGACATTGCGAACACGACCTTTTTAAGTAAACAGGACGGATATTCGGTTCAGTCAGGATTCGAACACACTATCTTCCGATAATGAGAACAACGTACTAACCAGCCTAGCCACCGCTACTGCTTTGATTTATCATAATCATACAACTATGTTTGGATACAAGAATTCGTCTGAAACGTATGGTAAATGTATGGTCCCATATGCCCAGACCGTAATTTCATATGTATGTCAGGCTTTTTGAATTACAGATAAATATATGACTTATTAGCATGTAGACTAGAGTATAAGTCTCATCCTGTCATCAACTCACCCTGTTACTTCAAAAGTTTTAAAATGTCAATAAGTTTCATTCAGTTTTTAATTATTTTAAAAATTTTCGTATCTGAATAGTCTATTTCTGGCATCGGCATTAAATTCTTCATCATAATGATAATGATTCCTTTTACGTATGGAGTTATCCCCGAGAGAAGTTAAATAATAAATAAATTATCCATACCAATTGAGAAACTTAAAATTGTAAGGCCTTAGCCTAATTGAAATTCATGTCATTTAGTCCAAATCTCCAACAGAACTGAATCTAAATTAAGTTTTGTTGCAAATTTAGATCTAGCCCTAATTAGACTAAAACTAAATTTTCAAAAAAAAAAAAAAAACACTTTTTAAAGTATAAAAATAATTTTGCTGCAAATTTAAGAGTATTTTCTCAAAACAATACTGAAGCTGATATTGTTATGTGAAATTAATGAGTAATTGGATTTAAATAACATTTTCAAAACTTTTAAATTATTCACCTTGAGATAATGCATATCATATCTCTGTCATCTATTTTTCTTACCTCAAAATATTTTTTTCTTTTCAATCATTGAAAAAATACTTTTATCTCATAGGATGTTAAGCTCAATAATGAGGACATACGTATGACTAATATCAGCCATCAGTCATACATATGTCCTTATTATCAATTATATATATATATATATATATATATATATATATTGTAACGAGCTTCGTGGTTTGTATTGATTGAGAGTCGATGAAACAAACTCTTTAAAATTCAAAAGTTTTTTTATTAGTAGCAAATTGAACTAAATACAGAAAATTCCAGCAGTAGAAATTACAACTCCCCAGATCTGATACAGCTAATACTACAGGAAACAGCTTCCAATTACAGAAATCTCTAATATCTCAGACAAACAACAGGTTAAATGCTCTAAACTGGCATTCAAGACTGATCGTCTTCACCAACTTCTCACTGCTGCTAAGAAAACTCAGAAACTGACTCGGTCCGTGGAACGGTGGTATTTATAGCTTACTTGGCGTGAAATTCTAGGTCTTTCTCCATGGTTCTAGAAGCTTCCATGCCATCTCGCTCAATAATGTCCCTAGAGCTTAGATGGAGGAAGTTTCCAAAACCATCTATTTCTTGCCAAATCTCGCCAAATTGCCAATTATCTCGATAAGCTGCCCCTTATCTAGCCAAGTAGTAGCCAAGAATCTCCCCAAGTAAGTCATAAATACCACCGTTACAAAGCTTGTAAAAATATTTACAAACTTTGTAGCAATATATATATATATATATATATACGTATCTATCCATCTATCTATATCTATCTATCTATCTATCTATCTATCTATCTATATATATATATATATATATATATATATATATATATATATATATATATATATATAATTTTTTAGCGCAAAGTTACTGTCTTATAAAAAATAATCAAAACGTTATTGTGTTGAAGTATGTATTAAAATGTTTTAAGAAAGAATTTTTATAGTTAAAACTACATTCTTAGTGCTAGTTTCAAATAAAAATGCGAAATGTTACGAAATATTTTTGCAAGACAACTCATAACATTTTGTAAATTCTAGATTCCTAATTGCATTTTCTGTTAAGAATTGACGGTCGTGCTTGTCTAAGTACGTTTTTACTGAAATTCATATTTTTTCGAATAAGTTCATTCACTTTAGTAATTTCTTTTAAAAGAATTTATTTTTAAAATAATATATTTCATTCTCTTCATAGACGTTCATAGCAAATTTATTTCGTAGGAAGATTATTTTTTCAAACTGCCATTTAATACCCTTTTGTTGAAACATTGCAATCTTATTAAGGGAAAAGGTAGGAAGGTGTAGATTTATTTCTGCAATATAATGCGTCCAATTTTATTCAGCAAATTGTACCCCTATAAAACATTAGATTGAGATAGAAGGAGCTTTCATTTAATACTTCAAAATTTTTCTTGATTACTTTGGTGGCATATTTAATACTTTACACATCCTAAATGAGTATTTGAAGTCAGTTGCTTAAGAGAAGTAGTGAAAAATGTTAAAAATATTGTAAGAAACACAGTTTAAAACTAAATAGTGATTTAATGTGTTGGAAGAACTAATGTCAGAGTATAAAATGATGACATTTTTCAAAGTTCATATATCCAATCCAGAAAAATTTGAGACATAATTTAGGAAAAAGGTACCACTTTTTTTCTTGCAAAAGTGGGTAATATATTTTATATATAAGTTTATTTAATCTAATATTCAAAAATTACTTCTTAGTATTTTCAATAATTTTTCTCATATTTATTTTAATTATGTGTATAACATGCTACAAGTTATTTTAGTAATTCATTTGCTTCTTCATATATTTTTTTCATCGTTTTATTGAAAAATGTTTTATTTTGCTAAGAAATTTTTTTATATCTTATAATAATACATATCTATATAATTAACCTTTTTTTTTAAATTTTCTGTATAATTCTCATAAGTCTCCAAATGTATGACAATTTTTATGACATAAAAACAGTATGACATAAATGTATGACAATGTATGACATAAAAACAGGTTGCCAGATACATAAGAAAATCCGTCAAAAAATCGCTTATCTCAGAATTTGGCATCTTGGATTTTACGGCACTTGTGCTATAAATTGTTATGATGTGTCAAAATTCCATGACAGTGTTGCCAAAAACTGAAAACATAGTAAGCATTCATTTTTCTATTTGAAGATACGTAATTTGAAATCAGTTGCAGAAGCAGTTATATAAATATTGTAATTAACTTCATTTAATGTATGGAAAATGCACCTCATAACATTAGTAATCTTAAATAACTAAAAACAAACGAATTAGATTACATAATTTCGACATTACATAATATTAAGAAATCATGGTATATATTAGTAAAAATCCCTGAAAGAGAAAAATTGTTCTATTTGTTATTTCTGAATTTTCCCACAAAGCTATTTTTCAGAATCCATTACTAAATTATCATATTAATAGAATTTATATGTATTTTTAAGATATGAATCATGTATAATATTCAATATATATGAATATGTTTCGTCATTTACTTTTACAACTCAGTTTTTTAATTTTCAAGTCAAGATATTATGGTATGTTATATTAATCAACCAGCCGACCGATGCCTGAGTGGTTAGTGCTCCTGACTCATGAGCTGTGGCTCCCGGGTTCAAATCCCAGTTCTGGCATGGATGTTACTTTCTTTATCTGTTCTTTCTGTGTTTCTTTGGCCTTTCTTCTGTGACAATGTATGAATGTGGCCTACCCTATAAACGAGTTTGTGGTTGTATGACGCGGGCAACGCTACTCGCCTTCGTGGTTTGGGTGACGGGTGCCCGCTGGGTAACGACAAATGAGTAGCAGTTTCTGGCCTTGTTGTGGCGTAGGGTTCGTCACTCAAGTGGCCGCCGTTAGAAAAAAATATTAATCAACTAAATAATAGTTTTCCCTTAATCATTAAAAAATACTTTCTTTATTAAATTATTGCACACAGGTAAGCAGATTATGTAATTAAGTGAGAGAAATCAAAACAAGTTCCCCAGTATTTGCTTTTCTTAAATAAAATAATCAACTTCGATCATTTAATGTATCCTTCCCATAAATAGAGTCATATTATTTGAGAATAATTTGTAATGTTGACTGATTATTTATTTATATGCTTTTTGCACTTATTATCTCTTATGGTATCGGTCCAGGAAGATCCATATTGTAAAACAGCAAACAATGATGCTTTCCTATAATGAATTGTTTGTAAAAAAGTATAAGGAAATATACAACAATCACGTAACGTAGAATACTCAATGAATCACGCACATGATAAAAGATTAATGAGAGCATTAGCGAGAATGACAGATTAATTTCGAGGATGAGAATTGTGCAGAGGAAGGTAACTTGCGTATGAGCTACGACTCAAAATAAACTTGATTGATGTGGTTCATACATAGCATGAGAGATATTTTTAAGATATATTTGATTGTTCAGCAAGAATTTGTCCAAAATTAAATGGGCTCTTGGAAATTAAGCCTAATTTTGTTTACAGTGATTAGAAAAGTAACAGTTACTTAAAAAAGTAACAGTTATTTAGAGAAGTAACAGTTACTTGGAGAAGAAACAGTTACAACTACAATAGTTGGTACTTCAGAAGTGATAAGTTATTGTTAGCCATTTTAGTAGTCCGTATTTGGTTACCAAAATGGCTACCAATATATGAAGAATTCACGCAGTATGAAATACATTTACTTCTACCCTGAAGTTATTTATTTCTTCTTTGACTTCATGCGTGGGTAAGATGAAATGGTTCGCCAAATATTCCTACTATTAACAAATTGAATATATATAATATTTATTCAGCTCAATTTCTTATAGTGAACACCTTAACAGCTAAAATGTTTGTAAACTGTTTAATATTCACCTGGTTATGTTTTTCAAGAGAAGCTTTCTATCGATAATGGTATGTTCTCCATTATGTAACAGAAAACTTCTAAAAAGTTATAGAAATTTTCTATTGATGATGAATAGAAGTGCTTATTGATAGTGATAAAATTAACGTGCCGCAAAGTGTGAAACGGAAGATACTCCCAAGTATCTAAAACAGATATTCAGAGAGAAAAACCGAGATGTTCCACAATCCCTATTATTAAATAGTTGTTGGCTTCGAGCTTGGTACTTTGCATTCTAAAAAGATAATTTTTCGTATTGGTATTTTTTTAATTTACTTTGTTCCTAAGATGATCCATCAATGCTTTCTTTGAAGGTCTGCTTTTCTGATTAGTTTAAGATTCTTAAAACTAAACATAGGATTGCAACCTCTTCCTTTCAAGAGACGCATGATTAATTTAAATACATGATTAGCTTAAGTAGTTTTACAGAAATTATTTATTACTTAGGGATAGTGAACAAGCAGAAAACAAAAGTTGGACTAACTATTTATTTGAGGTAATAGCTTGGGTAATGAGTTTTTGGATTTTTTATTTATATGTAAGTGACATCGTACAATGTAACGAAATAACTACAATTGAAAATGGCCTTGAAAGAAAATATATTAAATAAAAATTTTAATCATTTAATTCGTATTCATATCGCATAACTATGATTCTTTTTAAATGACAAGATAATTACTTAGTTTATCAATTTATATTATAACTTAAGTCAAACAGACAGTAAAAACAAAAAACCCTTTAAACATCTACATTGCAAATAAATATGAAACTTGTATTGACAATGAATTAACAAAATTGGCTCACATCTGTAAAAAAAAATTTTTGTGAATGAATTTAAGAAAAAATTAAAATGGTTTATTGAAAAATCATTAAATTATTGTTTTGAAACAACATTTATATTATTCCATACAAAAACAAAAATTTAATAAATTTGTCTTTAAATTTTTAACTCTTTTTAAGCTTAAAACAGAAAAATATTGTTAAAATATTCATTTATTAAAAAAATTTGATAATAAGCAGCATGATGATACGAAATAATGTTTTGATTTTAAATTGCTTCCTCTCAAAACTCCCATAAGCATTTTATATATTTTTAAAAATTATGTGGTCATATTATAAATTTAAAATTTAATTTTTTATTTATTTATTTTTCACCTTTATAATTGTAAAACATATCAATAATTAATGATTTCTTAAATGTCGACGACATATTTTTGGCATTTTATATTCAGTTTACTCATTATAATTTTAATAAAATATTTATATTTTTCTAATAAGGAACATGTTTGGAAACTACATAAATTTGTAAAGTGCAAAAAATACAAACCTTTAAGCTGTTTAAACATTCATATTTCTTTTTGTTATAAATTTGAATTTATTTTACTACTTCTATTCATTTCCTTGTTTTCATTACTCTTAGATTTCCTTTTAATCTTTTGGGAAAAGAAAATTTTACAAATAAAAAAACCTTTTGTATACTTTTGATAAATAATTTTTATTTTTACTTTATAATCATAAAGTAATTATAAAGAAATTTCTACATTTATAAAGAAATTTCTACATTTTGTTTTTAAAAAAATAATTTTATTTGTATAATTAGGTGAAATTATTTCTATTTATTTTTTTCTTTCTAATTTATAGAAAAATAGATGAGATTTAATCATTTAATTTTTCACTAGAAATAGTAATTTTTCAGCATATTTTCTTAACATGGCATATTTTGTATATTTTTATCCAAAACGTTTCGTATATTATATATATATATATATATATATATATATATATATATATATATATATATATATATATATTTTCGTATATTGTTATGCAAAACAAAAAAATCCCATGTTGGATATCTAAAACGTGTGTACTTGTCTTGCTAGAAAATGGATATTAGATAAAATATTTTGTGATATTTAATAAAGTCTGTAATATTATTTCATTTTTGTGGTATTGCTTATTATACTAAAAAGCAAAACCATAAATGTTTGCAATATACGAAAAATGTTTAGAAAGTTTTATAATTACAAAATTATTAATTATTTGTATTAACGCCGATGAAAATAAATATTTTTAGAGTAATAAGTATTTGTAAACTATCAAAATTATAGTTCATACAATTTGCATTGAAAAATCATAGTAAAAAAATTAAAGCTTATTTTATGGTGTACATATTGTAAAGCCATTATTACATTAGAATTGCTGATATTTCAATTTGAGCAACTCCCGTAGACTTAACATTACGTGAAGTCACAGTTCAAATTTCGGCAATTCGTAGTCATGGTCCAATGATCTTTCGGATTTTTTTTACAGATGCACAGTGGAAATTTGTACATTATTTTGTTTTCCCCAAGTTTCATGCCAAATGAAAGTTATTGGCGTAATGAGTTACAGGAAATTCCCAACTTTTTTGAGCATGTGCAACTCGGGAATTCATATCGGCAATGATTTTAAAAACTGATCAAGTTTTACCTTTTTTTCGCCAAGCGGACATAATACAAAAAGTGGTTGTTTGTTTTCATTTTCTATGAGGTTTTCATTTTCTATAAGTCTTTTTTTTTCTTTCACATCAAAAATTCCCAGAAAAAATGTTCCTGTCTGTTGGTCAAATTCTGTGAGTTGTTAGAAAATATTGACATAATTAACAGTCCAAGCTTTTTAAGAAGACTTTGAATTGTTAAAGTTCACTTGTTGTCTTGCAAATAAATATTTCCTAAATAAGGGCAAGTAACATGCTTGGCTTGAGGGCCGTGAGGTCCAACAAGTAGTTCAATATAACCATTCTGAAGCAACTGATTTCACATTCTAAAGACAGTCTTGATATTTCGGTCTAAGCAATCAGCAGTTCCATCAGGTTGAAATTCGAGCTTCATCAAAATCGCTTCTCCTTTTTACGGGAAGGATGGCATAACATTTCACCAGTTAACAACTCCGAAACCCAATTCGTGTTAGGGAAAATTGACGTACAGGTTCTTCATTTAAACTTATGGTAATTGTTGCTTTCGCCACCTATTGAACATGTACGAGTAGAGAAAATAATGATTTGTCTATTTCTATATCACACACACAACATTTTCTATCATGCAAAGTTGCACTTGTACAGTGCGCTACCTCCTTGATGGATGGATGCAACAGTGCATTTTGCACACACATACACACAAAAAGGTACTATATTTGTGCTTGTATATATACACATCGCATAATATTATTACTCTCAATAATTATAGTTGATAAATCTTAAAAAGTAAACAATTTTTAAATAAGAAACTAAAGATTAAAGGATTGCTTAAATCATATACGCTATTTAATACGACATTGTATCTTCTCCTTTTCTCATCCTTATTTAGGAGACTCCCTTAAATCTGATAGATTTTCATTAGTGATATATGTTGTATTTATTAAAACAAGCTGAACCTCAATGGAGTTTTTAACTAATGACTTTAATACATAATATTTATATTAAAAAATATACAATATTATAATTCATAATTATCACTTCAGGAAAAGTTGGGTTTGAATGATAAAAAAATATGATACATAAAAAACTGTACGTGAAACAGTTTGGAATTAATTCCGGAAAAATTCTCTGCATACATTGATTTCTTTTATATCATTGGTAGTAAAATTGGAAGTAAATTTCTCAAAGAAAAAAACTACAAGAATTCTGATTTTAAAGAGGTTGTTTTGAAGTTTGGTTTTGGATTACTTACAGTATCCTCATCTAATATTAAGATTTTTCCAAATACATTTTCAAATGTTTTATACATTTTGTACAGAAATCGGATACTTACTTAAATTTAATTTCTAACAATGAAGATTAATTATTTACAAAGAGGTGATTTTCATTGTTTTGATCAAATTTAAACAACTCATCTTCTCCAGGGATAAGTTTAAAAATATATCAAACCAAATATTTCCCATTCAATTGGCCTATTAAATAGTATGAAATAATATAAAAGATTTTTTATTCAATAAGATTCCTTTTCCAACCCAATTCAATACTATTTTAATTTGATAAGAAATTATTTCCATGAAGGTTATATAAACTATTCAAGTTTTTAATAAAAAATGATTATTTTTATCAATATTTATGAGAAATAATAATTTGTTTTAAGCTAACTTGCTTTTTTGATGTATTTATTACAATTGCTATTAGAATTTATAGACATATCTCGAAAGTGAAGTTTTCTTCTAGACACACTCAAACATCCACAATGTTTGAGTGTGTCTAGAAGAATTACAAATGAATAGATGAAATTGTTAAATATGTTTACAATAAAGTAATGTAAACATATTTAACAATTTCATTTATTCATTTGTAAGAATGATCAGAAAGAAGCAGCATTGAATATTATTATCAGAAAAACTATATGATTAATCTATACATAATAAAATAATTAGTAATACTGGACAATTCGAATCATTTCAGTTAACAATTCATTTGCTTAAACATACATATTTTTGAAAATTTATCTCAAATAACATTTAAATAACTATAAATTTTTTTACAAGAGTTTCCAGCGAATATTTTTTAACAATATAATCCTATAATTTAAATAGCTATTTATTAATTCTAATTCAATTGCTGTTAGAATGATTTATTTTATAACTGTGAGAACTTATAACAGCTCGGTAGTCGAAGACTAGCTTACAATAACTGAATAGTTAATAGAATCCTCTATAAAATAACAATTGAATTTCACCATTTAATTAAGTTTTGGAGAGAGCTTTAGAAGTGTTCTATATTACTATTGTGTGTGAGAAACTACGATAATAATTGTACCTTAGAACTACCATAGCTGTGTTTTGCCACAGGAAATTCATTCGCTATTTGTTTGTTATATCAGCATACGGAATTAGTGATTTATCGAATTGTTTTGCAAATTATTAAATACATGTAAACAGTTATTATTATTTCATTTAATTATAATGGGAAATACACAGTCAAACACAAAATATTCTTTTTCTTTTATGATATGCCTTTTAGAATGTAATATATATTATCATAATTATTAATAAAATGAGTTAAATAAAGTTATGTTAATATTAATTAAATAATACAGTATTCAGTATAATTCATTCAAATCGAAATAGGAAACTTAAAACATCAACTTATTATTGAGAAAAATTGGATAAGATTAAATTAAATAATTGAACTTAGATTTATTTAAGGAAAAAATATTTACCAACAATAAAAAAAATACTTATATTAATTATTAACATTCTTGAAAAAATGTTAATTTACTAACACACGAAGGGATTTTTAAATTTTTGCAGAAAAAACAACAATAGTCAACAATTTAGAGTTAATAATAACCAAAAAATGTAATACTGGATTAAAATATATTTCTAAATAATAAAAGGGATTCTGGAAAGATACAATTTCTAAAATTAAACAACAGAATGCGGATAATATGAGAAAATTTAAGAATTTAAAAAACTCTTAAGCTAATTTTTCTGAATTCGAATATTATGACAAGTGAAATTTGATTTTCGAAATTTATTTCACTCATGAAGCTATTTAATGAAGAACAATTAAATTTGAAATTAAGAAAAATCTTCATCAATTATTTTTATTGCATGAAATATTTCTAATAACATTGAATGCTTACTGTTTTTATATCAATCATAAACATTATTAATCCTTCTCCCAATAAAGGCATCCTTCTTATGGCCCACAAGTTGCGGATTCGGTCACAGTGAAACAGCATTTACTGTAATATTAGGAATTATTTATTAGTCCTGAGTTAATGTTCTTCATAAATGTGACGCAAAATTTGAGGAGGAGAAAAAGAATAATTTAATTCAAAACTATTCAGCACTGTTTTTGATGCATGTTAAGACGTATGTCAATATTTGGGTGGATTAAGATGTATCTGAAAGAGAAGATTATATTCCTAATTTATGTTGTAATTCTAACACCCTATTGTTTCATGAAGTTGAATCACTGCTTCAAAATGAAGAAGAGACTCACTTTTTCTTAGCAGTTTCCATTTAACTGGTAACTTTGAGGCAGTTTCAAAGAACTATACCGGTACTCACACTATAAATATATTATTATTTATCATACTCTTGGACAAGGCAAACTAGCAATGACGTTGGCTATGCGAAATTAAGTTATTAGGGTACGTTTTTCTTTTAACCAGAGCACTAAGAAAGTGAAAGTAAGGTTTTGCTCTAAGCTCTTCCGATAGATGGCGCCAACAGAAGATCCGCTTTCTCAATTTTGACTTTGATCTGGAAAGGAGGAAATTTTCTCCAGACAATTACATCCATTATAACTGCTCAACGACCGGCCACAGAAATTTCGATTCCATAGATTTAGTGATCACATTTAACATTGGTGGCAATGGGAATCGAACCCCGACCTTCCGGACGGAAAACCGATGCCCGAGTCACTAGGCTAGCACGGCCCATATCAATATGCAATCATAGATGAGAGTTCCTTCGTTTACAATAAAAGAAGTGTTTATACATTTCACTATTTATGCAGATAGTAAAAACAGCATTTAAAAATCCTTGTTTTAATGTAGAAGAAAAGGACTTTCTATACAAAATGGAATTAATCAAAAATAAGTTATTCCAAAAGGAATTAGTCCATTAAAAATGTTTATTTTAAATGCTAAAAGTATTGGTTTTCTGTAATAAAATCTTATTCCGACTCTTAAAGCTCTTTATTTCTACGATCCACTTGGATAATTGATGTCGAATAAATACTTTAAAATATCCAACTTTATTGGTTAAGAAGTTTATTATAAAGCATCTGTCTTAACTTTATGAAATCTAACCTTACAAACACGCCGCTTCCTAGGATGTTGTGAAAATGATTTCTCATTCAAATTGCCTTCATCCCCATGTGAAATTACTTGGACACTGAGGCTACACAAGCGCTCGCAAGTAAACATAATTTATACCGGAATGAAAGGGTTCGAGAGAGACACTGGTAAACCGGTGGCAAGATATAATTGGAGATTCTAATTGGTTGGAGACATCACGAATAATTGGTTTTAAACCCTTTATGAGCTGTGACGATTATGGAAAATGCTTTAATTCTTGCTATGGCTTAACATTGGCAAGTATTTTTTTTATTGAATTTGAATTCTTTCTATAAACACTTGATCAAATACTATTAGATATAGACCTTCACATGTAATGGCTTTATTAGAACAATAATGATTTCTTTGATATTGCTCCAATTAACATGGTTTTAATGTCTTTCCAATCTAGGGGTTACATTGGAATAGTAAAATAATTAAACTAAAACTGTATATTAAAATGCTGCATTTAAACTATATCAAATTATCTAAATTGAAATAATTATGAACGAAAGTGATCTTATTAGTTTTTGTTATATTAAGCATATATCTAAATTATTATCAATTTGCTATAATTGATTTGGATAAGTTTATTTAACAATTAAATAATTTGAAGAAATTATTGATTCATTTATTTGCATAGCTCAGCATTTTTTTTTTTTAAATTTTAGAATTGTACTTGAACGAAAAGTTAGTTTTTGTGTTTTATGAAACAAATGCTATTTTGTTTTTAATATTTCATTTCAGAAAACAAATAAATTATTATATTTCTTTAATAAAGAATAAAATACTAATATTTAAGATTTATTGAAAGTACAACACGGAATTCTAATACTCAAAACTATTATATTTTTGAAATACTACATTTAAATGATTTTTTTTATTCTCTGAATATTTTGTTAAAGACACTGTGGGATGAAAAGTGTAATCTCACATGGCTATTGCACAGTTTTTAGAGTTTCTGGGGAATACCGTAAAATAAAAGTATCTCATTGAATGAAGACAGAAACTTAAAACGTAATGTAATAAAGTAAATATAATAGTAATCTGATTTGATTATAATAGTTTCCTTATTTTATTCCCTTTTAATTTATTTTTGGTAGAAAATGGTTAATGAAAGCTTTTCTTTTATTTCTCTCTCATACCCCTAAATAAATTAAGATGAATGTAATTGTAAGCCATGTTGAGTTTCTTTGACTTTATTATCAAAGTCAATATTGTCTTCTTAAGAAAATCGGTGTAAGAACCAATCTCGTTTATTGTCTATGAGTTAATGATACTCTGTTTTTTCTAAAATTTTAATCTATTTAAAAAATCAAGATTAATTACATGGGTATAGTAAATCAGATTTCAAACTCATCAGTTTGAATTTTAATAATGGCTGCCACTGTAACCAACTACGAAAAAATATTTTCCATGGTAATCAATTATATGGTATTCCATATCAAGTCCCGTAGAAGACTAGGTGTAAGTATGATAACCCTTTCCCAAGTGATTTCTCGCCAAATCTAGCGTCCTTTGTTTTGATTATTTTGTTGCCAATTTAAGTTTTTGTTATTTTTCACATTTTTTTGTTGCCAGATTTGGCTTTTCTTGTATTTTACATCATTTTTACGTAATGTATATGGTTCTTTTCAGTGGCAACAGCATTTGAAGTTTTCGTTTTACTTCCAATTCTAACTTTTTGTTCAACGTTTGTTGTTGTGTTTCGTTGTCGTCATCATCCAAACATCGTAAACTGTTCTTTTTTCCAATTTCTTTTTGTTTATTGATTATTTATATGTTTTTTATTTTGTTTATTTATTATATAATATAATTATATATTTTTAAAATTTATTATATTTTTAACATGGTTAATTGTTCTTTTTCCAATTTCTTTTTGTTTATTTATTATCCTTTTCTTATATATTTTTGCCAATTTATTATTATAATTTTTATATATTTTTCCATAATATCACTGAGCATATTCGACATGTGAGCTTGATGTCATATCAAGTAAATTGTTATTTACTATTCTCTTTTACCGGTTGTTTTGAAGAGAAGGCAAACCCAATAAAAAAAGTATTTTATTTATTTTTTTAGTAACTCGTTTTTAGATTTTGTATGCTATTATATGATTTAAAATTCTCTAACATGCACATTTTTGGGACTTAGTGAAAATTCCCACGTTAAAAACATTCGCTTAACTTGGTGACAAAAAAAAGTCGCAATGGTTGCCAATAGGGGGGATATCTTACAAGTTTCGAAGACTGTTATGCTGAGAGTGTCTGTCTGAGTTAAACTGTTGTATATATGTATAAATGTATTTCACACAGTCGACCCATGATATAGGGTAAATTGTAAACAAATATGATGATATTTTCTCCTGATCCTAACAATTTGTCCACCATGCGACGGCTATTTCTAAAAGAACAGAAAAGCTGTAAATTATGATCACTTTTTCGAAATCGATATTTTTAACAGGAAAAATCGGCTAACAATTTTTTCTCTGATGTGCAAACTTTGTGTTATCAGTTCGTGATAAATAACATGTTATAATAGTTTTCTTGCGAAGCTATTCTTGTATAAATAGCTTTCAACAATTATTCTGCCATAGTTTTACTATAGGTAAAAATACAAAAATAGTTTATTTACTAGAATTAGGTAAAATACAAAACAAAACAAACATTTCGAGTTCAACAATTGATTTTGAAACAACGTAGAATAATCGTACTAAAAATTTGAATAAACTATCTTGTCATTTGTCTAAAAGCAAAGAAGAAAATCCTAAAAAGCCGAAATATATTAGAAACTGCTTAAATATATTCTTATTTTATTATAAAAAAATTATAACCTAAAGCCATTTTTTTTAATTTGTAAGCAAGTTCTTACCATCAGCAGTTTAAAATTATTGTTTTCGTTCAGAAAAAATGTCTACCGTTATTTTTTCCTAAAGAGAAATTTTTTTTTTAAAAAAAAAATACATAACTGTATAATCTTCAAATGAAGAGTATAAAGTTGTCATTAAGGTACTCTTTCCGGTAAGTTTAAATTGAAAGCTGAAAATTACGCATGAAAATTTTAGATACATACAATGACATAAAATGTAATTGAACAGTATGTTAATGATTTATGTTTTGATGAGTATTCTTGTAGGAAAAAAGAGTAAGGAAATTTAATCTGATTCTTTTAATTAACAACAGTATGTCTTACAAAATTAATGATTAGCAAAGGATGAGGAACTGGACATATTCATTTAAAAAGAATAAAATTAAATTATTCCTTGTCTATGTTTAGATTATTTTTCTAAAAGATGTGTCAAAATAGTAGCAGAATTTAAAAAGAAGCATGTGAAAACATAAAGTCGAAAACCATTTTCGATATCGTCGGTAAATATTTTCTTTAATTTGAATAAACTGGTCTCAATAAATATAAAGAAATATTTTACAAGAAAATGCTTTTATAAGAATTCAAAGAGGAAAACTATTTTCAATATGATCAATAACTACTTTTTTAATTGGAATAAACAAGTATTATTATATACTAGGAAATCTCTATTCCAAAAAATATTTTTATTAAATGGTCTGTTCAAAAAAAAAAGATAAAAAAGAAACTTGATTGATTTTATTGCTGTATTCATAGGTAAACATCGGCATTAAAGCATTTTTGTAGATTTATATTCCATTCAAAGAAAAGTTGAGACAAATAGTTTTATGGAACCACGTGTTAACATCTGCTGCTTATTCTCTGTGGTCTTTGAGGACTTCAGACACAATTTATTTTATCTTATGATTTTACACAAATGTTAGATGTTTTTCTTATGGTAAAATTCTAGCACACTTATTTGTTCGAAATCTGAAGTTACAGCACTTTTCGCTAATTGCTCTTTTCATATGTTATCGTATATATTTAATACTCTTTGGCTGTAAAAGCTTTGTTTTGTAATGAATATCTTAAATTTCTATCATGAACTCATGTTCATGAAAAAAATGAAACCTTTGTAAAAATGTTGAAATTTTGTATCCAGTGTTCCAGTTCTAGCATAAAATAACTGAACATTCAATTAAATTTGATGAAAACGTTGAAAAGAATATATGTGATTTTCTTTTAACATTTTAATTAATCTTCGATAATTCCTGAATGTAATATACTGTCTGTAATGTAATATATCTCTGTCAAACAACCAAATATATAATCCTTATAACAAGCATGCAATCCTTTGTCAAAGAACTAAATACGTATTCCTTTTAAGGGAGATATAAGTATTTTTACTGTAAAAAGAAAAAAAAATATCACAGTTCACTAAAAACTATTTTTCAGAATTACTTTTTAATCGACTTCTGGCTTACCATTAAAAATATTTATGCTGTTTCAACAAAATATATTTTTAAGTTTTTGTTATTTTTCTGCTCAGCAGAAGTTCGTGAGAAAAAATTTCACCGCATACTTAATTAAAAGATAAAAACAAATTAAGTAAAGAACCTTATCTCTCAGACTGAAACTCTTATATATATTAAGACAACCTTTGAATTCCTTAATTTCTGCCAACAGCTCAAATATTTCCTTTGGATTTAACATACCTTTTGTGAGAATTAGTTGGTGTGTTGAATTAATTTTGTATTCATTTTTTGTTAGCATATTTTTAGTTGTTATAATTTGTGGTTGCATTTATGTTTCCTTTTAACTATGAATTTTAAATACAAGGAATGGTTGTTCTTCCAAATTGCACTAGTTCATACCATCTGTTACCAACGACCATCTAAAGAATTTGACAATTTATTGCGAATTTTAGAGAGAGTATGCAAAAGTTTCTGCTTTAACAAATAAAAACAGTTGTAACGTGGAGGTAGTCCAAGAAAACTAACACATTAAAACATTCTTTAAATCACTTATACTAAAATAAAATTGTTATAAAATTAGTGATACAGTTCACGTTTTTGTTGTACTAAAATGTCGAGAGAAAGAGAAAGAGATGCATCACTTTTACATTTTATTCCTCTTACTTTTAACAATGTCTTGTTAGAGCGGTGGTCGCGAAACTCATGCTTCTGAGCTACCGAAAAAAAGTACTAACTTTTAAAACAAATCGTAAGTTTATTTATCGGCTACAAGCTTACAAATGTGAAATAAATTTTAATTAAAATGTATAAACATGAAAAAATGTTATTGAACTAAACATAAAAAAGAAATTGAAAAGTAATTAGTAATAAATAACAAACGTAATACCAGATTTCTTATCAGATTCAGCAATTTAGTAAGGAATATGAGTAAAAAGAACTAAGGATGGAACACTCCTTTGTCGTCAATAAGTTTCTTAACGTTTGTGAGAGCAGATGTTGACTGCCATTCGAAAGCAGTTGTCTAAATGTTTGTTAGTGAGAACATTTTTGGATTTATTTTTAACAATATCAAAACTGGGGAAGGAAGTCTTGTGTTTATATTTAGAACTAAAATAATGTCGCCACTTTGAGAACAACCTGGACCAAAGTTGAAAATTTTTTTCTGGAATAATAGTTCAAATATGGACAGAGCATGAAAAAAGGGATTTTAAAGGTAAATATCATTTTGTAAATTATATATTGTACGATTTTCTTGTTGAAAATCAAAATTCTTCATTACATATGTAGTGAGTGCTTCAGTATCAATCTCTATAAACGACGATCTAATATACTGTGTAACAATTAAAATTCTTTTGAAATCTTGAAACATTTGTTGAATTATTCACTTCTCAAATTTGAATGGATTTCAGCATTTTGATGAATTAAAGTTAATCAACTGAAAAGTAAACGCGATCTATTCCAGCGAGTTACGAAGTAGCTAGTAGACGATTTAGTGATCACTGCATTAGAATATTTTTTTCTGCGATGTGTTTCGAAATGAGAAGGCAGACAGATTTGTGAAAGCTTGTTCCCTCATGATCCAGCCAAACCCCCCTTTGCCTTTGGGTAACATCAAAAGTGTAATCCTCAGTTAAAAAAAAAAAAAAAGGATGACAGAGTTTCCCTTTATGCTGGTGCGGTTATGGACAGGCAGTGGAAAACTTTACTTGATGGGAACAATAAAATCCCTGGCTCCTTACCAGGAGCTGTTGGTGTCGCTTGTTTCCGGATGACAACTGGACATGACTATCTACAAAGGCATCTGCATCGAATAGGTGTTATGGACTCTGCTCGTTGCCCATTGTGCAATCATGATCCCGCTCACTTCAAGAACTGCCCTGAAGTTTTAAAGCTCATGGCTGCAAATCTTTTGAGTCTACTCTATATGACTTTACTCTTATTTTTATACTTTTTCATCTTTTTATTGGGTTGCTCGTCGATTAATGGTAGAGATGCCGAGGAGGGGCGTAGGATAAAAAGGAAAAAAAAATAATATTTTTTTTTCCAATAGAGAAAATTTTCATCTAAACAAGAAATTCTCATGATTTAATATATAACAAAGATATTTTTCCTGAAAAATTATTTGTTAATATTTTGTTGTTTTTATTCTAATTTTTCCTATATCTCCAAAGCTCTTGAATTAGTAACTCTTGGGATAACACATAGCAACAGACAGTTTTTGAAGAAAAATAAAATCATAGGTCTGAGAATTTCCTATTGAGCAAAGTAAAATTTTTTTGGAAAGTTATTCCATGAGTAAAAAAAAATGGAACTGGGATAGTAAACTAAACTCCACAACAGTCTGAAACATTAAAATATAATTCGAAATAGTTAAAATAGGCTGTTTACAATAGATTGAGGTATATATATATAAATATAATATTTTATAATTTTTACTCATGAGCTGCCACTAAGAGTAGAATAGAGAAAAATACTATCGATTTATCGATTTCAGACTCTTTTTTTTCCTTTTATATTTCCAAAATGCTATTGTTTTAACACAATAGCGATGTTTTTTTCCGTTTTTGAAACCTATTGGTTTTGCCCTCTTCAGCGAAAGTATTTTGGTTTTTTCTCAACATGAATGCGATTGGTAAATATTTTAACTTGAATGAAAAATATCAGGACTTCAAAATCCAGTAACTTAGCGTAAAAGAGTTTTCAAGCATTATACATTCTTTTCAATAAAAAGAAGCTATCTCATTTAATTTGTTTTTTTTAATCTATGAATGAGACTATATTTCGTATTTCAAGATGAATTCAGTTATCTTGTATGATTTATACTTTTATGTGTTAAACAATCATAAAAATTTCGCATTCGAATGGAAACTTGAATCGAAAGTGATTTTTTTTTAAGTCATTGGAGCTTTATTTATTTTGTTATGCAGTTTACAAAACAAACCTAATGTATATTCTGATCCTGTTTGCTTTGCATAAATTTAATGTTTGCTCTTCCAATTCAAGCTTATGTTGAATCTCTGAATTCTAAGTACTGCTTTTTTCTCGGTAAAAATCTAAACGAAGTGAGTATACAGCAAACCTCTGAAGTTATCCATCCATACATAAATTCTTATACTGTTTTCGATGTATGATGCATTCTTATAAATACATCATCCCATATAAAATTTCACAATATTCCTTGAAGTAAATTCATAGAACTACAACTTCAATAGGAAGAATTTTTCCTCTATAAGGAGTTTTACATTTGGAGCCTGACATTTCGTGACAGAAAGACTTACTCTAAAAATTTCAAATTCAATAACATTCGTCCTTTATGAAATAAATAAATGTAATTATTTATATAAAGTTATTATTCTTGAATTAGATGTGCTATATATTTAATTATTACTGTATATATTATATTTAAAGACTGGATATATGATGGAATTTAATGTAATATATAAAATCCACAACATTTATTTTTTGATAAAAAAATACATTATTAATATAAAATTCTTAAATTCTTCTCATAAATGTTATATATCTAGTTTTTTAAAACTTTCAAAAACAGATTTAAAGTATTTGTATGCTTAAGCATTTTCCATTAAAATATTGTCAAAATAGAAAAAAAAATTGTGAGTAGAAAATATATCTCCCTAATTTCTTATTGAACTCGTTTTTTTAAAAAAATATATACATATATATATATTTAAGGCTAAAAAGATAAATTTCATGTAAGAATGCTACAAACTACTTATCCTCGAAGATTTTCATTCTTCAAAAAATTTTGTTTCACTTAAATTCAGAAATGAAATTTTTGTACCAATAGACTTTCAAAAAAGATGGATTTTCGTCCAATCCCTTAGTGTACCATGTATAAGTTTCCTCTGAAGTATTTACTCACAAAGATTGCGAGAATCTGAGAAATGAATTTTTTATCCCCTCCGTTTTGGCAACACTCCCACTAGAATAATTGAATAGAAGATTTTTAGAACGATTCCTTCTGAAGTATTTTCGATAAATTTATTCCATTATTTTCAAAGTGTATAAGGATTTGACGTTTCCTTCGTAAATGGTAAGTTGACGCTAACTTGCCTAAAAAAAGAAAGCTTAGAACCATAAATTACATGAATAAATTGAAAATTTCACTTTATTTATAACAATTCCTTTCATATAAGAAAGAAAGTATCAAAACAATTTGCAAGCGAGAAAAAATTAAATTAAAAAAAAATTATTTTGTGTGAACAACAGAACAAAAATTTCTTTTCATTTTGTGGGAAATCAATTTGCAGCAATTATATTTTCTAAGATATTTATGTACAACATTTAATAATTCAAACACATTCTTCATTATTTATTCTTCAATAGACCCAAAAATTTAAAGAAAAATATTTAGAAGCATACCATTATTTGTGTGTGTGTGTATTTTATGTTATGTATATTTTAATTTATCGAATGTGTGTGTGTGTGTGTATTTTATGTTATGTATATTTTAATTTATCGAATGTGTGTGTGTGTGTGTGTAATGGTGTTTGGAAAAAATAAATCACACGCATAAAAGTCATAAATTAAAAATAGGTGTTATAAAATTTTGCATAGTTTAAATATTCTTTTAAATGCTTTTTATTTTTATACAGAAACATCTTTTTATATTTTCTTGTTTTCAATGAGTTTAGTTTTTAGAACTGAAAATTGTAACAAAAAGAAGACAACAGAGCTATTTTTTTAAGCAATTTTATTTCATTTGAGGCAAGTGAAAGATTACGAATACCATTTTAAAAATTAATAAAATACTTCACATCTACTAATTTATTTAACAACTGATCCTAAAGGAATAAAACCCTTCTTGGCCAACCCTTTCAAACTAGGATTACGGTTGCGGTTAACAGCAGCATCATACGTGACCTCGAAGAATTAATTACGCGGCCCTATATGAAAGGGATCTGGCGTGTCGGAAGTCAGTCACCATGGTGACGCCATCGACGATCAGGAATTCCAGGTATGAAAGCACTTCACTTCCTACGACGCCTTGAAATGAAATTTTTCTGTTGCAGACGATATTTAGACTGGAAAGTTGATGTTAAGTTTGAAGCTTTTCCAACAGCTCATGGTGTCGTTTTGATTTATTTATATGCTTTTTACCGGCAAAAAATAAAGGTTTCTTGCGGTTTCTTCATTTTTATTTTTGTGGTGAAAGAGTTGCGCAAAAGTATATTCCATTTCATAGAAATATAAAATCTATTCATTTAATAATGTATTTGACAAGAATTTTAATGTTTTTTTTTTTTGTAAGTCATATTTACGTCACCAAAACTTTCCTCGTTTTAATTATTTGAAATTTCATTTTAGATAATTATAATTTGAAAAAAAATTAATTTATTTATCTTACATTATTGAATATTATAAATTAACTTCTCTTAAATTAGGTAAGCAAATTCAAATTACTTTATAAGAATTTAAAATCACCGTTTTATCCAAAAGTGTTTTTCAGAAATTCTTGATATCAATGCTGGTATCTGATAAGGTGATGAATTATCGCACATTTACTTTTTAATTCATTACTTGAATTTATTGTTAAAAAATTATATCTCTGACTGCTTATTACTAGTAAAACAAATCAAAATTGTGCATATGCTGATGACGTAGTAAAACAAATTAGAGAAAGAAAAGTTAATTAAAAGGACAAAAATTAATAGAAGTAGCAAATAAAACTGGCCTATAGTTAATGAAAAAATGCATACAAAAAGCTAAATTTATCACCATTTTTAATGATTATCTAATAGTAGATAACTTTAAATTAAACTTTTGATAATTTTAACCATTTGGGTATTGTTAAATTTTTCAAATACTATTGGAAAAGAGATTAATTGCAGAATCTTGAAGATGGACCGTTGTTATTTTCTAATCATATTTGTTGAAAAATAAATTCATCCCGAGGGCAATTAAACTAAAAATGTACAAAACAATTACTCATCCCGTGATGACTTATGGCACGAGACTTGGACTTCGATACAGAAAGATGATAAATAAATTTCCAATTTTTGAACAGAAAATACTTAGAAATTTTTTTTGGTCTATTGCAGTAAATATTAACTGTTGGGAGATTAGAATCAGAAATGAATTGAAAGCTCTGAAAATGTTTTTGTACATTACAGTTTAATAATAATTATTGTTGGAGAATTAGAACTAATAATGAATTCTAAACTCTTATCAATCATAAAAATGTAACAAAATTCATCAAAACGCAGACACTTTCATGGCTTGGTAATGTTGAGAGATCACCTATTAACCGTGTGGCTAAGATCTTGCCTTTGAAGCTCATGTGCAATAACCCAGAGGTAAATCAAAAAACGGTTGCTAAATGTCTTGTAAGTATCTAAAAATTAAAATTTTAAAAGTCAACAACTGGGGAATCAAAGTCAGGAATAGAGTTGTCTGGAGAAATATTCTGCAATAGGTTAAGACCAATTCGGGGCTGTAGTGCCAATTAAGGAAAAAATAAACCAGGTGGCGTAGTGGTACGCTTCGCGCTTTTAAGGCATAAGTCCAAGATTCGATCTTCAGGCTGAGAAAGATCAACTGAGCTTTAAATGGATCGATAAAGCTAAGTATCAAGCATGCTTGGACATTTAGCACTGGATGTTTTGCGTTGAACTGACCGCCTAAGCGAAACATTCACTTCGCCTCTAAGGGCCATCGGTCAAGGAAACAGAAATGGGCAATATAAAGCTTGGCCCATAGGAGCTGTCATGCCACTGAACTTAAATTAATTTAATAATTTGCCTTAAATTAATACTTAATTCTCTATCACTGTTTACAGAATCAAAAGAAATGCTCCCATGTGTTAATATTTTAATCTTCCATACAATTAGAAAAATCGAGAAAGGTTTGGTTAATAAACTTCACAAGCAATGTTTTATTAAATTTAAATTTTGCATCAACTCCAGAAAAATCCTCATCAAAACTTAGAATTCATAATTTTAAAATCTAGTTTATATAAAATTTTACTGAATATTATTTCTTTTCCAATAATATTCAATTATCATTACCAACTATTAATTAATAAACTAATTATTGTAATTTGTAATTTCTATATTCAATACCCATAAATAAATAACTCATAAGGATTATTGCTAAATAAAAATTCAATAATAATATTTTTGCAAATAAATAGCTGAAATGAGTTAAAATTTAGTACCAATAATTTTTCTTAAACAAATTTTAGGAAGTAAAAACAGCTACATATTTTTAAAATCTTTACTCGTTATGAAAAAAAAAAATTCAGAGCAAGTATTCAAATACTTCATGTCAACAAAATGGAGAAATCACTCACAAAAAAAATGATTTTGACAATACTGATCTCAGTTTATTGCCAACATCTTGGCAGGATTTACCAATTCTGAGAAATGTACACATTTGACGCGTGATCGATTTTGTTGACGGATTCCAATCGAAGAAAGGAAGTTAAGAAGAACACTTTGGATAATTTTAGACTATCTTCTAAGCCTCGGGCGAAAAATGGCATAGAGAATGAGAAAACGCGTGAAAATGAGTTACTCCTTAGTTTCCGTCCAATGCTTAAAGTTGATTCTTTCCTATTTTAACACAGAGTATGAAGAAAGCTTAAGAGTGTCTTTAGGGCCAGGGGCACCAGCAGACCGTTGCAGTTGTTGAGCATCAGAGACATATAAATATAAATCTATAACTTGACAGTGAGACTCAAGGAATATCCGGTTCCAAATATGAAGCGGAAAGAATTAGTTGTTTTCTTAGTCCGAAACGACGGGTAAAATTCTTTTATTTGTACGTATTCTTGGATTAAGCAAACATCACAACAGTTTATATATTTTTTTTTATAGAATCATAATTTTGAAAAGACTAATTGAATGCAGATGAATGTTTTATAGAAGTTTACATATAATTTAAGCCCTCAATATTATTACAATTTTAGCAATACCAATATCAAAAATGCTTTTTTGTCGTTTCTTTGCAAGAGTACGTGTTAATACTTGATCATTTACACCCAATTTATTCTTCTTTTCTTATAATTTCTAAAGGTTTAAGACAAACTTGAAAAAAAATAGAATTAATCTTGTTTTCTAAAAGCTTTTTCTAGAGATTCCATTTTCAAGATATCGCCATTTTAAAAAGTATCATTGATTTGCGACTCCCCACATATTGTGAATAATCTATTTCGAAATCTTATTTTAATAACTCCTTTATAAGCTGCACAAGATAATGTATTGATGCACAAGACTATATTCTTTACAAATATAAATATACAAGAAGCATTTACCAATGAACAAATGAAATGAGTTGTAATTGTTCTCGTGTGCCAGCTAGGCTGGCAAATTGGGGTGCGCTGCTCCACTTTTCCAACTGAACCGTATTTGGTGTGGATTCTGACTTCTTCAGTACACATGCCATAAGGACCCGTTTATAGTTTAGGCAACCATTCACACAAGGAAAAGACAAAGACAGGATAGATAGAGAAAGAAAGTGCATCCATGCCTGAACCGGGATTCGAACCCAGGAGCTCCCTAACCGTAGTCAGGCACGTTGACCACTAGACAAGTTGGCCAGCAAATGAAATGAGTTTAAAAAACAATGCATATAAAAATGTACTTTTTAAAGTATTCTCAAAATATCCAATTATATTATTAATATCAATGATAATCGACCACTAAGACTATTTGTTAAATTAAATATATAATTCAATACCTAAATATTCCTATTTATCTCAATAATTTCATCTAAAAAATTTAATCAGAAATAGGGGTTGATGTTATAAAAAGCTGGTAATGACGTAACATGTTTGGTTGGTGTCGTGTCCATTTGAAGTCAAGTTAAATTAATCCAAGTGCCAAAATCACGGCCTTATGTACCAAATATGATTGAAATAATAAAGGCTAACGAAATTTATTCAAAATAGAAGTACAGTTGCAATTTAAAACAACATGCCGAAAAAACATCGAATCTAAATGTGTCAATTTATTATTCTATGATTATGATGATTAAAGTCATTCTGAATCATTTTATAGTTAACCACATTTTTTGTTCTTTGAAAGTGCTTAATATCAATTATTTCTTTTAGTGATTCATATTTCATAAAAATACGAAGATAAGCACATTCTGAGAAAAGCATAAAATGTTGTGAAAAAAATCTTAATTCAACTGTATTTTTTCTTTTGTACTTTCTTAGCCAACAACTAGTGCTTTCCTACTAACATCTAATCCAAAATATTATAAATTGAATATATAGGTGATGAATATTGCTTACAGCTTGTTTTACAGCTGTATTTTTTAAAATTTAAATTAAAATTTGTATAGTTTAACGTTGTCCATGGATTTAGTACAGGCAGCTATATATATGTAATCTAAATAAGTTACGTTTAATAACTAAAAGAATTGTAAACAAGGGAAAAAATGACACATTTATTTCCAATTCAGTCCTTTCAGTTTCCTCTAAAAATGAGTTGTCTACTGTGGGTAAAATCTACCTTAAGTTTTTAGTTAATCTACCATGGGTAAAAGATCTGATAAGAGCAAATACTAGACTTTTAAGAATTGGAGATGACATTCGAAAAAGAGAAATGGTAGTAGGGCAGAAAAAAATTCCAGTTCCATGGAAGTTACATCGTTATTATCTATTCCTCTTAAGGCCTTGATTTACTTAAAAAAGAAGCTTTTTTTATCTTAATTATTAGATTTGCATTGGTAATAGTATCAAGGATGAACTTATATCCCTAACACACTCTTCAAAATGAATATTAATAAGTATGAAGAGTTATTCACCATAATGTGGTCAAAGTGAGAATTTCAATCTTACCAGGAGTGAAGATATTTATATTTTTTGTAAAAAATAACGGGATAAATTTCAAATGTAAAGGAATTTCTGATGAAAAAAAAATAAAAGAGAGACAAATGAGTGAAATTTAAAAAAAAAATATTTTTACATTAATAGAATGAACACGAAAGAATATGCTTTTTCAATAGATTTTAAATTATTTAATATTTGATTATTTTAAAAAATTAAAATGTTTAATTCTCGAAGAAACACAATTTTTTTTAAAATTTTATTTGATTTGTTTATTTTCAAGAGGAGAGTATATTTGTGCAATTTTGTTTGCCAAGCTTTTGAAATATAATTTTTTTAAAAACCTTTAACTAATGCTTTAATAGTTTTTCTGGTTAAATTAGATAGATTAAATTAGAATTTTGCATTTAAAGATTAAATTATAATCCCTACAATATAATTTTATCATTACATTTCCATTACCTTTCAATGAATACATGAATAAGCCCGGTACCATAGAATGAAATTGATCCTATTATTTATTAATCACTAAATAAAATATAAAATTGCTGATTGTTAACATTTAATTAATACGATTAATTATTTTTAAGGCATTAATTACATTTTAATAATACTGAAAAATTAAGTTTTATTTCATTTTATTATTTTGTAGCATTAATTGTTGAAAATTAACTCATTATTCTACGTCAAAATGTAAAATAACTTTATAGAAAAATACTTGGAAGAAATAGTATATTTTCATAATAATTTCCAACAAATGCTTTTCGTACAATTTGTCATTGAGACATCAAGTGAAGTATCAGTTAATGATAAATATTTTACACAGATGCTTCAATGATCATATTAAGATGTGTTTAGTGAGGTGAAAATGATCACTAGCCTTAAAAAGTCCGGTTGCGTAGAAGACAATCAATCACATTATTCATTAATCATTCAATGAAATGTCAAGAGTCTGATTGATAGCAGTTAATGTAGGTGATTAGTTCTTTCCTAATTCATCAATTAGAATCTTATAACTCTATTAGAAATAATAATTTTGCTTTATGAACCTATTTATTGATGGAATATTATAATAATTGATACAATCAATCCATTATTTTTTTAAAGCGGATAATTGATAAATCTTGTAAAAAAAAGTTACAGTTGAGCTTTATTTCGTTTAAAATGAATAGGAATTGAAAAATTAAAAAATGACATAAGTTTTTTCTCTTACATAAATTGAAAGGTTGATAAGCTTTATAAATTTGAATAATCTGTTCATGACATAAAAGTAATATATATATATATATATATATATATATATATATATATATATATATATATATATATATATATATATATATATATATAACGTTATGTTTAAAGTATAAGATAAAAACATTTAAAAAGAATATTATCAATATTGAATGGAGGAAAAGTAATTGAAACTTTTACGAGGAGTCATGATCAGTTCTATATTAAATTTCTAGTTTTGGTATAGATAAAAAAGTAATGGAAGTAATATTACGCTCCAACTGATTATGATAGCTACAATCTTTATACAAAAAGTAATCAAGAAAATTTTACCATTGAATTCTGAACATTTGAATAGAAACGTTTAGGGAGAAAATGATTCACTGTAAAGCATTGGAAATCTAGTAGATAATCAAAATATTTATAACGAAGAAAGAAAATGTGTTTTCAATATTTACGAGTTAAAAACAACAAATTATAATCAGGAAACGTGTTCAAGCAACACGTTTTAAAATATTATTTAAAATACAGTTGCAAATAATAAACAAAGGTGGAGTGAAGTGGAAAAAGTTCTTGAAAAGAAAACAATGAATATTCAGTAAATATTTCGTAAGGAAAGAAGCTTAATGAGAACTAACTAAATTTCTTGATACAAATTCAGGAAAATTTGAAAGTAAAGCAAAAGGTTTATATTTTCTTTTTCCTATTACTTAGCATTTCCTGCGAGAAAATTTGTCAGCAATATTTTTAAACCATAATATAAATTTTGATTTAAAAAAAAAAAAACGTATTCTTGACTTTTACGTAAAAAAAAAAGTAAAAGTCAAGAATAATACAGAAAATGAATACTGAATAATTAAGAATGCTGAATAAATGAATACTGAATAAATGAATACTGAATAAATGCTGAATAATTAAGCATTTTAAACAAAACATTATTTTGTAAACAGGAAATCAGATTTAAAATAACAATAATGATACTAAACACAGAAAATTGGGTTAAGAGAAAAAAGAAACGCGTAAAAAGCAATGTTTAAATATTTCGCACAAAATACAAATAATTAATAAGCAAGGAAGTTTGGAATAAAGTAATGCAAGCGAAAGACATATTTAAAAACACTGATAAATAAGATAGTACCAGGCAATATTAAGCTTTCAGAATCATGTTGATAATAATGGATGATAAAAAGACACCAATTGTTAATAATATTGAAATTAGAAATACACAGAAATCAGAATTCTTCTTTATATGGAAAATGATTTTAGCTAACTATATTTTGGAGAATTTTATCTCCAGCATTGTAATTTATCAAACTATCGATTATTTTGAATTTGATTTAACCGGAAAGCTGTAAGTAAGGAAATTTATATGTTATCTATGGTGCATTTAGTATTCCACAATACACAAATATAATACTGTATTTCGGATCTATGGAATTTAAAGAACTATTTAGGAAAGGAAACAGTATACAGTGACTTTAACGATGATTTTTCTTCCTGTTCAAACATCTTTTGTCATCTGTATTGTTGAGATAACCTATGTCAACTTTTAGAATGAGTCCTTATATAATTATGTCAGTTTCTCATTTTCAAATTCTTGCTTACACACACAAAATCCAACGTTGTTCAAGAACTTTAAGTTTTAATAAATGGGTTTGAAAGAAAACAAAATGAGAGAAAACCTTAAAGACCTGAAAACACTTTACCAATAACACTGGTAAGCTCTAGGTATTTCAAATATACGATTCGGTCCAGCTTAAAATTCGTCAGTAAAGAACCCGAAGCTGTAACATTTTAAAAATAATCACATTTTTAGTTCTATGTAAATCAAGTGATAAATTAATCAAGGGTTATTAGAAGATTATTGCCTTTTCAGCAATTTTTAAATGAAATAAGGCCATTTTTTAAATTTGAATATAAAGGTTTATGTTTAATGGTTGAAAACATTTATTTATCTATTTATTTGATTCTGGTATTTACATTTTGTAGAGCAAAGAGAAACTAAGGTAAGGAATTTTCTCATAAAGCAAATTCACAAAATCATGCTTGAAAATTTCCTGATTTTCTTTTTTGTAATATATGAAAATAAAAAAATTATCTATGAAAAATTCAAAGCAGCTCAAATGATAGTGCTATTGTAAATTCCTAATGATAATAGAAGCTATATCGGTTTTGCTAACATGAAAATATTTTTGACACTTACATTTTGATACGGGTTAAACTTAAAATCACAAAACCTTTTAAATTTAAAAAGTAACTTTTAAAAATTAAAAAAAATCACACTAAGCTTATATTTGAATAAGTAAATACTAAAAAAAATAAGGTTTTCATTTAACACACTGTTTTGTCGGAAACTCCTAAGTTAATTTGTCAACAAGTTGACGCTTGAAGTCATAATTATTTTTATGGTGATATTTAGGATAAGAAAAATAATTTATGATGTCACACACCCAGAAATTATGGATGAATTATTCTTGTGTAACAAGTTACGGATGCTGCGCCCGGCATTTTAGCAAAGAGAAATATTTCTAAATTGACTTGTTTACAGGAAGGCTTTTTCCCTTCCTGAAATATAAAGGGTTATTTGGTATTGTAATTCAAATAATGATCTGATTAACACTTGGTTCATTAAAACTAATTCGTAAGCGGCACGCTATTTAATCGTTTCTTTTCACTATCTTCAAGCAATTTAGAGCATTTGTACCAAGAATATTTTTTCATAAACCATAATTGAAGGAATTTTGATTGCTGCGTTTTTGATCTATAAATTGTTAAAATTGAATTTATTGTAAAATACACCGAGAGAAAAATTTAATTGCAAATTGATTTTTATTAAAATAATTTCTTGTTGGTATTGAAAATTTTTTTTGCGACTCTTGAATCTATGGAGTCTGTTTTTTCGCTAGTCAAAGTCAGCTTTAGGGAAAATAACCCATACTGTTTTCGATCAGCCCATATTCTTCATGCAAATTATTTCTAAGCGATTTCTGTAAGATTGAAATCTGGATCAAAGAAGATATTTTTTTCTTTTTTCAAATCAATATTTAAGTTTATGTGTAACGGATATATTTGCATCTTTTTTCATAAAGATGTTTAGTTATATTTAGTAAACATGTTTTGTACGTCGTTAAAACATGAATTTTAGATGCATATTTGCTTTATTAAATACATAAAAAATATGTTGCTGTTGTTAATGCTGTCCATTGCTGGTACATTTAACACTTTCAGTTTATTTAAATTTTTCAAAATCGATAGCTATTTGTATAGCACAGAGTAGGAGTGCTATATTTAATTAAAAATGGAGCCTTCCAATTCAGAAACTGGAATTAAGTAGATTACTTAAAAACATGTCAGTTAAAAGCAACTTGCTTAAGCATTAACAATTTAATAACGAAGCAAACTGTGAATAAAAGTTTATATATATAAATAATAATTGAATAATATAAATAATCTATCAATCAAGTAGAAATTATAGGATGATATTATTCAATATTAATTAAAATTTTAAATTATCCTAACTAGCAATATTACAGACAGGTGAGTTCAGGGTTCGTCGTGACTAGTGAAGGATAACGCACTACGAAACACAATATCTCCAGTTCGATCCCAGGGACATTTGATGGGTGTTGGCTTTAGTCTGTCACATTCACGTCAGTCGGGGGTAGATGTTAAGGAGTTTTCTGGATTTTATTCTTTGTGATATATGAATTAGGTCTAATATGTATGAGAAGTCCTCCCGGAAAACAATGGACGCGGTGGACATCAAAATGCATTACAACGACTCGAGATTGTCTCCCCCCATAGGGTGTCAAGCGATATAATTGAAAAAATAATCACGCATCTTTAAATCTTTATTGCTTCATGATTCACGTGAAAGTAAATCATACATTTTCAAATTGACGATCCAATTAAATTCACACCAAGTTTCACGCACAAAAGGATAGTGCAAAAACTTCACCTTTTTTACTTATTAGGTATAAACTATACTTATGACAAACAAAATAAAAAAGGGACGCTTTGTTTTATTTCATCAAATTCTGAAAACCTTTAAAGTTTTTTTTAATTTTTAATATATATATATATATATATATATATATATATATATAATTATATTTCAGACCATCAAGCTGGGATGTATAGAAAAATCAAATTATGTTTATTACTATTGGAATTATCCAATTTGAAGTTAATTTCAGAAAATGATTTATACCACCATGCTATTGTAACAATATCAAATGTGTATTCATTAAATATAGTCATTTAATGTCAAATATAAAAAAAATTCTAATCCCACTTTCCAATAAGATATGTTTTTAGTTTTATATTTTTTATATTAACTTAAATTATCCTATTGGAGAAATTATCACAGGTTCACAGGGCCTTAAAAAGTTACTGATACATATATCATCAAAAAAATGTTTTAAAATTTTATAACAATATGCAATTAAAAAAACATTACGAAAAAAATTGTTACTTAATGGGAAAATACATTTAAATCAAATAATGAAATCACTAAAGAAGAAAAATAATTAGGATTAAATGGAGTCACATATAAATCTATTAATTTACATACTTATAAACTTGATGATATTTTACTTTGTCTTTATATAGAATTTGTGGTACTAGGATTTGTATATTTTGGAAATGAAAAAAGGTAGACACACGTATTTCGTTTTTATAAAAACTCTTAAGAGACAATTACTTATTTGATAGTTTAATAATAAATGGAATTTACGGTAGTTGCTTTATTTCTAATATATTTGGGTTACTCTGTACAATAACGACAAACTTTTAATAATAATAGGGAGTGGGTTTTTACACTAACAGTAAAATTTATTTTTACATTTAAATATATAATGTTTCAACATGTAATTATTGTATATAAATGATAAAATGAAGCAAGCACACTGATAGCAAAATAAATGCATGAAAATATTCTATTTAATACTTAAATATTTTCGTAATGTTTATAAAGAAAATAATAACTTTCAGAATTTTGAAAAAAGTTATTTTACTGATATAATGCCACAAATGGATTTTTTAACTTAAATTAAGTTGGAAAAAAATTTTCTATCGGTTGTTTTCTTAATGTTTTAAATAAGAATATATATAATTAAATATAAAATAAATGATGAAGTTTTAACGATAAACGCTGCAGTTAAGTATGTAGAAGAAATGGTTCTTGATTAAAATTGAGGAAAGCAAGGTTGATATGGACACAACAAATGAAGTTAAAACAGTTAGGTTGACGTTAAAAATACAAAATACTATTTTGAAAAATGTTATGGATCAAAATGTTAAAATCAGTCAGAATGCAGATATAATATCTTAACAATTTATTGAATAGTAGATAATATTGAATTGTAAATTGGATATTATGGTAATAAAAGGTAGCATATTGTTTTCCAAAAATTCAATCATCGTAATTTAGGAAATAAAAAGTGCAAAACACTCATTTTTCTCTAGATTAGAGAAGAATTTTCCCAGATTATGTTTATACACAAACAAATAATATTTGATAAAATGTAAAAACAAATGAAAACAAGTGTTAAAACCATGCAAATGTGCAAGCGAGTAAACATTTATGTATTATGTATTAGAGATACGTAAACATAAACAGTATTATTAGTGCTTAGTTGTTATTCAATAAAGCACTCACAAATTGCCATGTTCAACTTATAATGATATTTGTTTTTATTACATTATAAAAAAAAGAACCATTTAATGTTACATATACTATTCAAATAAAATTTAAAAATATTTTCTTAAAAAAACTGCAAAATTGTATTAAAAATAAATTTTTAAAAATTTGATATGGTGGCCTGTATTTAAAATTGATTTGACTGAGTTGTATTGTTTGATAGCTTATTTTTAGACAATTCTTAAATAAGAGCAATTAAATTGCTTTTACATAATTGTTTCAGTTAAGGAATAATTTATAAATTATGATTTCTTGCAGTTTTAAAATTTACTCTATAAAATCTATACTGAATCACACAGATTTTTTATATTATTAAACCAATACTGTGTGTGTAAAAAATTAAATCCAATATTCCACTAAAAATCTTGAAAAATATTGCCATAAATTAATCTCATCATAGTTATTCGAAAATTTTTAAATTTTTTATCAGTTATATGTAAGTTCCTCAATTTAGGATTGTAAAGGAGAAAGTAATAATAAACTTTAAAAAAAATAATCTTTTTTATCTAAATTATTATAATTAAAGTTAAATGTAATTAATTTGTACTTTTAATTAATTTATCTCACTCGTAATAGCCTTTTTATTTTTTAAAAGTTCCAACTTACACTGGGAACAAATATAAGACACTATAAATAATGTAGGGAAAAAATGACTAGATTGCAATAAATTGTTATTATATCCGGCATTATATTACGTTTTTGTTTTAAAAATGCACAAAATTCTGAAATTCTAAGTTGGAAACTGCATTAAAATTCAAAGTATCTCCAGGTGATAGAATTCCTTAAAAATAATTTATTGATAATTGTAAGAAATAAAAAAAATATTATTTTTCAGCAAACAGGAACAAAATGTTAAATGAATTAATATTTATTTAAGGCCATTGTTTGGTTTCATTCATTTCCTTGAAATATAAATGTTCCATTTTAACGGTGAAAAATGCACTTACTTGTCGATTGGAGAACAGGAAACAAACAAATTGTAACATATTTACCTCGAAATATTGCAGGAGACAAAGGGTGTGTTCATCGAATTGGTGATTGTAACGTGATATTCTTCAAACCGGTTGCAGAAAAATATGTGGTCTGTCATCCGATATTAGGAAATTACCCCATTTAATCAAAGGATTTCCATTCATTGTTCAATATATCTGCTAATTTTTAAATGGTGAAATGATTCCATTTTTTCTGTACTTGCAAATCGATTTTTTTTCATTTCATTAGCCAACTTTGATATGTTTGATATCTTTTGAAATTTTGTGCAATGCAATTCGAAAGTTTTATGTTCCACATATTTATGGAATTAGGAGAATCTAAATTTTTGAAAGGACATTTAAAACGATCAAAGAAATAAGTCTCTTGTTTGAAACAACGTAACCAGTTTTTGATTCTATTTAGTTTGATCAAGGTACTCGAAACAAACAATAAAAGAAAATAATGTAACGCGAGTTTTTTTTTTAGATAAACGTCAAATAAAAAATAAACCAATAACATGCGAGCAGCTGCTGCTTTAAACAATGATGCTTCTGTAATAAGCTTTCTAAGTTTTAATTGCAAATTTATCGTTATGATCTTTGCAATAAAAATATGCAAAATAATGAATAATGTAGTTTATAATAGCGTACACGTTATTAAATATATTTCAGATAAACCCAGTTATGAATAGATGTGGCCTAAGAATATGTAGTTTTAACAGGATTGTATTATACACTTCACATTACGTTATACTCAGTTTGAATAAAGCATTGTTTAATAAAATTTTTTAAAGAAAGTTAATGGTCTTTCTTCTTTTGTGTTTGAAAAACATAATTAAAATATTTTGTAACGTGTTTCTTATTTTAATTTTCTTTAATTTTTATGAAAATACATTGATTTTTGTGTAAGCATTCATGCAAAAAGTTCATTAGATATATTAAAAAATAATTATGAAAAAAATGAATTAAAAAATTAAGCAACATTCACGATAAAAAGAAAAAGAAATCCGCAACTTAACTGGTGTTTCGGTTTAAGAAATATCCCTTGCATGCATGAATATTCAATAAAAAAAATAATAAAAGTTGCATTTTTTCCCCCTATGATATGTGTGAGAAAATTACTTTTTTTACGTTGACAAGAATGAGCGGATTAACAACTTTAAAAAAAAGATTATAGATTAAAATTTTATTTTATTTTATTTTATTTTCCTCTAATTAGTACCAAAAAGAAATGTAAAATAAGAAGATTTCTTGGGATTTACATTGCACTTTAACTATTTTAAATTTTTTATATAAAACGGTCATTTCCATATTCAAAACGTTTTTACAAAGCATGATGTTAACTATTAAAATAAACATACTTTAAAAAATTTTTCCTTAAAAATACGAATCTGTGCGTATTTCTTTGGAAAATCATGCGTGCCAGTGAGAAAGAGATTCGTAAAACAAAAGTAGTTCAAAATTTCAAAGATAGATGACGCTGTTCTCACAAATTAGTTTAAGAAGAGTTAGTTTTTCAGCTACTATCGGCTATCATTTGAGTCCTAAAAGTATCACTTTCATTGGATGAATAGAGCATGTGTCAAAAGAAATGCTTCACGTGATTGGCTGTTTCTGAAATTACAATGTTGCCACATTGAAATAAAAATCATGAGATTGATCATGTGAATTAACGATCCAGACATCACCTGAGTTAACTAGATTAACAAAATATCATATGGATGTAAATTTGGAGAGTATGCTAGATAAAATCATAGAAACAATGCGGGAATTCTTGTTCAAGGGTGAAATGTTCTTTGTTCATAGGTTTAAATTATTTGTTGTGATTGGAGAAAGCCAATTTGTATAAGCTCGGCAAGACCTTTGCCAATACTTCGTTAAATATAATTAAATAGTGACAAAGATTCTCACGCCAGAAAATTATAATGCAGTATAAAAACTGACAATAAATTACTAAATTAAAAAATATGTAAGCATAATAGACGTAGTTATTATGTTGAAATAATTACCAAGTGGTTAAGAGGAGAAGTGATCTTACCCGAAAATAATGCAATATATAAAAAAGTATGCATATATATATATATATATATATATATATATATATATATATATATATATATATATATGCATACTTTTTTATATATTGCATTATTGATTGAACCTTATGAAATAACTGTGGAAAAAGCTGCAGCATTAGTTTCTCTGAAAGATATTATCATGCCCTACAAATTATTTACAATAGGTTTTACTGAAGTAATAGAAATATCACTATCTTTTGTTCAATATTTTATTGAGTCCTATTATTTGCATATTGCATAAGATATATGTAAAGGAGGTTGCGTTGCATATTCCGGTAGCTAATTTGCCATGTTAGTGCATCACAAATATACAAAAGTTTCTTTACAAAAGCAATCGAAATTCATTTCATTTAACTACACTACTGGCCATTAAAATTTTTACACCAGGAAGAAATGCAGATAACAAAATGATATTTATTGGACAAAAATATTATACTAAAAATATAACATGTGATTAAATTTTCAAAAAATTTGGCTGGATAGATACTGAGAAATCAGTTCCCAGAACAACCACCTCTGGCAGTAATAACAGCAGTTATACGCCTGGGCATTGAGTCAAACAGAGATTGGATTGCATGTATAGGTACAGATGCCCATGCAGCCTCAACACAATGCCACAGTTCATCAACCGACAGGCGTTTGGTGACGAGCCAGTCGCTCGGTAATCATTGACCAGACGTTTTCTATTGGTGAAAGATCTGGAGAACGTGCTGGCCAGTACCAACAGCCGAACATGTTCCGTATCAAGGAAGGTCCGTACAATACCGGCAACATGCGGTCGGGCATTATCTTGCTGAAGCGTAGGATTTCGCAGGGCTCGAATAAAGGGTAGAGCCACGGGTCGTAATACACCAGAAATGTAACGTGCACTGTTCAAAGCACCGTCAATGCGAACAAGAGACGACCGAGAAGAATCCTGCATGGCGTTCCGTATTACCGTTCTGAACCTATCGATTCCATATTCTGCTAACAGTCATTGGATCTCGACCGACGCGAGCAGCAATACTGCGATAAGATAAACCGCAATCCCGGTACGCTACAATTCGACCATTATCAAAGTCAGAAACGTGCTGGCACGCATTTCTCCTTCTTACACGAGGCATCACAACAACTTTTCTCCAGGCAACAACGTTCAAATGCAGTTTGTGTATGAGGAACCGGCTGAACAATTTTCTCATTTAAACACAATGTAGGTGTCGCTACTGGCGCTTGCTTTGTCTGAATGCGCTGAAAAGCTAATCATTTGTATATCACAGCACCTTCTTCCTTTCGTATAAATTTCACGTCTGTAGCATGTCGCCTTCTTGGTGTAGCAATTTTAATGGCCAGTAGTGTAATTTATAATAAATACTAAACAAATTACATTCATCATGTGTGGATTACGCAAAATAGCTATGTTTCACTACATTTTTTCTTTTGATGAAAATGAAACAAAATGAAAAAATCTCACAGTAAGTACATATGGGAATACACATGTATGTGAGACATTCAAGATTCTGTATAAAAAACCAAAGAAGATTCTGTCAATATTTCCTGCTGACTATAATAAATTATTTTCCAATCGATAAACAGGATGGAAATGATTAAACCTCATTATCTTTCTATTGTTGTCAATAAAAGCTTAATTTTTCTTTTTTTTTCATAAAATAATTTAATGTGTGGTTAAGAAAAAGTTGATAATCATATTTAAGTTTTTAATATTTTTTTAAATCAAAATTGTTTCAGCGGAATGTTTTAACAAAGTAACTGAGAAAAAATTATTTTTATTTGTAGATTTAATTAACATATTTATTCTAAAAAAATATATTATAATTGAATTAGTGCTTCTAATGAAATTAAATATACGATTACAATTAAATTAAATGATTACCAATAGCCAGAAATATAATAAAATGACATTCAAATGGGCATCTAACATAAAAAATGTATCTAATTTTAGAAGGAAAATTGAGATTCGAAAAGAATAATGATATTGACCATTTACTTAGCATTGTTCAACAAACTGTTTCGCACTAAGAAATGAGGTCCCACGCATACATCTGTTAAAATAAAACAAATAAAATATGGAACACTTAAAAACTTTGTTTAGTTATGAAGTTATTAAATATTATAATCGGAATTCTCTTCACCCACACGTTGCAATATATTTCTGATCTGTGACCTATTGGGAAAGGCGAAAACATGATTGCTGCAGAAATCAAAAGCAATGCTCTTTAATAAATCGATAAAAATCTTTATTTAATATTTTAATTATTCTATGAGAATGAAGGAAGAAGTGGAATCCGATATCGGGGTTATATTTTTTTCGGCCTTCAACAGTTGCGTATGGATGACAATTTTAAAAGCAGCCAAAGCCACGCCATTTTTCTTGAAGTGATTGTTATAGAATTGCATGTATTGTGGGATGAGCAATTTTACAGTACGATCAAATCACTGAAAATTTCAGGTTAAATTGCTGTAATCAAAACTTTGAAACGAAAAGCTTATGTTTAAAATTAAAAAATGTTAGAAACCAACTTTTCGATATGTGTACAGGACTAATCCATCCATTCCATTCTGAAATCAACTTGACTAAAGTTTTAAGACAGATGATGTAGAATAAAGATTTTATTAACATATTTGGGAAAAGTTTAGGAAAATTTCTGCGTCCGCACTAAATATACATGTACTCTGTTTTCACAACTTTGTATTTGTGGAATTACTTCTATTGAGAGAAAAACTTCATACACATATTGCATCAGCACGTATTTCTAAATTAAAATTTCAATGCCAAAAATGTTCATCGTAATAATTTAATTAATCCTAAAATTCAACATTTGGCACTGTTGTGATTTAGAGATTATAATTTAATTTTAAAAATATCTTCTTTATTTGGTACAGATTTAATATGAAATGTGTGTAAATTAAAAAAAATTATACTCCATGTAACATTCATTCAAAAATTTCAAATGGTTAGTAAATTTATTGATATTTGATAAATATATTAGATTTTTTAAATGAATATGATATTATGAAAAATGACTAATGTAAAATTATTTGAGAATAATTGCTTCAATTTTATTAAATCAGAATAAGATTGATAGACTAATAATTCTTTGAATAATAACAGATTTCAACAATTAAAAATATTTTAAAAGCATTTTTCATAAAAAATTTTTCCGTTGTTAGATTGTTCCTGATATTTTCCTTCTTGCTTTATCATAGTTAAAAAAAAGGTAAAAAAAAGTTTCTATATATAAACCAAAGAATATTTCCGAATGCTTTTAAGACTGACACAGCACATATTGGAATATTTTTGTCCATGTTAATTTGCTTACGTAAACGAAAAAAAAAAAACTTTTACCAGTATAATTTGAATACCTTGTTTAAAATATGAAATATTATTGATAACGATAAGGCATATATATTAATCTATACTGAATTCACAGATCTTCTTTTCCTTTGTCATAAAATATGCCATTTATCTCTCTCTTGAAATATCTCTTAGCTCTTAACTTTAAAGTTCAAATGAGTGGCATTTACTTCTCAAGTTTCAGCTAAATATTATCAATGATACTGACAAAATAAATAATGACAAAATAATGAATTCCTTAAATGCTCGAAGTTTTAGCGTCATATCATCTTTCCTTTTCTCAAGTTCTCAATAGTTTAATCAATCAGCTTCTCAATATTTTTATCTGAAAATTATGATCATGTTAAGAATATATATATATATATATATATATATACACACACAAGTTAATAATGATATGGATTAGCTTAATATTTAAGTTAAATAAATGAAAAAACAACACTTTTTTATTAAATTTAATTGAAGAGACTATATTTCTATTATTAATATTAATACTTTTTCTATTTGATCCATATATTATATAATATTTAATGAAGATTATTTTTAAAATGTAATAAAATTTCAACAAGTGTTTTCGTTAATGCTTTCTCCTGCTCATGCCTTCCTAATTTGAAATGATATTACGAATTTTGATTTGGAGAAAATGTTATGAGATTTGAATATTACTAAAGGCTTTTTTTTTATATCTGAATACATTAAATAAATTTTTAATAATGAGATAAGTAAATGCGTACTTTGGTTTCATATATTCATGACGAATTCAAAATGATTGCTAAATGAGAACACACACACTGAATATTTTTAAAACTTATTTGCGCAGTATGCAGTAAAATTATGATTAATAAATTATTATGACTAGAATCAGGATGCAAAAATTTTTTTTTGATCTATGCTTAGTTCAGAAATTAAATCTTTAAATTTATATAAAATGATTGAGTAAAAATTTGATATGGAATGTTAATCTCATTGAAGATAAAATCTTATCTTCAATGAGATTAACATATTTTTTCTCAGACTTTACTTTATTTAATCTTAATTATTATTTTACTTAATTGCCTTTTATCTTATTTGGGCTTATTTTGTCACATCTTATATTGATTAACATCACTTTAGCTTATTTCACTTCGTTTAGATTTTTATTTTAAGAAAATAATAAATTTAAGTTAAAATATTTTATTAAGAAAAGAAAAATGTTCGCTAAAAATGGCATAATTTTTGTAATCCTAAGAACCCAAAGAGAAAATCAAAGTATATTTTCAGAAAATAATTGGTTATGAAATATAAAGGTTAATAGTAATATAATTCTAAGCTCTGCGTAATAAATTTTTCTTCAAACTTCATTACTTATCCTTCAGCGGGATTCCACTTTGTACGAAATGATAATGGAAGCAACTGCAAATAGAAAAATTTGATTAAATATCAAGTAATGAAGCTATTTTCAAATTTGATTAAGTTTCAGAAGTTATAAAAGCACTATTTTTGTTTTCCAGAATTGAGGAAATAAAAGAACAGAAACAAAATGCTTTTAAAATTATTTTTCAAGAAAATTTGTTGTAATCAAATCATGTAGTTATTAAGTTTTAAAGAAATATATCATTGTAATAGATTAAAATTATTTATTCCCTATATAAAATTAATATTAACAGTTTTCTTCATTTTTGGATTGATAATTATTTAAATAATAAAAGACTGGAGAACTTTATAAAAGTTCAAAATCTCTAATTTTTTTATATTTTTCACAGTGACTATAATATTAATTATTAGTAATCGTGACAATTACATATCATTATGATAGATTAAGATGACTTAATCATTCTGTATAAATATTAATATAATTTTTATAATTTTGAATTCCTTATTATGTAATTATTATTGAACTGGAATTCATTATATTTTTTACTGTCTCTATTAATAAATCTTTTTTATTAATTTTATTCGCAGTAAATATTTTCAGTGTTTTAAAAATGCTTCATTCCAACACACAAAACACTGCAGAGAATAAAACTGGAATTCTTGAAGTTTTAGAAGAAAATCTACAAAATAAGTGAAAAAAAATTAAATTCAGAGTGTTCTTTGACGATGCAAATAAAATTATTCAGAAAATTTAATACATGCAGTCCTTTACAGCGTACATTGTCATTGTTAAAATTGTTAAGAAAAACACAAATTCTGCAAGAAACTATGAAATGTTGTTCAGTTGTGAGACTAAATAAAAAAGTCTAACATTTGTAAGAATAATAATGCACACACACATATATATGTGTGTGTGTTTATATCATATATTACGTAGACACTTCCTTGTATTATTGAAACTGTTATTAGAGGTAGATTTTCACTAAAAAATTTTGTTATACTGGAACAATTTTATCGTGCTTCAAGGATGTGAAGTCAAATCATGACATATGTAGCACATCTAGACGGCAGTAGAATATATTCAACCAAAAGAAGAATCGAGAAAACTAAACTCCATTCAGAACCATGCAGCATACTGTTCACTCATTCGTTGAGAATAGTGGCGCGAGATGACATCATCAGTCAGTTCGAAATTCCTTAGCCATATTTGGTAATGTTCATAGGACCAGTTACATTTTGGAATAGGGGTGGTATAATTGGTACATTTTTAAGGATGGATTATGTATGTAAATAAAAGTATTAAATGACACAGGAGACGACGAATATATATATATATACACACACATACATATTCAGTTCGAAATTCCTCAGCCATATTTCATAATGCTAGTTTCCTGTACTTAATATGCATATATATATATATATATATATATATATATATATATATATATAACAATATTTGGTAATGTTCATAGTGCCAGTTACATTTTGGAATAGGGTGGTATAATTGGTACATTTTTTAGGATGGATATGTATGTATAGTATTATGCAATAATATATATATATATATACTAAGTATTGAAATGAATATATATATATACATGCATACAAATATATATATATATATATATTCATATATATACACATATATACATATATATATATACATATATATATATATATATATATATATATATATATATACATATATATATATATTATATTATATATATATATATATATTTAGTTCGAAATTCCCTAACAATATTTGGTAATGTTCATAGTGCCAGTTACATTTTGGAATAGGGGTGGTATAACTCAATGTATGAGTTATGTATGCAATAAAAAATACTTAGTATTGGAAATGAATATATATATATATATATACATTCATACCAATATATATATATATGCATTCATATACATACACACATGTACATATATATATATATATATATATATACAAATATATATATTTGTATATGTATATATAATTTATGATTGTTTCATTAATATCTTAAATATTACAAAAATTATTTGCTGAATTTTCATTAGCAATAAAAAATAATACGTCATGACACATTATTAATATTCATTCATAATAATCAATTGGTATTTATTTCCAAAGCAAGTGACATTCGTGCATATGACATATATTAATAACAGAGTAGTTATATGACATAAATGAAATCATGAAAATTCAATATTTTCTGGTCAGCCTAGTGCTGATCTTGGTAGAAATAAAGAAATGCCATTTTATTTTATTTACTTTCATGAAAGATAAATAAAACATGAAATCTTCCGTATGATGATACTTCATAGTTAGGAAGTTATGTATTTGTTTTATATTAATATTTTGCACACGCCTGTTCAAAACACTCAGAAATTCCTATAAAATAAAGGGATTTTGTCTTCTGCAGATTCTTCCGAAGTGTTAAAAAAGAATCGTAATTTTTTTACTAAAAGAAATCGATTCGGTAGGAGGGAAAAAGGTTCCTTTACACCGTATCCAGTAAGTCAAATTAACAGTAAATATGAATTTTAGCTGGCATAAAATACTCAAGGATCTCTGGAGAAAAACAATTTTTTGGCCAAAACCTACTATATCAGTAATTGTTAATAAAAATTGAGCATGTTTTTTTGTATAAATCATTATGCTTACACATTAATGATCATGAACAAATTATGATATACACACAGTATTCCTCAGTAATTCAGATATATAAGAAAAAAATTCTTAAAAATGATCAGAAAATCAATAATTTTTCTGATTAAAATAAATATTGATTTATTTCATAGGGCTGAAATATATGTAAAGAAAATTTAAAACCATCAGTTGGGAACATTATATAAAGAAAGGAGTTTTCTGATGTCTTGTCAAATTTCACTAAAAATAGACGAATTAAAGGCATGTAATTCTAGCACTTAATGTACACTTATTTATTGATAACTATAATTATTTTAGGATCCATTTATCTCATATTCTAAATGTCTAATCCAATTTCTTTAGTTCTAAATATGCATTAAACATTATTTCTTGATCGTTTTATTTTATGCTGAAGTAAAAAGCTGTGGAATTAAATAAATAAACAATTATTTTCAAACATTTAGCATTATTCAAGCAAAAAAATTTAAAATTTTGCTGATTTTAAATAAAAATAATCTAAAATGAGAAAGCAAAGATGTACCTCAAGAACCATTCACAGCAGAATTTGTTTCATCAAATGTTTCCATTGTATTTTTTTACCAAAAAGTTTGCTTTATTTAGATTTTTTGTATGGATTTAGGCATCAGTCTTAATTTACAATAAAAATTGTATTAAAGTGATTGAAATATTGGAATTAGAGTGATTGAATACATGAAAAATTGAAATATATTTAGGGTTGTTATATGAAATTTATTTTCCGAATAGTCTAAAAAATATGAGTTTACAAAATGTATGGGCAAACTGTGAACAATATCTTTAACGTAATATTAAAAAGAATTAAGTTAATTCCTCATATATCTTATATTTTACTATGTTGTGATGATATATATATATATATATATATATATATATATATATATATATGTATATATATATATATATGTATATATATATATATATATATATATATATATATATATATATATATATATATATATATATATATATATATATATATATATATATATATATATATATATATATATATATATATATATATATATATATATATATATATATATATATATATATATATATACACTGCTGGCCATTAAAATTGCTACACCAAAAAGGCGACATGCTACAGACATGAAATTTATACGAAAGGAAGAAGGTGCCGTGATATGCAAATGATTAGCTTTTCAGCGCATTCAGACAAAGCAGGCTCCAGTAGCGACACCTACATTGTTTAAACACAATGAGGAAATTGTTCAATGAGGAAATTGTTCAGCCGGTTCCTCATACACAAATTGCATTTGAACGTTGTTGCCTGGTGAAAAGTTGTTGTGATGCCTCGTGTAAGAAGGAGAAATGCGTACCAGCACGTTTCTGACTTTGATAAAGGACGAATTGTAGCGTACCGGAATTTCGGTTTATCTTATCGCAGTATTGCTGCTCGCGTCGGTCGAGATCCAATGACTGTTAGCAGAATATGGAATCGATGGGTTCAGGACGGTAATACGGAACGCCATGCGGGATCTCAACGGCCACCTATCACTAGCAGCCGAGAAGACAGGCATATTATCCGCATAGAAGTAATGGATCGTGCAACCACGTCACGAACAGTGAGTCAAGAAACAGAGTCGTTTGGAAGACAACAAGTGTCTGCACGAACAGTTCAACGACGTTTGCAGCAGCATGGACTCTCAGCTCGGAGACCATGTCTGCGGCTTACCTTGACGCTGCGTCATAGACAAGAGCGCTTTCAATGGTGTGATCAACGACGAACCTAGTCGCACGAATGGCGAGACGTCATCTTTTCAGATGAATCCAGGTTCTGTGTACAGCATCATGATGGTCGCATCCGTGCTTGGCGGCATCGTGGTGAACGCACACTTTCAGCGTGCATTCGTCATCGTCATACTGTCCCATCATCTGACGTGATGGTATGAGGTGCCATTGGATACACGTCTCGGTCACCTCTTGTTCGCATTGACGGTGCTTTGAACAGTGCACGTTACATTTCTGGTGTGTTACGACCCGTGGCTCTACCCTTTATTCGAGCCCTGCGAAACCCTACGTTTCAGCAGGATAATGCCCGACCGCATGTTGCCGGTATTGTACGGACTTTCCTTGATACGGAACATGTTCGGCTGTTGCCCTGGCCAGCACGTTCTCCAGATCTTTCGCCAATAGAAAATGTCTGGTCAATGGTTACCGAGCGACTGGCTCGTCACCAAACGCCAGTCACTACGGTTGATGAACTGTGGCATCGTGTTGAAGCTGCATGGGCATCTGTACCTGTACATGCAATCCAATCTCTGTTTGACTCAATGCCCAGGCGTATAACTGCTGTTATTACTGCCAGAGGTGGTTGTTCTGGGTACTGATTTATCAGGATCTATCCAGCCAAATTTTTTGAAAATTAAATCACTTGTTATTCTTAGTATAATATATTTGTCCAATAAATATCCTTTTGTTATCTGCATTTCTTCCTGGTTTAGCAATTTTAATGGCCAGTAGTATATATATATATATATATATATATTACTGTGTAGTTAAATTAAGTTTGCAATCAACTTAGCATATATGCAAACAAATGTTAACCAAAATTTTAAATGTTGATGACAATATCCGTTGTGTTCAACAAAATTTTTATAATTAAGTTCAAATTAGAGTCATGAATTTTTATGATAACCGAAATTAAAGCAAAGTTTTTTTTTTTTTTAAATAAAGATTGTCATTTAATCAATTATCAGAAAATTCTTTTTTTACATTTGATAATTACTTCAATATTTTTTACTTTTATGAGAAAAGTAATATTACTTACTTTCATATTAAAGTTGAGAAACAATAATTGGTATTTAAGTAGTATGCTGTCTCTCTCTCTCACGCTTTTATTTAAATAAGTTAGATTTATTTGTCGTTCCACATTCAGTTTTTTGTACGGGAGAGTTAATTGAAACGGGATTATACTTTTTAAAGAGAATTCCAAATCATAAGCACTCATGCTGGAGGTGGGAAACGAGCTTTTGAACTATTGAACCGAAGACCAGCGAGCTAACCATTAAGCTGCCAATCCGACGGTTACTTAAAAGAGAAATACTATCAAAGTTGAAACCCGTCAATCTATCTCCTTGCTTCCACATAGAAGACAATCTTACTTCTGAACTTACTGCTGGAAAGGGTGGGAACACAGTACCCAGACTGGACAGTCATCCCGCGACAAGCGTATTTGAAGGAGTCGGAACGTAATATATATTTCACGTTATAGTCTGGAATCGAATTTTTGACGTTCCCCTTCGTTGAGTATTTTCTTATCACTGGGTCATAGCGTACACAAATCATCACAAAAACGAGTGAAGATATTTTTCGTATAGCAAAAAAATTGCCGAATTCAAATTGGAAAAAATTGTAAGAATGTTTCGAATTAAAAAATGAATTAAATAAATATTAATTAAAAAATTGCAGAAAATGCACTTTCAATATATCATCGCTTTTTTTCTATTGCGTTTAATTTAATTGTTAAAAAATTTAAATCGTCCTTATCGATTTAAACTAACCATAAAATTGATGTTTTTTTCTTTTTTATTTTCAACGTGTTCAATATTGGAAGAAATATCGCTAAAAATTTAAAAATTAATTATTTAGAACAACAGGCAATTTTCATGAATTTTCAGCAATTTTTTTAAAGCTTTTACAAAAAAAAATTATAATTAAAAGTATTTCTTTATTACAGGTAAAATCATGAATGGATTTCTTTTCCTCGCCGACGACACAGACATTCGATGGTGAACTTCGCCTTGCTTGCTGCAGTTCAAAGAGTGCGATTTGTAGGCAAGCAGCAAATTCGTCAACAAGTCGGATTTGCGATGCTGTCTCAATGTGATGTGACGTAAATGAAACGTTATCTGACATCATGAATATTTTAAAATAGTGATAATCGTAATAAAGTGGCGTCATCATGATCTCAAGAGGGATGAAAGAAGCAACCGCTTTACGGTTAAAGAATCTCTCCATCGAATCTTTGTTTTTGTCGATTTTTGTATCAATGACAAATATTCTTTATTTCCTACAAAAAAGGCTGTATTTCGATTTTTTAACAAATTGGTTTACGAAAAATGTTTAACTTTCATAATTGTTGATAATAACATTAACCTTTTATCTAACAAACAATTTTAAATATCATTTGGTAGACACGTACTTTGAACAAATAGTGTTTATTGGAATTTTCTAGTGTTCGAAAAAATAAATGTACTTCCAAATAAACTTTATTCCAAATAAGTTTTATTCCAGACATTAAAAAAAAGTACTGATTTCAAATAAATAATTCTTTGTTTTATATTACTTTTAAAAAAGTTTTAGAAAATTTTATATCGCTAAGTATACTGTTCCAAAAGTTAAGTTTTACTTAACTTAAGGAAATTTTAAGAGAAATTTAAAACATTCAATAAGTAAAACTTATTGTGTGAATGTTTTAAATTTCTCTTAAAATTTCCTTGAAAAACTGTATTGAGAGTTATTTTCAAATTGACGCCCACACGTTAGTAACTTTGAGAATGTTAGTTTTGTATATGTGAAGGGGGGTTTCGATGTTACTATAGCTCTAAACATAAAATTTATGATATTCATGGAATATAAAAGAAATATTTAGTATATTTCCTTCACATATTTTTCGTTCCTATAGCTTTTGTATCTACTGTAACCTATTACTAAAATATTCAAAATATTTCGGAATATTTTAATAATAAGTATTATCTCTCTTTTTAGTTATGTTACAGAGTTTTAGAGCTTTTCAAAATTTATCTATCGTATCGATTACTTACAAGATTGTAGTTTTAAAATTATGATTATTAATTGCTATGCGCTGAAATTAAAAACTAAAGGATTAGAAAACGAAAGAAATAAGAGAAACAACGAAAATTTTGTAAGTTAGCAAATATTAAAATTAGAGAGGAAATAAGTTCACTAATAACATCTTATTTTTGAATAATTATTTCAAAAATCATTTAAAATAAAGACATAATTATTTTAAATAATAGAATAAGCAATTTCTCAAATTTTGCACTATTTATAGTTTCAATTATTTTTATTGTTACATTTAGAGACATTTTATAATATCTTCAATTATGCTTTATGAAAACTAAAATTGATGATAATTCATTCATATTTCATAGCTACTTCATTATGATTATTCAATCAGGTACAAAATTTACAAAATATTTATTTTTGAATGTGTTGTGAGAAATCTAAGCATTATTATGCTCTCTTTGAGTTTGACATACAAATTTTATAGATGTATAGGACAACTACCTCTAAAATATTTTGAATTAAACTTATGCATAAAAAATGGATTCACATAACAGAACCGGATAGAATAGAATATTTTTATTTAAATGTTTTCAATTTTCTACTCTCACAACTGCAGCAATTTATCGTGTTTTGGTAAAAACTGCCTAGAATTGTGAATTGATCTCCAAAATAGGATTCTTGTAAGCTGTGCATTGATGTCCCATGTTCCAAAACACAGTCTAGAGCTGTGAATAGATCTCCAAAATAGAGTTCTTGCAAGATGTGCATTGATCGTTCCATGTTCCAAAACACTTTCTAGAGTAGTGAATTGATCTCCAAAATAGGGTTCTTGTAAGCTGTGCATTGATGTTTCATGATCCAAAACACTTTCTATAGTAGTGAACTGATCTCCAAAATAGAGTTCTTGTAAACTGTGCATTGATTCCCATGTTCTAAAACACGTTCTAGAGTAGTGAATTGATCTCCAAAATAGAGTTCTTGTAAGCTGTGCATTGATGTTTCATGATCCAAAACACTTTCTAGAGTAGTGAATTGATCTCCAAAATCGAGTTCTTGTAAGCTGTGCATTGATGTTTCATGATCCAAAACACTTTCTAGAGTAGTGAATTGATCTCCAAAATAGAGTTCTTGCAAGCTGTGCATTGATCGTTGCATGTTCCAAAACACTTTCTAGAGTAGTGAATTGATCTCCAAAACAGGGTTTTTGTAAACTGTGCATTGATATTCCATGTTCTAAAATAGGAAAATAAATATTTTCTTTATTTTGGAGCATGATGACTTTTTACTTTCCTTTTTTAAACTGTTTCAACCACATTACATACCTCGTAAAGTAAAAATAGAACTAAAAGTTTTTAATTATAGATTACAAGCATTTTCTGTTAGTGATAAACTATTAACAAAAATATTATGCCTACATTTTTAAATCTATAACTTCTAGTTGAATTCATCGGTAAGAAATTTGCAAAAATCTGATGTGAAATTTTCAGAAAATAAGTTGAAACTTTTTAATGAATTAGAAGGAATTTTACCTAATTCTATGGGGTTTTTTTTGTCAGACTCTATGAATGGAAGAGTTTATTCTGGCTTGTACATTTCACAGAAAACAAAGATTAAACTTTTCGTTTTCAATGAAAAATATGAATTCAGCACATGCAATATATAGTAATGATAAAAAAGATTTCATTGCTTGAAACTGCTCATCATACATTTTGTTTCAATAAATCCATTAATAACGTTTAAGCATATTTTGATCTCAACGCTAGAAAATATTTAACACTCTTTAAGATACTCTTTACAACGAAATGATGGAAACAAATCAATCATAAAACTAAAAATACACTAACAATAATGGATTTCATAAGAACTGTCCTTGAAAATTAAATATTTATTAATATTTCTGTCTATTCTATTGTATGTTAAAAATACATAATGAAAAGTTACTTTTTTATTATAAATGTATTTTTTTACTTGGTTCGCAAATGAAAATTTTTTATTGATGTAATTGCATTTTAATTTTGTGAATCTATGCCTTGACAACTTACCGGTGGTTGTATGCTTTTTTAAAACAGTATTATAACTACATTAGAGAAATATAGTGTTCAGTGTAATCTCATAATGCAATCCCTCTTCAAATCTTTATTTACTACATTTACCAATATCTTTCATTTTCATTTTTATTCTCTAGTCAAATCGGGACATGAAAAAATATTTTAATTGTTTTTACATAATTGATATATTATTACAATAGTGAATAAATTTTTCGGATGTTTTCATATATTCAGATAATTTCCTAAGAATAAGCTTTATTATGTAGGTTAAATATTCCTTTGTTGTCATTTTCGTATGTAATTTACTTTGATGCGTGAAATAATTTTATACAAAAATGCTTTTCGATACATTATTGGGTTAAATTAGGATTATTATTACTTCAACTAGATTAAATTCCCATTGAGTTTTAAAGAATTAAAAAATAATCTAGCATAATTTTCGATTCCAATATTTGCCTCAGAATATTACTAATAATAGATGATTAACTAAAACTGACACCATGAATTCAGATTACTTGGCAACGATGTTTATTCTAATAAATCATAATCAAGATCAGGAATACAGAATGATGAAATAAGCAAACTATATTCAATCTTAATAACATTTTTAACGTTTCTTTCCACTTCTATTTCTAATTAAATTAACTCTTTGTACCTGCAAAACCTATTTCGCAATCCTATTTTTTATTAATATAAGATTATAAATTATGAAACCAATAATATACGTTACATTGTTATTAGATTATTATTGATTAGTATTAGATTGTGTTTCTGATCTATATGTATCCAAGAATATTGTTGATTAAAATTATTCATTCATTCAGAATGAATAATTTTTTTAATCAACAATTTAGATATATATTTTTATCTTTGGTCTCATCATATTTTAAATACACTTTATTTAACTCAATTACCCTTTCCATTATTTTCACATTAACCCTTTCTGATACATACAGATATATGTAATAAAAATGTTGCTAAAGAAACAATTGAAAACAACAAGGTAATGAATGAATTCACATTTATGAGCTCGAGTATAGAAATGTATTTTTTTTATATAAATTTAAACACTTGTGCAATATAATATGTTAACTTTCAGAGCATCATCTACTAACTATAAGAAAACTAAAATAGTAATAATTTTGAAACATGCTTCTGATTGAAAATTTCTTATGTTTAAATGCCATTTCCACCATTTCTGTATCACGTTTCCATGGCATGATTTGATAGCAATCGCTTTATTTTTTTCAGTGTTGCCATTTTACTTTTGCAGATTTTTTTAATCTCATCAAGGCAACTTTTAGATTGCGTGGAATTCTCATACGACAAAAACACTGCTTGTGCATTTTAAATAACTTCATATGTTAACCGAATCTTGTGGCAGGGTGAGAAATGCCATTTGCATGACTAATCGAGTAATTTAAATATTCTTCTTGCCAAACATCGGTGTTTACGATGGGAAATAGATGTAGATTTGATGTCCAACACAGAACATGATCTGAATAAAATCAAAACGATCATGCACTTATTTTATGCAATTATTTTTATATTACTATCTAACTTTATGTATGAAAACTCTTATAATTTGGCATTACAGTAGTTTTAATTTCGTTCAATTTTACAAGTTTGAATAAAGTGCTAAGTTGTTTATATATAATCATTAAAAGTAATATAAAAATATATTCTAATCTTCAAGGATACTTTCTGTAGGGGGGAAAATTTGCATGAGATTAAAACTCAAGTATTACAAATTCTACATTTAATAATGAGTCTAAAATCTCTTAAGATCAGACTTGATAGTGTATCATTTTTTATCAGCAGTTAAACACTACCATAGAAGAAGCATATTCAATTACTAGAAAATCAAGATTACAAGTAGTTCTGATAAATAAATTTTATAGAAATCGAGAAATATTGATTGTAAGTTTTTTCAAATGCCAAATCCTCTAACTTTAATTGAAAAATATAAATACGTTTAATATCTTTCACTGTCCGTTTATCAGAAATTCCGTTGCCATTGTTGTAAGAAAGAAATTCATTTTAAGTGCAATCGATTATATATTTATATATATACTGCTGGCTACCCAAAATGATACTGCGAATGAAGCATGCAAATCATGTGAAATTTGCATCCTGCCTTTGTGGTGATCAGATATGCAAATCATTATTATTGTAGCGCAAATGCATACCATGGATGACAGTGCTATAATTTTTAGTGCTATATTAGAAGGGAAGAAATTGCAGATTTGAAGTACGACTTTTTCCCCTTAATTAATTATCTCAGAGCTTCTTTTGAACAAGTTTCTGAATTCTAGAGACGAAGAATAGTGGACTATAGTAATGCGAGATTATCCTCAACAGAAATCGATGGTCGTGCTGAACAAAACTAAAGGACTGTAACGCTGATCTGTAATCGCTGGATGCAGGAGAGAACAGTGATCACACCCAGCTCGTTGCACCACTACACGTGAGGATAGCAGTATTATGCGAATGTCTGTGAGGGATCACTCACCCACAACACGAACTATAACACAACAATTTTAGTCTGTTATGCATCATTCAGTTTCCTTTCACACCATTCACATCTCCATTACGATCTCATTTGCAGCTGATTGAAATGTCCGCAGTGTAACTATTGCTTTCTTTACCTTTAATTCAAAACTACAGGCCTTTGCGCCGCTAATAGTACTATGAACGATGGATTTGAGCAATGGAAATGGATTACATTGTCTTAACTGAAAAATATATCTTCTGCAAAACTACGATTATCTGATTCGAATCTGGAGAGGCTGTGATATGCGAACTGTTGCTGTATACTACGAAGCGCTGGACATGCACCAGGTATTATGGTTTAGGGTTTCGTTAGACTTCCCTCCGGCACCCCTGTAGCAATCATTGCCAGTACACTAAATAGCCAACGCTATATCTCTGAAATATTGTGGCAAGTGGTCCTCTCATTCCTTCAGCTTTTGCCATATTACAACAAGATAATGCTTAACCCCACCAGGCACACAGATTTAAAGAGTTCTATAACCATCAGATTCAAATGTTTCCTCAGCCTACGTATCGCTCGAACTCTATCACCAAATGAAAACATCTTTTCCATGATAAGACAATAATTGGACTTGTACACTGGTTCACCATATCAGTTTTGGCAATGTGTGGAAGCCTCTTAGACTACTTACTCCAAGGTTACACCCATTCTCTGATTTTATTCCGAGGCAATTGTTAACGGTTATAGTTAACAACAGCTACACTAAATGCTGATTTTGTTATCATCCAACCTTCATAAGAGGCAGTAACTTTAATATTAATTTAATTACACTATAACTTTATATATATATATATATATATATATATATATATATATATGCAATAACGTATTTGTTATGTGAAAGGGAGTCTGCAATTATTCAAATAATTTAATGAAAACTGTAAGGACTACATATATGTATATTAAGCTAACAAAAAATTCTTATGGTTATAAAATATTCATTACTTTTTAAAGCAATATGAGAATAAAAAAGATTTCTTAATTATTCCGTTCTTTTATAACTCAATCCATCGATTAAGTAAATTTAAGTGTATGTATATAAAATGTTAGATTTAATAAAATTTTATCTAACCTTAGGGGAATATTTTTAAACGATGTAATATGTTCGCAGAAAAGTACTCGGAAATTTCAAAGAAAGATGTTGCTGTAAAATATTTTTTCTTTACTTCAAGGTTTTTGTTATTTATGGAACTTTTCATGCAGTAATTAGTAGAACTTCTCGTTCAGTAATTATAGACTTTGTAATTACAGTGTTCGAAGAAATCATTTAGTTTCTCTGTAAAATTTAAGAGGAGAAACTGTTCAAACTTTCTTTGGAAGAAAGTTTTCAACAAATTTCTAATTTATGAATCCCTAAAGAACTGGATTATAATACCATATTCTGAAAATAAAAGAAAGCAAAAATATGTCAGTATTGATTGGTGTTATTTTATTTTTGGTATATTTTCCTCTGCAACTCTTTTAACTTTATATTTTACGATTTTTATGTCCGGAATAAAAGTCTAAAAATCCGTTTTTGAAGTTATTTTTAAAAAAAATCTAAAAAGAATTCAAAAAAAGAATAAAAAAGGAAAATTCAACATTACACCTCCTTTTTTGTATGTTGATTCTCGAACTTTTATAGGATGGAAAAATGACAATGTCTACAAAAATATTGGGACATTTCTAGCAAAATACATAAAGTTCAAAATATATATTCTTTTTTCAAAACTACTTGTTGTATCACTAGTTGAATGCTTATTGAAATGCAAGTAAATAAAAATATTTTCTGAATAATGATTTATTAAACAAAAATTTAGTTTAGATATAATCATGTAACACTAACATGATTAATTATAAATAAGTTTTTCAAAATTATGTTGTATATAAATCATCTCTTTGTTCCTATTTTTTTCTTTATTATTTTTTAAGTTATGTAATTTTATAAATTTCTTAAAATTTTGGAGTCAGCAACAGAGATTTTATGCATTTTTAAAATAAAATAAATTTAATAATAAATTGTTTGGGGAAATAAAAGCATTCCTAATAATGCGTGATAAGACACCACCTGAAACAAGATTAAAATAAACTAATTAAGGAGTACCATTCCAAACTAAGTAGAAATCCAAAACAATGCCTCTGAATTTTGATTACTCACAGCTTTCTCATGCATTGCAGAGTGGAAATTTATTTTCTAAATTTAATGCGCTTCGCAAACATTGTCAGAATTGTTTACTAGTTTAGCTAGTTAATTAAATAATAATAGTGGCTTCTGAATCTTGAAATAAGAATGTTATGCAAATGAGCTAATTATATTTCAACTAATTGGATATCATGAGACTGAATTTGTCAGACATCCGGGTTACATGAAGCATATTAAAGTTTTACGTTAATATCATTAGATAAATAAAACAATTTTTTATAACTGATTATAAATCTTAAAAAGAATTTCATTTATTTTGTAAGTAAACACAAAAATTTATCAGCACATAATAAGTAAAAAAATGTATTAATATAACATTTTCATAGAATAAAATTAGCAGCGATTCTTTATTTAATTTAAATGGTAAGCTTATGTGTATTATGATACATATTGAAATATTTATAGTATGGACGTCTTATGTTAGGTTCTTTGTGGAAAGTAATCATAATGTGAACTAATTGAGTTAAAGACTATACATCAATAAAAATATTCTCATAGTAATTAAAAATAAAAATGCTATTTTTCACCAAAATATTTATGAATTTTGTTCAAAAATTGTTCTCTTAGTTATGTTCCTTAATTTTCAAATAATTTTTTTAATCAAAAATTACTTTTACATGGATAAAATTAGTATTTTTCACTAACATTTCGCGCATATGTTTTTATTAAATTTTATAGATGCCTTATAGCCACTGAATGCCTGTAGATATAACATTTTTATAGATTTCTCATTATTATTATCAATATTATCTTTTAACTTAGGCTTTTATCATTTCTCATTATTATTATTTCTCATAGATTTTTTTTTGTATAAATAATAAATTAGAAGTTTTACGATAAATGTAAAACAGTTTCATTTAAACGGAGCTCTTATGATTCAAAGTGCTACTCTATAATAAATGGGAACATTAGGCTGTGCCTCAAGCAGATTCAAGAATTTATTCCTTAGCATGGTTTACTGCTCTCATCATATAGTTTGAGTGAAACATGGATTCAAATTATATTATGATGAACAATAATGGAGCTTTGATTGCCTGAAAGTAAAAATGTCATTTTTTTCTTTTCATCGAAAACATTAAGATAAAATTTCACATAATTCTGTAATCTTTTTATCCCAGAGGAATGTAGAAATATAGAGAGAAACTTATCGACTCAGATATGGATTAATTCGTTTAATCAGGGCTCAAAATTTCCATGTATCCAATTTCATTTAGTGATTTTTGTTTACAGAAATATAGAAAGTCATAAATACATTCGACAAACGAATACATTTTAAAAGGCTAGGGCAGTGATGGCGAACCAATGACACGTGCATCACAAGTGGCACGTTTGAAAATTTTGATGGCAAGCACAAAAACAAAATTATTTTTTATCTTTTTTGCTAGAAATGAATTAAAAATTATTTATCTACACTTAATTTAAAATTTATGATTTAAATTCGTAGTATTGAATACCTATCTTAGTATGTTAACTAGAACCGTCAAATTATACATTTTATTATTAAAATATATCGCATGAATTCTCTCGAAGTACATAAAAATGCGCATTAGTTAAAAATTTTTTGCGTATCCAGTTTCGCCTTCTAATGTTGTTGCCGTCGCAGCGCTCGAATTGGACGACAGACTGCATTAATCATTTTTAGTAAACCGTCGTCTTTGAAACTTCAGTGACTTGTTAAAAAATACAACCGTTTGTTGTAAATAGATACAGTGTTATTTTTAGGTAGATATTTTTACATATTATTTCATATTTTATATTCTGCATTCGTTTGCAAGAACATTGCGTCACGACAGAAGAAGTCTTAACCTGTAAAAGCCTGAAGGTATTAAAAGTTACTAAACTTATAATTTATTTTGCTTATTTTGGAACATTATTACAACTAAGCAAGATCTTGAACATATTTTACTTATTTTTGAAATATTTTAATATTATGAGGAGTTATTTTATCATTAAATCAGTGTAAAATATAGAAATAATTATTAAAATACCTTGTGAATTAATATATTATTTATTATTTTTTTGTGATGGTAATATTTTTAGTACTTTAATATGGGACGAAAAATGTATTCTTGCAAACGAATGCTGAATAAATTATTTATTTTATAACAATTTTATCAAAATATATATTTTTTAGAATTTCTTATATTATGGTTAGTTTAATGAAAGAATCGAAATTATCCGAAACATGTAGCAGCGAATTTCAAGCTTGGTGGAACGATAAATACGACATGATTGAAAAAGGACAGTAAAGCAATTTGTATTTTATGTTCTAAAACTGTAGTGTGTAGAGCATCTTCGGTAAAGCGGCATTATAAAATCAACCATAAATTTCTTCTCGATCGAAGTGTAGATGAGCAAACGGAATAGTTACCACGTGCTCTAACTACTTCTTTAATGAAATATATTGGAACTCAATCAAACACCACTGTTGCTAGTTATCAAGTTTCAAAAATTATGGCTCAATATGCGAAACCTTTTAATGAAGGCAAATTTTTAAGGCATGCTTGGCTGAAATGTGCACCATACTTAGTCGATGATTTCGAACACAAAGAAAAAATTATCCAAAGAATTAAAAACGTGCCGATCGCTAGGAATACAGTTAAAGAGAGAATTTTATGTAAGGCAGAAAATGTAAATTTTCAACAAAAAATTCCTATGGCTTGAGATTTTATATCTATTTGCCTACGAAAACACCATTATATCCATAAGAGGAGTTAATAAGTATATCAACATTAACAACAAAAAATGATTAGACATTTAAAAAGCAGTATAGATACATTCGAAAAAAAAGAGAAATATGTTCTAAAATTGTTTCAGTTACAACTGACGGTGCCCGCAGCTTAACTGGACGGAAAAATGGATTTATAAATTTATTTACAAAACATATTGGGCCCACAATTCTTAATTTTTATTGCATTATTCACCAACAAGCGTTATGCGCCAAAACAGGTTTAAAAATGTTTGATGATACCATGTTGAGTTTAACAAAATTAGTCAATTTTATATCAGCACGAGCACTAAATAAAAAAAATTAAGAATTGTTAAACGAAGTAAACTCGTACAACAGCTTTCTCTTATACTATAATGTAAGCTGGTTAAGCCACGGAAATGTTTTGCAAAGATTTATAGATTGCTTGGAGGAAATAAGATTATTCCTAAATAATGAAAATATTGAACAATACAATCAATTATTGGATGTATAATGGCGAGCAAAATTAAATTTTTTCATTGATTTATGCTCTTACTTAAATGAATTAAATTACAAGATGTTAATAAAGCAGTCATTATAATGTTTGACTTAATCGAAGCATTCGAAGTCAAATTACAGATTTTTAATCGTGATATTCTTTCAAATTCATATAAATAATTTCCGAATACAATTTTCTTTTTGAAAGTGAATGTCACGAGAAGTCAAATAGTCATTAACGAAAGAATTTTTAATGGCAATTCAATCCCTGATTCAGGAATATTTTGCAAGATTTACCCCGCTTAAAGAATTTGAAGAAACTTTAAAATTTATTTTATATCCTGATATAATATACCATTTGAAAAATTCAATTGAAAGTCCTTGAGTGGTTAAATTTTAAGGAATTAGAAATGCAGTTAGTTGAATTTCAGACAAGTACCGTATGGAACCAAAAATTTCTTGATATAAGAAACCGATTTAAAAAAGAATTTTTAAGACTTTGTGGCACGGACACAAAAAAGGTTCGCCATCCCTGGGCTAGGGTGCAAGACACCTTTATCAAGTAATGGTGGATAAAGAAGTCTTGGAAGCAACGGGTTTCGCGCAAAGAGAACCTATGTTTATTAAATGTGTGGCCAACGTCCCTCTGTAAGGCAAAGAAACCGCCACATAAGTTGTTGATTTGATCATTTGACAATTTCAAATGGTTAATTTTGCTTAACGCTTTGGTTGGCAGAAATAGGTAGCTTGAGAAACACTGCCATCATCAAACCTTAATATTTATCCTTATTTTGATTTTAGACTATTATTATTCTTCTGCTGAGTATTATTTACAATTAATAAATAAGATTATTTTATTGAATGCATTTTTTATATTTTGTAATGATTTATTGAAAATTATAATAACTGACATTTACAATTATTTTTCTTATTTTAATCAAAAATGATTCCTTCTTTATCACGATGACTTGTATTTAAAACATGCTAAAGGAAAACTTTACGCTCTATCACATTAAATATTAATTTAATATCTTTTAAGTGTTTGTTTTTATTACTTAGACAATAAGTAAAAATCTCTTTTTTTTTTAAAAAAAAAAAAGTAAAAGCTCTATTTATTATTGTTTAATTAATAATAAAACCATATACATTTAAAAACCTGTTTTAATTTCATATGTAATTAATGTTAATCTATACATTATAATAATGAAAATTTCCATGGTTTCTTTCCTTCATGTATTTCCGCTATTTATCTTTACTCTGTTGAAAACAATGAACTACTATGTTAGTATCTTCTGTATAGTAAGAGTAGATGCACGTACACATATGTATGTATATCTTTCGTCACGCTGATATAAGCTAAATATTTTTCGGCAGGATATTTTTCCCTCCTTTAATCTGCATTTTAATAAACAGATCAATAAATGAGAGAGTGTTTTATTTTGCTTTGGCGAAATATTTATTGTTTCGTAGAAGACAAGAAGTCCCAATTTCTAGTCAAATTATGTGGAATCATGCCAACTAATTTCCGACAAAACTCTTTCCAAGTTTTTATATTAACTTAATTCACCATCAAGAGACGGACTTCGAATTCGAGCAGCAGAATGGTTCGTGTAAACGAAGAGCTCTGCATCTGGAATTAGGAAAAGAGCAACACCCATCATAGAGGAGAATCCAGTTTAAATGCGCGCAAAAAAGAACAAAAAAAACCAAAGACGTAAAATCAAGGAAAAAAACCTATTCAAGTCATAACTCATAGAGATTTTGGCAAACTGATAGAGCACATTAAAACCGAAAAAAGAGCCAAATATAAGTAATAGACCTCTCGCCGTTTGACCTCGATTTGGGAGAGGATTTACAAGTTTCTGGCCAGTCATTATCTGCAACAAACAATGTGTTCTCGTATGGGGATCACTTTTTCTCTCTTTTCAAGTAGCGCAAACTTTCAGATTTTGGAAAGATGCCATCGAACGACGACTCTAGCAACAATGTGTAAATTTTACGAAATAAATGATAGAGAAGTGAAAAAAATCATTTATTTCCAACTTGAGCTTTACAATTTATGTCTCGAAGCTACAAAGGGATATAAATTCCAGCTGCATATCTGTGTTTACAGAAACTTTAAAATAGAAAGATCAAGTGAACTTTGAACTAGGTTTCTTGCACGCACTAGGTCAATTGCTTGTAATAATCCCACCCTACTTTTCGTACCCAAATTATGCTTTAAACGTTCTTAATATATTAATATGATGATGATAATCTAAGCATAGTGATTTTTGACACTTTTACCAATAAAAATTTATATATTTTTAGATTTTTATATGTATATATACACATTAAGCATTTAAAAAATTGTTTATTTTATCAGAGTGATATTTTTGCTATGTTTCAATTTCAGATCTTTTTTCAAATAGCGGAGTGAAAGTATGGACAATTTTGGGAGCTAGTATGATATCCCCCTCTATTAGCGATCACTGTGACGAAAAAAGTCGCAACCCAGAATGGGGACCAATGGGCGTAAGAAATCAGGGTTTTCCCCGATTTTGAATCACTAGGAGTAACACTACATAAAAAAACATTAATAACAATCACATAAATAAAGCAGGGCCCCCTCCCCGAATTTCAAATCACTAAGCCTAACGGTATATAAGAAAACGGTAATTGTAATAAGAATTGATAGAAAATTCTATTTAAAAATATTTCAGAATTACAATTGAAGGAAAAGTAGCAAAAATAATTACAATTAATAAAATCTAGTTAAAGATAAATAAAATAATGAATTTCAGTGATTTAAGATAAAATGTTACACATCATTACCACATAAAAGCAGACAAATATAGAGTAATTCATACAAATAGAACAATTCTATAATTTCGTTTATTATTGGAAATTTAAATACTTAACATACAATTCTAGGAATTCTATGCTTGCAGAAAATAATTAAAATAAAATTCTTAACTTCCATTTTTTTTGTCCGGCGCTCAATATGCACAGCAAAATCCAAAATGAATATAAAAGTCAAAATTTAACTTCTGACACGATATCCATTGTGAAATACAAAACGAATATAAAAGACAGGATTGAAATTCCGACACTATGTCCACAGCAAAATAAAAAAAAAAATGTGATAGAAAAGGACGTAAATTGCCGCGCTTTACATCAAATAAAAAAAAAACGAACAATTAAGACAGCGACATGCAAATTGAAAATGGCAAAAAATTCAGTTTGTGCTTAAAAATGAAACTAAACTTGAAGTGAAACTAAAAATACTGTGGCCACTAAAAAGAAGCATAAATATGACGTAAAAATAATGTAAAACACTAGAAAAACAAAATCTGGCATTAAAAAAATCTGAAAAGTAGCAAAAACTGAATTTGGCAACACTATAATAAAAACAAAAACTAAAATTGGCAACACTACAATCAAAACAACGGGCACTAGATTTGGCGAGAAATCACTTAAAGGGGAATATCATACTTACACCCAATTTCGTAATAGATTGATTTTGAGTTTATATTTTATATAATTCCGAGCTACCTAATCTGTTTCTCGTAATGAACATTGGTACCCAAAACCCATTCTGGCAAAATCATATATCGTTGCCATCATTTTTAAACAAATGAGTGGGGATCCATTCAATTTTCTTCGAAATAACAGTAATGATGAGTATAAATTTCGCTATTCATATTCGTAAAACTAAATTAATTTTGATTTATTAATTCAAAGGTCGTCTTTATACATTTCATTTCTTTTTAAGAATTTCACATGTTTTATTTGATACCTCGTCCCGAAGAGATTTTTCAAACGGATTTATGTATAATCCCGTAGCATCCAAATCTTGCCATAAGATGTCCTTACTAACTGACTTTTCCAGTGCGCATTTGAAATAGCGAAATATTGGTTTATATCAAAGAAAACGAGAATTTCGGACTGGCTACGTCATTCACCTGACCTCAATCCTACTGAATACTCTTGGGAACCAGTGTATTGGAAGAAAAGACATAAAAGCTTTCGTCAAAGACCGAACAAATTCAGGATTTTTCATGGGAATGGATGAAAATCATACATTATTCCTTCTTAAATAGTTTTATTTCATCCTTAAATGAATCTTTGCAATTTTCAAAACAAAAGATTTGGAATTAAGCATTAAATATTTCCTTATATTAAGACTAATAATTTCCTCACAAATTTAAGGGAAAATGAATCATTTCAAAACATGTGATTTCAACTTTTCAAAATAACATTGGTAATTCTTTAAATTAATTCGATTTATACATATCATTGGGGTTGCTCACCTAGTAGGATGATTAAAGTTTAAAACTATTCTTTAAAAAATTTTGCCTACAGAAAAGCTAGGACGTAAAAATATGTCATTCAAAACTTTTTCCCAGCAGTTATGCAATGTAATTTACAATAAACTTTTGGCTTTTCAGCTAAATCGCGGAATCAATTATTATGACAACATAATATGGCAGAAATAAAAATTTATATAGCTGGTTATAAGAATATTAATTTAGCTCCATTAAAAAAAAAGTTAGTTTGGAAAATTTTGGAATAGAATTACAAATAATGCAATTCAATTCTAGAGTTAATATAAATAAACACCCTATCTTAAAAAATTATTAGGATAAATATCTTATTAATAACATTTGAAAATTCCTGCGATAAGCAGGCTTATTGAGAATTTATTAATTTATTAGAAATTAATTTCATCTCTCTCATTAAATGTCATAACTGTATTGAAGATAATAAGCTAATTTAAAATTGTAATATGGCTGGTGATAAATTCTTTAGATGGAGCTTAAATTAATTCCTCGAAATGTCTCATCTTTACGATGTTTCAGATAATTACATAATCGTACTAAAATAATGATATATTTAACCAATTAAAATAATTAATCGTTTAGATATATCGTTAAAAGATATTGGTTGGATATTATAAATAAGAATTCAAAATGGAATTCTGAAGAGTTATTTCACAATAAATTTTTATTTAACAAGAACAACATAGAAGATTCTAGAAACTTATTTTTAATTTATTTAAAATCAAGATATATTACACTTTTACCTAAATGAACTTGCATTAAATAAACTTTTTTATCAAGAAAGTTTTATTAAACTTATATTTGTAATTCCTTTCATTGGTTTAAAGTTAACATTATATGCAAAATTCTACATTTGATAATTTTTGCTAAAAATATTAATATATCAACCATGTTATCAAGCACAAATAGGTAAAAATAAAGTTGCTCAGTTTGTTTTTGGGATATATACAGGTATATTAATTGTATATTCTAGGTATATTAAAGTAGTCATATGTTGAATGAAACCACCTACCGCGTCACCTGGTTGAAAACTGTGGGATTAACATTCTTATCTCGAAAACGGAACGAGATAGGTAAAAAAAGGGATTTATATATATATATATATATATATATATATATATATATATATATATATATATATATATATATATATACGCACACACACACAGTTGTAGAGCATCCTCGATTTATTACGAAAAGAAACATTGTAGGCATTAATGTGAAGAATACAACGGTTAAAACTCGCATTTGTTGTTTCTTGCTGTGACATGGCATATCGTACATGTGCATATTTAAAAAAACAAAAATTGGTTTTCGTGATTACATTTTTCACTTTTATTCCGAAATGGGAAGAATGGAAGTATTAAAAATAATTCCAACAATTTGTATGCAGTATGCAAATACGTAAGAAACGTCACGCCTATTCACCTAAGACAGCTATAAAAAAGACATCTTCTTGGGGCTGTAGTAAGTTGATGCTCATGATCATGGCTGAGTATTCCAAAACTGAGTTTTGTGGGATGGTCTTACTGTACGGTGAATGTCGACGCAAGGCACGATTAGCAGCAAGGTTGTACCGCCAACGTTTCCCTGCAGGCCCGCATCCTTCTCATCAAACCATCCTAACTGTTGTAACTGTCGACCTCGATCTGGCAGACCAGCTAAGATAGGACGACAAGTTCAACAGGATGAGGTATAAACATATGCCCTCGCATATCCGAAATGCAGAGTAAGAGAGATCAGTTAACATTGTGGTCTCACGAGAATGCCGAGCAACGCTATGCATAGTGCAACTTCATCATGAATCAGATACAGGTCCAGCCAGCATTCTTGGCAGATATAATGTGGACGGATTAGAGATGCTTTTCACGGAATGGCATGTACAATAGGAAAAGCACTCATTACTGGGCGCTGGAAAATCCTAAATATTTCGTCGACGCTCGACATCAAATGCGGTGTGTTATTAATGTTTCGTACGCAATTTATAATAACAAGCTGATAGGCCCAAACGTTAACGGGTGCACGATATTTACAATTGCCACAGAAGGTAATACCCGCTTTTGTGGAGAACCTGCAGTGGTTTAATCTTAAGAATCTATGGTTTCCACATGACGGCGGGCCTGCTCACAAGACCTCTCCAGTGAAGTAGTACCTCGTCAAGGAATTCGACAATCAAATACTAGGGTATGGCGGTTTCGAAGAGTGGTCTCCATGTTCTCCTGATCTGACTCCACTGGGCATTTTTCTGTGAGGATACTTGAAACAGCAGGTGTAAGCAACCTTTCCACCAAAATTGCAGGACCTTAAACGACGCATTACGGTATTGCGTGTCATACTGTATGCTCCAACGTGTGCAACGTGATCTTCATGCAAGGATCCAAATGTGCATTGCAGCTGACGGTGAGAGGTTTGAACATCTTAAATAAAGTATATTGTTATAACTATTAGTTTTTTTTCTTTCTTAGATCGTTTTGTCACGTCATAGCACGAAACAACAAATGCTGGTTTTAACCGTTCTATTCTTCACATTAATGCCTGTCTACAAGGTATCTTTTCGTACTAAATTGAGGATGCTCTACAACTTTGTAAAAAATTACTTTTTTTACCCATCACATTCCGTTTTCGGGATAGGAATGCTAATTCAGCAGTTTTCCACCACCAGTTGGCGCAGTAGTCTGTTACATTTAGTAGAGCATGGCTACTTTACTATACGTAGACACCACTGTTATAAATATAGTCACAGCCGTTCCGAAGTTGAGAGGGTGGCAAAGGACTTTAGTGGATATACTGTATAATCAATACAACCTATAGACGTGTATATGAAAACATTTTAAGATTCTGTTTCTTCTAATTTGTGGAAATTGAATTAGCCAAAGTTACTATGAAAATCTTAAATGTTATTAAGATATACAGGTCTTCAAGGACAGCAAATACTAATAATTACAATAATTCCATTACAAATAAAACAATAATTTTCTAACCTTGGGCTTTTTGTTAGGGCTGAAAAATTAAGATGTTAAATGCCATTTTTTTTTCTTTAAAAAATTCAAAAGCAATGTTAAATGATGTGGCTTTTTTGTTTTGTTGATCAAATAATACCAAGTTTTATTTATGTAACTATGCTGTAGCTATACGTTTTATTTAATCGCTTATTCATGCTCTCTAATGACAATTATTTGAATTTGGAGAGGAATTTATTTCTATCGAATAGACATTGTGTGTGTGTTACCTGTAGAAAATACAAATTCTCATTTAAATTGTAAATTACCCCACTCCAAAAATTAAGACTATTATAGTGAAAATATTCTTTACGTTTCAAACTGACTATATTTTACTTTTATACGCATTGAATATTTAACAAATATATATTCTCTTTTATATATCCTCATAATATTTAATAATTGAAATTATGTACATATTACACAATATTATCTCCGTTTGAGAACATTGCAAATATTCAATGAAAAATTATTGCCTCTGCAGAAGACTTTGAAATAAAGTTTCTTGAAATACAGAAAATTCTGGGATGGTAATTATATATATATATATATATATATATATATATATATATATATATATATATATATATATATATATATATATACATATATATATATATATATATACATATATATATATGTATATATATATATATATATATATATATATATATATATATATATATATATATATATATATATATATATATATATATATATATATATATATATATATATATATATATACGTCAGGTGAAAAAGTAAATTTTAAATAATAAATGAATTAAAATTATTAAATTAATAAATAAAAAAATTATAAATAAAATAAATTAATTTATATATGCAATATTTATGGAACTGGATTTTAATTAAAATACCACTCTAGTTCACATAATATATACTGGCCAAAACTGTCTTACATTGAAATCAATAATAGTAGATAAAAAATAACTATAATCAACATTTAATAATATAAACATGGATATTAACGCTTTTTTTCAAATCTTTTAATAAGCAAGTTTGATTTTATTTCCTATAATTTTCTGGACTATACATTTTAATGTGATTTCAATTTTCTCCCACGTTTTTTATATTATCAGAAAACATTTTAGAGTAGTATTTAGCTATGTAGAAATCATTTCAAAAAGGCATATCAGCGTATAAATATTTCTTTAATTTGATTTAATTTTTTTATATCTCGCTAGGATCAGCGCTTTTATATATAAAGTCTATTTCTACAATGGCCAACAATATAAAGTAGACTACAAATATTCATAACGATTTAAATGTAAGGAGGGAATCGAATTTATGTACTGCTGAGCTATAAAGTTAGTTCATTCAGCAGTGAACTTAGCTTAATATGAATATGTTTAGTCAAGAATTCTAATTTTACCTAGTGAATAATCGATTTTTAATTTTTATTTTGCTGTTCTGATTGAAACTAATGCTGGTATTTCATCAGTGTTCGGATCATAAATATTTTTTTAGTTGTTTAATTGTCCGGCTTCTATTTTAAAAATTATAGCGTCAATAGAATCAACTCTCACTCTGAAAATGGGGCTGCAGAAGGACAGATAATGTTAACTTTAAAAAGTTCACAGTGCAGAATTTTTGCTTAAGAAATTTTGTCTTGTTCCTTGAAATATATATTGTCCTAATTTTTATTTAATAACGTAAGCTGTCCATAACAATTTCCTAATTTAAATGGATAAAAATTCTAATTATGATTGTCTAGTAAAGTGCAAGACAATTAGAATTAGTTTATTTATAATCTTAAAAAAGGAATTTTTGATGACACATTTCTTTAATCAGATTACTTGTAAAATACAAATAATTATAGGAGATTAAAGTGTTAATTTGAGAAAATAATTTAAACATTGTCGTTTGAAAATAAATTAACTGGCTAGGAAAAATAATTTTTTCACTTAGTTAAAACATAAGGTTATATCAATTTTAAGGTCTTATACACATAATCAAAATTTATTCTGAGATGCTCACAATTTGTTGCATAAGAAATACTTTAATTAATTAAAAAACTAATAATTATGAAACTGAACATTGAATAACTTAAGAGTATATTTCGCATAAAAACATGTAAAGTTTCTATTATACGATTTTTTAATATTTGTTATTATTTATGAATCATATTTAATTTTAATATAATATTTGCTATTGTTCCACTGATATAGTAAAGAAATATTTATAAATATATTGGTCATTTAAATTCACTGTGTGAATAGTATCTTCAAAAGTATGTATACTAATTTATGTTTCACAAATACAAAAATTTGACAATGGTTGTATGAATTATTTTCAATAAGATAATAATCACATATTTTCTACATTATTTATCTTATAATTTTTTTCTCAACTGTGTTTATATTTTGTACAAATATCAGAAAGGCTATACAATCAGGATTAATTTAATTTGAAATGAAAGTAAATTGATTACGCATCGTGAAATTTTGCTATTCGTTAATTTTATTCAAAACTGATGCCGGAATTCTCTGTTTGCATAATGTTTCACCGTCGGCTTAAGATCTCTAATCATATGGAAAAGTTGTGCGAAGAATAACTGTCTTACGCTTACACAAATACCAACATATGATGATTTAACTCTCGTCTAATTAGCTATTTCAATGCTTCTGAGTTAAGATCTTCAAAGATACTCCACACGATGCACACTTATTAAATTAAATGCAAAATATATAACGTTTGAATTATTCTTATTATCCTAAACACACGTACATTATTGTTTAAAAATAAATTTTAGTTAACTTTTCAATAAATAATTACAATTAAATATGGAACTTGCAGATGTTGAATATTATATATATGCAATACGTATTTTCTTTTGAAATCTCATAATCTAATTCATATAGGCGTAATGTCTGTATTATTAAAAGCCACACCACAAGCAAAATAGTTGAAAAAATTATATTGTATTTTAAAATTATATATTGTACTCATGTTTCGCTATTATAACACGAGAAATTTTATAATCTTTATTAAATTATATAAAGGTAAGTTTTAAAATAAAAGAAATACTAAAAATAACTTTTTTTAAGATTTCCTCAAATTAAGTATCTTAAATTTTAAATTAAGAGAGAGAACGTTTGTTTTTAAATTAGATAATGAAATTTTAAGAATCATTTACTGATTTTTTGAAAATTCTTTTTTATGCATGTAGTATTTAAGCTACAATTTATTAATTTTTTGTGTGTGATAAAAATCTAAAATATAAGTTAAATCAAAAATAAACACAAACGTATCATAAAAAACCATTTTTTATATAATACCGAAGGTACGGATTCATGTAATAATTTCAAAAAAAAAAAAAAAAAAAAAAAAAACTTTTGCTTTACGAAAATGAAAAAAAAAAATTCTTTTTTATACAGCAGATTGAAATCATACCTTTATTTTTATAAATGATATAGGATTTACAATAATAATAATATGCATAAACATAGAATTAATGCAGACAAGATAATCATATAAATGTAAAAACGATATTTTTTGCTATAATTCGTAAAAAGTTTACATTTGAGATTGTATAAACTGTTTCAAATTAAAAACTTAAACTAACTTAAATGTTTAATGAAGGCTAGCACAAGAAAATTGGCCCCAATTCCAATTAATTATTTATTTATAAAAATTAATAATTAAAGTCAATTACTTATTATTAAAATTAGAACTGTCATATTTCTTGGTATTCTGACGGTTTAAGGCTGAGTTAACAAATGTGGAAAAATAAGTAGTATAAAGAAAAACTAAATAAAAATGTGTTATCTGTGATAATCCAGACGCTTCTTGTATCCAAACTCCTTTTTATTGTTCCTTAGAAATCGAGAATAAAAAAATGAAGTATAGGAAGGGAGTGAGAAGCTTCCTTCCGTTTTTCACGGAAGTAGTTTTCAAGGCAAAAATGGTAGAGAACTGCGTGTTAGACACATTGAAATGTGAAAGAAATCGATTCGATGGGAGCTTTCAGTTTCTTAACACAAAGTATTCGAAATCATAAAGAGGAAAATGTATCTTTGTTAAAGAAATAATGTATTTGTTGGAATGGCCTTGAGTAACGTAATTGCGCTAAACATGTTTTGCATAAAGAACACATTTTTCTTTTAAAAGGAAAGAAAAAAAATTCTGCTTCTGCCTTGTGGTTTGTTTTTCTGCACCTCTTTCCTTGAAAAGGAATTGAATACTTTATTCATTCCAAAGTAATGCATGCATGAAATTTTCTTTAAATCGTGATGTTTCAAAGAGCACAGTAAATATTTTGAATAAATTTGTAATTAAAATGACAGTAGAGTATCTTATTTTAATCGAGTGATCTTATATTTTTTAATGTTACAATCGTTTGTTTGCTGTCATACAAAAATAATAAGAAATTGTTACAAAAAATGTGGCAGTTTCATTAAATTTTAACTTTTTAATGCCTTAATATGCATTTAAATATTAGATAATTGAGAAACAAAAGTAAGGACTCGAGTAAAAAAAAAAATCAATTTTGTTAAAAAGAAGAAAAAAAACCATTGAAATCATGAAAATCGAAATTAAAAGATTACAAAAAATGCATACGACAAAAAAAGTTCAGATTAAAACTCGTGATTTTATTATTAATAAAAATGTCTACTTGGGAGCTCACACAAAATTTCCGATTAAAAAAAATCGAAAAAAGCGTTCATCGAAATCACAATTAGAAGGAATGCACAAGATTAAAACGAAGATACCCGACATAAAATGAAAGTTATGGGATCAGAGTGATTGATTAAAACACTTATTTGAGATTTTACAACTTTTTAAATTAAACATTTTTTTAAGAAATAGTTGAATTTATCAAAATTAGATTAAAATATTACAAGCAATGCACAAAACATAAAAATTAAAAATCATATTAAAAAATTATTGAATTTATTATTGTTGAAAATATTTACTTAGCATATTATATAATCCTATATAAAATACCAAGAAATCCATTTGAATGTATTTTTAAATTCATTTTTCTTTTAAGCTACACAATATGTTCTGATGAGAGTTATTTCTAATTTAGCACTTTAAAATGTAAGGATAACCATTCAGTTTCTGAGTAATGAAGACATTTTAATCATCAGATTTACATCAAAAATTACACGTTAATCAAAATTTCGAATAATCAACGTGCATTGATGCCTCCAACATGATAGTTTTCGGTGATTCAAAATCAATCGAATGAACATTGGTTACAAGAACAATGCATTAATCATGAGCTACTGTACTTCCGTATTTTCTTAAAAATGCAAGATGAACCAAGTGGAAAAAAGTTTGCTCTGTGAAAGAATAAGTACATCAATTTATACATAATATGAGAATTGATACTGCTTAAGGAGTTATTAAGGAGTAATATAGGCTACTTAATGTTCTATAAAAAAACTTACGTAAATAATTTTTATATTCAATAAAAGGAATGTAAATATATCGATTCACATCTAGGAATTTCACCTTGTGGAATTCATTGCTAAAATTTGTAATTTTACACATTGATTCATATTCAGATACATCAGATAGAAAAGTGCTAGATTTTAAATTATAGAATTTTGCAAATATAAAAAAATGAGGAAAGCATCATATAAAGTTAAATAAAAAAATGGCCGAGGAAAAATAATTTAATAAAAAAATGAATACGTTTTTATGTATATTTTTATTGACATATATATATATATATATATATATATATATATATATATATATATATATATATATATATATATATATATATATATATATATATACTATTTTCCTTACACAATTTGCGGATATTACTCGTAAATGAAAACCGAATTATAGTTAACATTTGTATGAAATGTGTTTCTATTTTTTTTAATTATTTGATTTATGTTATTAATATATTATTGGTTGAATAAAGCCATATTGTCTGATTAGTTAGAGCGCCGTTCTCGTTTTTCGGAAGGTAGTTCGAATCCCGACTTAACCGAAAATATATTGTTTTCACTAAAGGTGACAAAGGAACGTTAAATAGGCTGTGGTCGAAATGTCATCTAAGGGAAATAATACCCTTGAAGGGGGCAGGTCAAGTAATGGGATAACATCTGCTTGTTCCCTGCTTTTAAATTATGAAGATTCCCAACAAGCTACTTTTACCTAAGTGGCAGCGCTCAACTCAGGGCTAGATATATGAGAGCATCCGCTGGTGTGGCGTGGATGTGGAGAGGAGGGTGCCAGCACAAGTGAGGCCTCGCCACCTGACCGTGGTTCAAAATTACGAGGCACTTAGTGATTGGCGAATATTCCAAACCCGTTAACCTAAAGGTGCAGTCCGGGGTTCGCCTGCACCGCTATGTATGTATATGGAAGTAAGCTGGCGCTGCAACAGTTACATTGGTTGTCTAATTTTATGTATTAAGAAAATTAAACATATTGCTGTTTAATATATATACTCCTACTCTAGCAGCAATAAAATGCAGTCAATTGCTACTAGAGATGAAGAGGTATATATTTATTCTGAAATTGCTTTTAGAACTAAATTGCAAGCAAATTAGGAGCTAAATTTAGAATCACATTTAAATGTTATGATATACTTTAAGGTGGTGCATATTTTCCATCTTTCACTATTCAGACATTTACACCATTTTTTTAAAAATAAATCTCCTCATAACAACGGATCTTATTGTCTCAAAAGGAAAACGAGAGAGAGAGAGAGATATATATATTATCATTGAGCCAACATTCATTTTATATGAATCGATTCAGAAAAGTAATTACGATATTAACATAATTAAAGGAAACGCATTAAAGAAAATTTGATGTGGTTGAAGGAAATTTTTTCACAAACTTCGCATTTTTTAATTTCTTGCAAATAGAAATTTGCGTGTAAAAATGTTAAAAATTGAAGGAAAATAAACACAAATAATTTGTTTAAAAAGATAAACATTCGCGTGCAGCTCATTTATCGTATGCGCCTTAATGATTACTGAAGTAAAAAGGAAATCTTAAAACTTCACTTTACTTTTCGTAAGAGGGAGGATTATTAAAAGAGAAAGAATCATAATTAAGTCCACGGAACAAACGAGAATACATTTAAAATACTCACTCTCTGGAAATGCTTCGCTAAATAACTATTCAAACTCTGCAAGAGAAGAGAACTTTTTAGTAATTTGCAAGCCTGCAAAATAACTGTTGCCACTCGGAAATATTAAGGAAATGGATATTCTAAAACTGGTATGTTTTACACTAATGATTAGAGATTTAGAATTCAAGAAGGTGAAAAGACAAGAAAATAAGGAAAAAAATTGATATCATTGGTATCCAAATATTACAAATAGGACTATAATTTGTACTGTAATGTTACATTAAAATACCACAAGTTTTTTAAGATAATCTGGGATATAAACCTAAATGGGCGCAATACAATTTTGTAGATATCGTGTAAAACCTATCATAATCAAAGAGCGGATAATCCCTTCTGTGAGTTTAAATTCCAAGGAAGTTAACTAAAGTTTTCTAAAAAGAAGTATTTCAATGCAAAAACAGCTTTGGTTGAATTTTTAAAAGAAGTGATCAAGATGTAAGGAATCATATTATATCTGAAATATTATGCACATTTATAATAATTAATTTTAAAACTACTTAAATGGATATAATTGTATTGATTTATATACATCTTTAATTCTTATATTTGTAGATTATCTGCGAAAGTCGCACTCTAGACACGCCTTTCAGTTTTGATGATAATCGAAAGTTGATCGTAACTGCAAGTCCAGATCAATACTGATAACTATCCTATCCTAACCCTATATCTAGCGAATATGGAGACAAGAAATATTCACCAACTGAACATATGTGTGGTTTCTGCTATAAAGAGGAATGCTCCTTGTGGTAAAACTGATTGGAATCGTCCGATAAAACATTTGAATTTGAACATTCCCATTTGAAAAGGCATAAAAATATAATTAATCTTATGATCACAATAGATTATTCATAAAGAGTTTGATGTACAGTCTAGAATTTATCTACAGATAGATCTTTTAATTTTTCAAATATAATAGACTAGCTCTTCCTTCATATTTTTTTTTTTATCAAAGCATTAGATAAACAATTTTGCTATGTTCTTATCAAAGATATTATAAAAACGAATATTTTGGTAATGGTTAGTAATGGGTACAAAGTATGGTAGCAAAAGCAGCTATTGAATCCATTTAACTTGGAGTAGCAAGAGTAATATCTTTCCTAGTTTTTCTAGCAGATTCAAACTGCGGGGGTGCATATGGGAATGAAATATCAGATACGTTTGTAAAATCCTATAGAGAAAAAGCAAAAGGCAATATTTTTCGCCAACAATAGGAAACAAAATATTAAATGTATCGTTATTACTTTGATTAATCGTTGGTGTGTTTCTTTCAACAAGAGGTGTGTTCTAATAAACATTTGTCTGCGCTTATAATACAAAATGAGGAACATTTGTCTTCTATCCACTACAGAATAGAGTGCGATTATTTTAATCATCGATGTAATATATTTTATTATTATTATTAGTTTTTCCTTTTAAATAGCTTGTATTGTGGTTTTTAAAAACAATGAATTTAAAGTGTCATTACATTTTAACATAAAATTATTTTAAAGAAATAATATAAAATGCTGTCATACCACAAATTTCTCAATCAATTATCTCGGTTGACAGAATTTTAAACATATACTGAAAATCGTAAGCCACATTGTTGAATAAGCAACTAAACGAGTTATATTTCACACTAATATTCGATTTCGATGAAACAATCATCACAAAATTGAAAGTAAGATTTTACATATACACTTCCCTATTTTCAAATATTGAACGGATGTATGTACAATAGGCACTTATTTTTACGAATCTCTCATTTTTGAACATTCCCGATATTACGAACTAACGGTTTTCCTTAACATGCCTTCATACATGGATAATTTAAATTACCATCAACGAACTGAAATTTTGAAAAATCCCTTTTTTGAGAATTCTTTTTCAAGCATAATTCATTTGCTTATTTTTATCCAAAAATGTTTTTCATTTATTAGTCCATATTTCATTTATTAGTCAATTTTTCATTTATTAGTCCATGCTTGAGAAATTTGATCGATGATTTTATTTGGAGAATCATAAATCTATCGCAAATTCTGTATAACTAATTGCCCTGATGATGTTGAAATCCTGGATATTTGATACAATTTGTGGGGAATGTGTTTCCTTCCTTATGCAATTTTCCATTTTTACAGAACATTTATCTGAATATAATCAGTAGCTTCAAGTCGAAAATTAAATGGAAATGAGTTGCTCATTCATGAGTCTTTATTAGGAAACACTTAGCTATCTTAAATTTCATTACAAGACATTTTGAATAAGAATTCATGTAATTTGCAGATAAGATGCTGTTGCACCAGTATGCTTCTCGATAACTAGCTCTGAGTTAAGCTCTACCGGTTAGATAGAAGCAGCCGGATTGAGTCTTCTTGATTTTGAGGTTGGGACCAAGTGCAACACCTCCAATACCCGGTCTGCCACTTCCAGAGGTATTATTTCACTTGGAGGACATTGCGACCTCAACATATTTAAAGTGCTCTATCAGACTTTAGCAAAAACGGTGAATTTTCAGCTAAACATTGATTCGAATTTACTACCGTCCGATGATGAAAATGACGTTCTTAAAAACCAGTACACAGCGGCATTTGCGGAGAAGATGTATCGAACATTGAATTATTGAAAGCATAATGAATCAGAATGAAAAAGAACTTTCAGATAGTACATAAAAAGAAAATGATAAAGTGCTACTACTTCTGCAAAATAAGCAGATTAATCAACGTTGAGATATTAGTTTGATAAAAGCAACAATAAAATACTTTTTTATACCAATGCAATGGAAAAAATATATTTTTGAAAATGTGGTTTTGAAACAGAAGTGCTTACTTTTCCATGCTTTTATCATCAATAAAAAATAAGAATTGTTTTTAACTATTAAAAAAGTGCATGTTTCCTATATAATGCAGACTAAATATTTTTTTCAAATAGCATTTAATTTTTAGAAAGATGGAGCAGTTTATTAAAAAAATGAAAACTTTTTATTTTCTTAATTTACGAACTATTTTACCGATCCTTACAAGTTCGTAAAAACGAGAGTCTATTGTATAAATAAATCAGGTATGAAAACATATATTAAAAATTGACACCTTACCAAAAATATGCATATCACATTCATAAACATAACAATCAATATGATATGTTTATTTCAGTCAGAAATAAGGCATTTGAGCTTGAAATTTGAACATTTTGTAGATTCCCCTCTATCTTCATAATCGCATAACATCCCGAAATCAAAATTTTACTGTTTGAGTTATTTTTTAAAGCAAGTATACTTATATTTTATTGAAGGTTAACTCTTGAGAAATATATTTAGATTATTTATTTTTATTCATAATAAGAAATAGCATTATTATAACTATATGTGAAACAGCATTATTATTTTAATAATATTAATGATAATAAAGCATTATTATTAATAATAATATTATTAATAATATTATCGACTGATAATATTATTCTAAGAAGCAAAGTTTGGTAAAAAAAAAATAGCTTTGTTGGTAACAACAATTTTAAGTGAATGTCAGAGCCTTTATGTCCGTCTACTGAAAGGGGAATCGAATCTTTAACCAGTTGAATCGAAAGCCATTAATAGGATTCTAAGGGGGAAAAATAACCGCATAAAAATCAGTCAATTTTAGTATTATTAGAGTATTTCGCTGTGTGAGAAGCACATTTATAACATTTAACATTCCATTAACTTATTTGAGTGTTTTTAATTAATTATTAACTATTCCTATATAAAGTTAAAGAAATTATTTCAAAATTTCTGAATCATTGAAATGTAAAATCTTTAGTTTATAAATAATCGCATATGTTTTTAATAATTTAAATATGTTTTTGTAGTATTATACTTTTAACTTTACTTCTACCTTTGAAGAAAATTTCCTCTATTTTTGAAAATGGCACACTAAAAAAGGGTTTTATAAGCAAGGCGTGAAGAAAGAAACAGATTTTGGATGCAGTAAGTCCCTTAATGCACATATTTAATATTCATATGTATGAATTCTTATTTCTTTGAATATATTAATACCTAAGCTGGCTTTATGCTGTTGTTTAAAGATAATTTGATCTTTTAAAAGCTTCTAAAAATATAAATAACACTTGGGCACAGTTATTTTCTCTCAACCTTTGTGAACTTTTGGAAGGTAAATAAATAACATCCGTGAATAACAATTCTGACTAGCTCTTAAGAAAAGAATAAAAATTCCCTGAATAAAGATTCAATCTCTACGACTAAATTATTTAAATGTCTTCTCTAAAAATAAAAATATCGTAATACTTATTTCAAAACAGGAAAAGAAACTTACTTATTGCTCAGAGAATGTAAGCACCAAATTCTAGAGTTTGTTATAAGGGTGCCAAAATACAAACAACAATCATTACATTTTGCAGCTATTTACAAAAAAAAGAAAGAAAAAGTTTTAAAGAAAAGGAACAAGTTGAAATACATTTTTCTCATATGTAATCTTTTTGGGACATTCTACGGGGAAGCGGATAAATAATGATGGAGCGAAACAATAAACAGCATAAACTTTACTTTTACTTTCAAAATTATAAATAGGTTTTTCTTCAGTTACAGTCCCAGTTTCTTCTATTGTTGCATTCAGCTATCTGCAAATCCATTCATCCAACAAATCAAATGATCGCAATTTAAGAATTTTAAAACAATTACAATTATAATCTGCAGCCAGACATTTTACAAATTATGAATGTAAAAGATTAGAGGCACAAAACTATTTGGATGGCCTGACACATTTTAATTATTTTTACATAAATTACAAAAGAAGTTATATTGTGTCTAAAGTTTCAAAATATAAAAAAAATACATATTTGAAGATAACATATAATGACCGTTAACTGGTTTCTTAACTTTTAAAAATACTAGGAGAGAATTAAATAAGATTAAGTTAGTTACTGTAATCCAATAAAAAAGTTTGTTTTTTTATTTTCAGAATTTATCATTTGCTAATAAATTTAATTTCTAACTTTTGTCTTTGGCATGAGTTAAAAAGTGCAAAAATAAAAAAAGCTTCATATTATTTTTTCTTGCAAATTTTCTTGAAGTTTATTTTGAAAAATAAAATATGAATGAAAAACCACATTTTATTTTTTGATAGTTCCTGAAATTTACACTAAGCACTATAAATATAGAGGACGAAACATTTTTTTGACAACATAGTTTCGTTTAAGTGAAAGTATTTTTGGAAATTAATTATTTGGTAATAAATCTAATTGCTAACTTTTGTCGTTTGCACGAGATAAAAATTTTAAAAATAAAAATGCGTCGTGTGTTCTTTTTTTATTGCAAATGATCTCGAATTTACTTTGAAGAAACATCAATAAAAGATAATTTTAATTTCTGTGGTAGCTCTTGAAATTTATACTCAAGAAAACAAATAGTTTAAATAAAACTTTTTTTTTGTCAAACTACAGTTTCATTTAAGTGGAAACATATCGAAGGGAAAAAAACCAGACATTTTATTGTTACATTCATAAAAAGGAAGAAAATGTCAAACTTTTAAAAATTACTAATTCTCTTTTGAATTTTTTAATATAGTTTACTCAAAAGATCAGAAAGTTGTAATTGCTAAACAAGTCGAAATCATTATCAAAATCTCAAAAAGGATATTTCCAAATGTATAGAACAGAGTTTACAGTAAAGAAAGGGTGGACATTTGAAATATATGTGTAAACTATGTTCTATTGTTAATCATTTTGAGTACGAAAAACCTGTTAGAATTATATTTCATGATTAAATAGCCTATGAAGAGAGATAAACTAATCAAATCTAAAGCATGTATTTCATTATAACTAACGTTAAAATATTTGTTTTATATTTTAATGGTTAAAATGATACATGATTATGTATGAAAAATTCCTTCATCAACAAAATTATATGAATTTCGGTGATTTTGATGAACTTAAAATATCTGTATGATTTTCTCCGTCATTATGGAACCGAGAGGGCAGCCAAATGGCTAACGCTCTTGCCTTCGATTCATCAGTTCGTGGATTCGAATCCCACCTTGGGTATGGATGTTTGTAGTGGTTCGGGATCCACTTTAAACCTAAGTCCCGGTCCAATTAGCCCTCGTGTGCAAAAAAGAATGACCGTTGAGCGACAAACAAACCATCATTACAACCAAACCATCAAATTAAGATAAAAAGTGTTATATAAAACTCAAAATGGCAAATCTCGAATAATTTTCTAGATTCCAAAGTTTCCCTTATTTTATTTTATTATTCTGACACAATTTGTCAGTAATAAACATGACACTTAAACTAATGAAATAATTTAAGAAATACAAATCCTATAAAAATGATACTTTTTTGCTATAATTTGAAAGCTTTTTGCGCTAAAAATTCATAATAAAGAAATATTCTTTATTAATTGCGTTTTTATTTTTTATATTTTCCCCAAAAGCTCAGGTGTGATTTAAAATGTTGGGAGGGGCAGTCAAATAAAAGGAGTGAGAAAAATGGGTGTGGCAATGTAATGAAAGAAAAATGATCACATGTAAAGTTACAACTATTCATCATGTATCGTTATTCCTGAAGCCACTAGTTTTGCAGACAAAAGGAAACAAAAGAATTCTGACATGCATATATTAGAGTAGAATATATCAGACTATAAATTCTTCTTTCTCCCTTTGATTTTTTTACCTATCCTGTTTTTAACGCTCTGAAAATACTTGAAGCGGTTTTTAAATTTTGTTTTATAATTCGAGTTTAAATTAATTTCGATAACATTCCGCTAAATCTCATCAATCAGAAAATTTTCCGCAAATTTCTGAATATTGAAAATAAATTTTTTATGTTGTTGTTACTAATGATACTTGGACAAATCAAGCTCGCTATGCATTGGCTTTGCGAAGTAAGTCAATAGGGAGCTTCTTTCATTTAATCAGAGCACCATAAGGGTAAAAGTACGACTTTTGCTTTTCAAATTCTCCGATAGATGGCAGCACCAAAGGATATACTCCCTCAATTTTGGCATTGATCTGAAGTGGGAGTAAATTTCTCCAGCCCATTGCACCCATGGTAACTGCTAAACGACCAACCACAGGGCTTTCAATTCCACAGATTTAACGATCATGTATATCGCATGTACTCGGTGAGTCTTTAGCGACATTGGGAATCGAACACCACTCTTCCGTATGGTAGGCCGATACCCTAACCACAAGGCTACCACGGTCCGATTGCTTATATTAGTTCCACAGTTCACATTTGATAAGAATTAAAAGAAAAAATATCTTAAAAAGTGTTGAAATAAATGTTTCAGGACTTATATTATTAAAAAATTGGATTACCAGTTTATTTATTAAAATAATTAAACTTTAATTAATTTTAAATTCCGTATTTTGAGAAAAAAAATTTGTAAATGACAAAACTAACAAATTTCAGCATTTGTAAAGTAAAATATATAGAGAGAAATAACTAGAATATAAATCTTGTTTCAAAAAAACAAATGCTTTGTACCAAAAGCAAACGTCTATTTAGTATACAATTATCTATTTTTGATGTAAATATGCATATTAAATCAGAAATGAAAGAAAAAAAATTATTTTTCTAAAAAATTCTGAAATTGTGAAGCTTTAAAATACACGACTAAAAATTTTCTGGCATAGTTTATTAAAAATAATTTAAAAATAAAATAAAATAATGAGCATTAATTCATTATTTTAACACAATGAAAAAGCTATTTAAATGAAAAATATATTTTTAAATAAATGTATTTCTTATTTAAAGAAATATATGTGATATATCATAGTAATATTAAGTGACTCCGAAAAGTGTTAGTAGAATGACGAGTTCCAGTGACATACTGCTTTAATCATTAATAAAAATTAATATTTTAAATTGAGAATTTTCAAATAACATCTATAGATAACTCACGGAAAAAATACATAAAAAATTTTATGAACTTGTAAAAAAAATGTTTTTTTCAAAATCAATAATCAAAATTAACGGAAACGTTATCTCACAAAAGTCTTTACACAATTCAAAGAAATTTGCACGTATTTCTGTAACTTAGTATTTTGTACATGTATTTTGAAAGCTGTTGTAAATGGACATTCTGCAACATTTACAACAGCTTTCAAACGTCTGAGCATAGAGTTTACCAGTTTTATTTGTGATATCCACATCACTGTTCCTTCATTTCCTTATGTTTACAGTTTTTAGTTCAGGTTTCGTAGTCTTGTTGTGTCTTCGTAGTCTAACCTCTAGTTCTCGTCAAAAGTGTTCGATAGGGTTTAAATCTATTAACTAAGGTAGTGTTTTCACAACTTGTGAGCAATTATAGAGGCACCAAAGGCGAACGTTAAGATCTGCGTGCTTAGAGTCGTTATCATGATAAAAAAGTAAAATTGTTTTCAACACCCAAACTTTTGGCGTATGATTTTAAATTATCTTTTAAAATATTTAAATAAATAGCATGGTTTATTATGCCATCAATAAATACCAAATTACTTAATCCTGTTGCTGACGTTCATCTCCACACAAGGACAATTTCGTCGCCAAGTTTTAGTGTTCCAACCAAGGTCTTGAGACGCGAAGTTCCTCACTTTTTCTTCTCCATACAATTATACGGCCATCGGAACCAATAATGTTAAATTTGCTTTCCTCTACAAATAGGACATGATTCTAAGGCTTATTTATCATAGATATTGCGGAGGAAAACCTAAGCTTTCTATTTTCTGCACAAACAAAAACATTTTCTTCCAGCAGAGTGTCATGTAATCCAAATGATCAGAGAACTTGTTGAACAGTTTCAGGTAGAATTTTTGTAGAACATTTTTCAGTAAATTCTGTAGAAATCTTTACAACTCTCAAATATGGATATTTCAAGAATTTTTTAACTATATATCTCTGATCAAGTTGAGTTAACTTTGCCGGGCGACCACTTTTTACCTTATTTTCGATCCGACTTTCTTCTTTGAAGCGTTTTTATCACATACTGTACTGTAGAACGGGGTAAATTTACTAATTAAGCGATATCCAGGATGGATTATCCACCCTTATTATCAATTTTCAAATGCTATTCGTTGTCCCCTTACGACTACGAGATTTTTTTTAATATTATATAAATTATAAACAGAATAAATTAGTAAGGAATAAAGTCAAAGGATTTTTTTAAACGTCAGCAAAATGAAAAAATAAAAAAAGTGCCAGGTGATAATTTCATTTATGAAATTTTACAAAAATGTTTCAGAGTACAACTTTTGTGCCGTGTTTCATCTATGATTCTTTGCTATTTCAATTTTAGAAAAAGTAAATAAGTCAATACTAAAAAACAAAAAGTTTGGTTTTATTCAGAATCATATGAAGGAGATATGGAAAAAATATCAGTTTTATATTCGAATTCCATTCTGAACTACAGTGCTTTTTATACAAGATTTTAAAGTGTACGAACAATTTTAAGAGCCACTTTGTATATGGCAGGGGTGATCAAGTTCTTATATAGTCCTCGCCATTTTTTAAAATTTGAAATTTTTCGAGAGAAGCAATTAAATACACCTTTAAAAGGTATGCAAAAAAATTATTAACATTTTTTTACAGAAATTATATTTATTGAAATCATAAATAAAAGTACAAAATATGTGTATTGAATTTAAATATGGGAAACTGAACACATTTATTTTACTTCTCTTGATAATTCTTTAAAATGTGGCGATTAATTGGTGACAGTACTTCTTAGTAATTCTTTGAGATGCTGACTAGATTCACGAAATTTAAAGTGGAATAAAATGATTCACAAAAGAGTACATTGTTCCGAATATTGATGTAATTCGACAAGCAGCTTTTTTTTCATTCAAAAAACTTCGATTCTGGTACAAATTTTCTAAATTCAGTAATCAGCGTCAACATATATGTATTTTGATTGTACGGCTTGATCTTGCATATCTAGTAATTCTAATTTTCCAAATTCCTTTTGGGTCATAATTATATTGGAAATGGAAAACTCCGCTTGAATTACGTTAATTTCAAATGGATTCCGGAAAAAAAAACAAGAGGCGATTTAAAGCATTTGAAGTCTTGAAATCTGTTTTGGAATTCCATTAATATACCACTCCTCATCGTGTAATTCGAAACAGGTTATTTTATTTTATTTTAGAAATGCAATTATCGTATCAAACAAATCTACGAATCAATTTAAAATATTGTAGCTAGATAACTAACTAACAATTCAAAATAAATAAATGTCACTTAAGAGGGTTCTTCGTTCTTTGATTCTTCAATGAAAGTTTTGAATCGTCGATGAATTTTTGAATCAGTACGATTGTAATTTCACTGTTTTCATAGCATCAGGATATTTTAAATACTTTGTAATGAGATATTTTCAGTGAATTATGCAGCGAATTGGTATGAATTGTGGAATTTAAGAATCATCTTTTAAGTGACGAATAAGACCGATTTTTTTACCCAGAACTGCCGGAGCTCCATTATTTGCATTGCTTACAAGTTTATTAAAAGGCACTTTAAAAGTTTTCACTATAGAATCTAATGCATTTTTAATATATCAACACCACGGAACCACACCTTGAAGTGCCACTAAATCTAATAATTCTTCTATAGCAACGAAGTCATATGAAACAAAACATGTGAAAACTGCCAACTGCGGAAGATCTTTTGTCAATGGTTAAGCTGAATGCAATACAGTTCCATAAATCATTTTTTAAATTATATTCAAGACATGCATCAATTGCAGTTATGCTTCGATCGGTTGTGTGTCTTGAGATGCGAATTTGCTAAAGAGCTTTGTGCAATGCTGCATTATTTGGATCTAAATCTTTAAGTACATTTTAAAAGTTTTTTTTTAATAAACTCTCTCTTTCCATACGGACGTTATAGAAAGAGCAATATTCCAGGCAATAATAAAACTGGTTTATGCCACATTATTAACTTGATTGCTAAGGGTATCAAAAGTTACTGTTGTTTGTTTAAATTTGATTTTAAAGAAGCAAGTTTATCTGATCTTAATTTGGAATTTGGTGGATATTGATTATAAAACTGAGGATGATTGGTTTCATAATATCGAAAAATTGCTAGTTTTATAATTTTTTTACCATAGAGTTAAAATAACACATAATGTTTTTCCATTATATCAGTAAAATATAGAAATTCTCCTCCCACTCATTATTAAAACTCCTATTTCCTGGCTCGTATTTTCTTTTTTTTATTTTTGTACTCGATCGTCATATTTTTAAAAGAACTGTAAATAAATTTAGAAAATACAAGTTTTATGTTATTAAAACAATATTAACAAGTGCTACAGTCATATTTTTTAAAATATAATAATATCATAAAAAATAAAAAAATGAACTCGGATATAATTATTAAGAGCCACAAATAATGCTTTATAATCCATGAAAAAGCTGCATGGGGCTCGCGAGTCGCTATTTGGCCAACCCTGATATATATATATTTAGTAAATAATTTTCCACTTTTGGTGAACAATCGTATTTTTGGCATCGTTTTTTCCCCCTTTGGTTGATAGGATTTTTGCGCATGTATAGCCACTCATTTTTATATATAATAATTTCAAAGAATTCAAAATTAGAATAAAATCCTTCAAAAAGTAAAGGAAATGTAATAGTAAGAGATTAGACACTATATATATATTGCTCATTTAAAAAAATAGTTACAGTGATATTTTAAATAGTATTTATAAACCAGCTAAAAATAATCAACCAAGAACTCCAATATTGTAACTACCGCAATCAAATTATTCTTCTGTCTATAAACAAAATATATTACTTCAAATTTTTAATGGGAGAAAAAATATATTTATGTTGCCAGATCTGAAAAATAATGATCGCAATCTGCTTGAAAACTGTGCATAAACTCAGAAGAAATTTGGTCATTTAAATCATTCAAACGAATGAGAAATTTGCTTCAAAGAACATTATAATAACTATTAGAATTCTTAAAATCATAAAATTAGTTTTTAAAATTATTTTCATTAATTTATATAAATATCTTATGGCATGAGGTTTTTTTCCATAAAAACATTTTACAAAATTATTTTATGCAAACTAGTTCAATGCTAAAAATTTATTGAAATCATAAGTACATGTGTGTTATTCTTTTTACTAGAAAAAATGTCCTCAAATATAATACTACTTTTTGTAAATAATAGAACACTGTGCCAAATTATAAAATTGTCAACCAGTAAATTTTTTTTCATTTGAATAGTTATTTTTATTACTGTTAAAAAAAGGAATTTAAAATAATTTTATATTTAATTATTTTTGTAAATAAAATGTGCGTCGCAAATAATTGTATGTTCTCAATATTTTTTTTAAAAATTAACTTCTTGTATTAATTTTTATTAATTAATCACTGGAGAAAAATAAACGATTTAGTGTCAGTTTAATTAAATTAGAGATAATTTTTCTGGTTGGCAGGATTTACAGTATGTATCAAATCATCCTATTTTATAGATTTCCTTTTATGAGTTTTAATTACAGGCTTTTGTGTAATTAAAACTCATAAAACGAAATGGCACAAGTGTAGAAACAATTCATTACAGAATTTTATTGGTTGATTAAAATATAACTGAAAATTATATAGAAGTTTATAAGCGAATGTAAATAAAACGGCGAAGCTTAAAAATATTCTTAAAACTTTCTTTTTCATCCAAATTTTATTCGAATTTCTGTTACAAGTCCCTTAGTTTTTGTGATCTAGCCTGGAGAGTAGAAGGCAACATTAAATGTCGATCGCGTCACTTAACCAAGATTTAAAATTCCGAATTGGCAGCATTTAGTGCTTTCGGTCCACAAGAAGGGGCAACCGGAAAAACATCGTAATTACCTAACCTAATATTTAAAAAAAAATTGAAAGATATGAAATTTTTATTAACACATTTAAAATGCTTAAAATCAATTTTCAAACACATATCTTTAAAATTGAAAAATCATTATATTAATAAACAGACAAACTGACATATTTTTTATTATATTACTGTAGGTTAATGGCGTATATATCAATATTTCTAAATTATCATCAAAGACATATAAATTCTTCCCGTGAATCAAGTTCCCAACAGGCATTAAAATGGGTTTCTGGTAATGCAATTCTGTGTGCAGGACTTTACTGAAGTTCTGGCGCTTGTACGAACATTTATGATCGATCCTAAATCAAAAATGCAACCTCTAAATGCCATAAAAATAAAGACAAGGGAAGTTTAGAAATTGATTTAAGAGTGTCCTTTCTTAATATCTCGTAAAAATGTCAGGAAATGTGTTCTGGTCGTTTAAACGTAAGTCAACCATAAGAGTCTTGAATGTTAGAGCTGGCGTCAAAACACTTTAAAACGTGGTTAAAGAGCTGTTGTCAAAATGGCTTTGCATAAGTTATTAAGCATTCTTTTCTCTTTCCCAAGAGCGATTTAATTATGCGCTTCAGTCTACTGCTGCTATCAATCTTGCTGAATTCAGAATCTAACGATTAACGAAAGGATATTAGCTGAATTTGAAAGTGAGTTTTAAGTTGTGTGTGTGTGTGACCTTTCAACACTAAATAAATAACTGCGTGTCTAAGGCTATTCCTTTAAAGCTATTCAAAAAAAGTATAACTGATTCTTTCATCAAAATATGCGTTATTTGGCATAACGTTAAATTTTATTAAAATGTTTAGAAAAACTAAATAGTTTTGTTAGATTTATTTTTTAAAATATTTGCATTTTATGACTAATTAATTTTATAATTTAGTAGGTGATTTATATGATAAACTACACACTTTTTTTTTAGTAAATTCAACATTTTTAAAATCTACTTTTGAGTTCATATGTTAAAATATCTAAAACTAATATTTAATACATTTTTTAAATATATATGTTAAAATATCTAAAACTATCAACTTTTGAATGAAAAAAATCTGAATTCAAAATTATTTTCACAATTTATTTTCCCTTGTTTATTGAGACCCCCCAGATTCACTCAGAAAACTGTAGTCCTGAAGTAAAGCTTTTACAACAAGAATGTAAATCAACTAAAATATATCAAAACAAGAATAAACTAAAATAAAATTTTTACAACAAGAGTGTAAATCAACTAAAATATAGCAAAATAATAAGACTAAAATTCAGTTTTAAAATATGGTTAAGATAATTTTTTTATGGAATAAATGTTCAAATTTTGCACAAGAGAGCTTCTATAACAAATAATACATAAAGAATAAATGATATTAGCATTATCTATGAAAGAGAAATAATGCCTCTTGTTCTCAAAATTCAATATAACTAGTAAAGATTTACATTTATAACGGTTATTAATAATCATTATAAAGATAGGATAATATCAATTTATTACAGAAATTAAATATTTTATTGTAAATGTTCCAGGAATTTATCCTATAGAGAGTGAAATAAATTATTAAAAATGATTATGAGAGAAAAAATCAGATTCAAAAGAACAACTACAAAAATTCAGAAAAAAAAATTGAAAATTGGAACCTTGTTTACGATCAAAAACATTTGCAAAATATGTTTACATTTTTAATTCCTATCCCTTAAGATTATGGGATCATAATCTTAAGAAATAGGAATTAACATCACTGACGCATTTCACTACAAATGGGTATGAAAATATTTGTCTTTGCTTAAATATTACAAATGGGATAAATGGTATAAATCTCATAAGAACTTGGATGAACAAAGAAAAACAATGGAATAAGGTAACATTTTTCTCATGAAAATGGATTTTTTTCTAAGAATAATTCATATGAGGAAATTTTTTACGTGAGATGAAATGACAAAGGAAAAGTTCATTGTCAAAAAACTCATAATCTTGTTGGAGGAATTCATCTACGAATAAACATTGCTTGCAGTGAGAATGTACATTCATTTGTCATTTTCCGAGTCTGTTATAAGTGAAACATTCATTTTTTGCATGATGAAACATCAGATTGGATGAAATATTCTTCCATAACTGACATGTATGTTTGGCAGAAAAGAATACAAATATTATTAAAACATTAATACAAAAAGAGCAAGTTATTCGTACAAGTTAATAATTGCAAAGTTTTAACTTTGTAATTAAACTTTTCATTTAAATTTAATAAAAATATACTTTACAATGTTAATAAAAGCACCAACCATTTGATAATTATGATGATCAGAGTTATTGAAGAAGATTCACCAAGCTGCTAAATAAATAGAAGAGAACATTTAAATTTTGAAGAAAATAAATTCAAAATTTTTTAACTGAAGTAAAAGAAAAGAAAAACACAATGAAAGATTAAGAATATAATTTAAAAATGCAAATATATGAATAATTTTAAAATATGCTGTTCTAGTGTCCTGATTGATAAAATTTATTGAAAGTAATATTGATCATTGAAAGATCTGCTAATTGAAACTTTAAGCATAAAATATCTTTCGAAAACTTCCATTATTTGATAACGAAAAATTCAAATTTAATTAAATTCTATAAAACTATATATTACCAAAGAATATTTGAAATCATTTTCAGACGTATGGGAAAATTTAAAAAGATTTAAGCCTCAGATTTAAATTTACAATTCACTTTAACTATTTTTTCGCAATAATAGCTTTTACTTGGATATTATTTCAGAATTGAATTATTCAAACGTGTTTACTTATTCAAGATATATTTCTAGAAAGTTTTAAATAAATTTTTTATTCTTTTCCCTCATTGGGGTTTGACAATCCATAATTCAATTGTGTCTAGTGACAGATGGGCGCATAGATAATTTGACTGTATTTCGTTAGGAATTTATTTCGTTTGCAACCACCTGCTTCTTCATGAATTTTCGAAATGGAAAAAGTATGTATTTATTTTAAAAGTTCCTCCCTTTAAAGGATTTTTTATTTTATACCAAATAAATTGTAAATTTTTAGAAAAAAACACCAAAAAAATAATAAAAAAACTGTTTCGGATTACATTTATTTAAAATTTTTATTTAATTGATTTTTTATTTAAATTTAAATTTTTTTAAATTATAAAGTGTAAATTAAATAGAAATTAATTTTTTTAATCTTCTTCCAATGAAATTAATTACCAAGGAAAGATGTTTGTTTTTACTATTGCTTTTTATAATAACAAATATCATATTAGTTAGAATTAAATTACAATAAATTTCATATTTTATTTAAAAGGTTAAATATTAAATTAATAATTACTGTCGAATTTCTCCAAATTATTATTTTACAAAGCTGAACTTCAGTTCTTAATTGCTTCTGAATACCATGAATATTTCAGATTCCTTTTCTAAGAAAATAAAAACAAAATGGAATCATCTACAAACTCAAATTAAGTTTTTAAAAGTTAAATATTTTGTTAAATTGAAAGCGAATATCAAATTTTATTAATAAAAATAATACGATATTTTATCCTTTGATTGATTGATTTGATTTTCGCTTAGAAAGAATAACCTAATAATTTTGTATTCGTAAATACAAATTTTAATTTTCTGAAACCAAAATATAAATCTGAGAACCTTAAAGATAATTATGAATAGTAAATATAACTAATTTTAATAGAATCTTGTTTACGATTCATGTGCTCTTATTAATGCAAAATAAATTATTTTTTTTAACTGATATTACATAAATTGAAAACATTTGACTTCATTAATAATAAGGATTATTTTAATGTTAGTAAATATATATTTTCAAACATTTTGAGCTAAAAATACATATGATTTTAAATTAAAAGATAAGGAAATGCGAATGGAGAGTTGTACGTTTGCTTCGTTTTAGTTTGGAACATTTTTCAGATTTGTTGAACTGAAATGTTCATAAATTTCACATCTTTAAGTAAAAGTTAATTTTACTTAAAGATGTGAAATTTTATGATAAAATCATTACAAAGAAAGCAACAGCAAAAAAAATTTTTTTTTTGATATTTTGGTGCGTATGCAAAATTTAAACATTTTACCAGCAAAAGAATAGCTCCAAACAAAACTATGTTTTACCAACAATAGAAGACTAAATACAAAATTAAAAGTTGCTACTAAGACGACCATCTGAATTTCTTTAAACAAGAGTTCAATTCGAATAGTTATTTCTCTTCTTTTTTATAGCAAAATGATAAAAGTTTGAGAGGTACCCACTACAAAACAAAATGCGACTGAGTATTTTCAAAGTTTTAAATTCTGACAATTAAAAAAAAATTATGAGCGATTATTATCGTAAGTAAAATGCACCAAATTTTCAATCGTATGATCTAAAATGTAATTTGAATATTTTTTTTAAAAATTAATATTCTGTTTCTATTTTGATTAAATATGCACTAAGAAACAATATGAAACGATTTAGTGACAATTTAGAGAAACCTGCGCCAAAACTGACAGCAAATCGTTTCTTAAGGTAGAATTTGTGAAATCTATCTTTTTTGATCAATTACAATACCAATATTTTAAAACACAAAGCAAAATGGTTCCTTTGGAATTAGTAATATAACTGCTTCTTATATTTAAAAAAGTAAAATTTAAAATATTATGGCATCCAATTATGTGTAGAGTAAAAAAAATCTAATGAATACTGAATCATCATGAATTTTTGTACAGTTCAACGAGCACATGATAGCGATTTTTAACTTTTGTTTGTCATTTGTCAGTTGCTTTAAAAGAAGAATTTATTTATGATATCTATAAATAGGTATATTGCATTCTTATCTCATAAAATTAACATATTAACATTGCGGTTATTTCTAGTTATTTTTTTAAATGTAATTCTTAAGATTTATATATTTATCGCTAAATTTACTTTATTATATGGTAATGAACTACGTTTATGAAATTAAAAACCTGACACGAAGTTAACAAGCGTGAGTTGCAAAAGAAAAATGCAGTTCCATCATTGTGTCATTTAAACGACAGACTAATTCATCAGCAAAAAGTACTGCGCAGGCAGGTGAAACTGTGAAAACTGTCGAGCTCAGACAATCATGCAAATGATGGAAGTTCGTCGCAGTTTTGTACGAACATGATACAACTTGAGAAATATTGTCACGTGCAAAATGGGTGAAATGGTGAGAAACTCGTATATATTGTCCTACAAAAGAAGCGATTTATTATAATAAAAATAATTACCAATATAATTTGCCAAAAAAATCGTTTAAGTTATTGTTTATTATTTAATTTAATATTTCCGGTTAAAGAATTTAATTTATTACATTTTAAATGTTAGTTAAAATTTTCTGAATGCAATTGTTGCTTTGAAATTATTTCACATACTCTCTTTTGATAAAAATATTAAAATTTTAACAGTATGTATTATCTAATAATTAATTTGATCATTTCTTTAACAGAAAAAAATGAATCATCTTTATAATCTCATTTTAATATTGTGTTTTTATCTGAACTTTAAATTTAGTGGTTGTAATTAATTATTTACAATTTTCTCTTTTCCACTTTGAATTTATCTTCATATATTTTATTCCATTTTGGCAACTTTAAGAAAATATGTATTGTTCCTGATTTCCCATTAAGTTTCTAAGATCACTTTATATAACATTGTTGAACTCTAACCTTTGAAAATTTGTAAAAGACATTATTTACACAATTAAAGTATGGAATTAAAGTATGAACTAAAACCCAGTAGTAGTGGACGTGTTTGGTGTGAAATCAACTTCATATTATCCATGTGACATAAGAAGCACGTATAAAAATCAATTGATTGAAGAAATAACAATTTTTGAATCCATCTAACATTTAACTTAATTACTCTAAATCATTTTATGAATTAATAAACAAAATATAGCAACATTTTTATAGGCACCATTATTTTATATCATGTTAATTTCATTCACTTATTAGATAAACATTTTTAGTTCACAATTTTTTTAGATTTATGTCACACAGTTTTTTATTAACTCAAATCTTTTATGTTACATTAAAATGCATAAATATAGAATTCTTCCAAGCTCATATTTTGTAATAGGATCGGAGTAAGTATTTTAGGAATTCTTGTGACAATTTTTTCGAATATTATCCATAGATCAATAAATATTTATCATATATATATATATATATATATATATATATATATATATATATATATATATATATATATATATATATATATATATATATATATATATATATATATATATATATATATATATATATGTATGTATGTATGTATGTATGTATGTATATATATATATATATAGAAATTTTATGAGGGATCATCGTTTAGTAACTTATTACTTCTCCTTAGGGTGGAATAAATAAAATTAACTACCTTTTCAAAATAGAAAATTTTGAGTACATTTGTTTTAATAATTTTTTATTGTTTAACTTTAGTGAACTGAAATGCCTGTGAATTAATTTCATAGAATATTTACTTGCGAATTAAACAAATCTTAACATATTTAGCATAAAAATATTTTTATGAAAAAAAACTTATCAATTTTTATATTAATGAAATGTTTACCTATATTTAACTCAAATATTTTTTGCAAAAGAAGTTTCTTATTGATGTTTCCCAAACAACGCAATATGTAAAACTGAATATACCATAATTGATCAATTAGCGATAGTTGCCGAATTAGTGTTAGATCGATCAGTGATAGAATAAATGCACTTATAAAAATGAAGATAGTTAATGAATGTTTCATTCATACTGGAGAAAATTTCTTATTATAGACACTTATGTTTATTGTTGTGATTAAGAATTTTTTTCCTATAAAATCTATAAAAAAGTTTTTTTATATAAAATTTTACGACATAATTCACTCATTTCTTACTCAGTAAATGTGGTTCAGTCACCAGATTACTGGAGATATCAAAATTTGCTGATACACATTAATACAAACTTTCCCATCCTATTAAAGGAGAATAATAGATTAGCATATTGTCGCGAAAACAAATTTTACATGTGATTCTGATGAATGAAATTAATTTTCATTTACCGATCAAAAGTACTTGAAAAGCACACTGCAAAAAATATTTGTTATTCAGTTCCAAAGAATTAAATTTAATATAAATAATAAAGGTTGCATTCTGAACAAATTGAACATTACGATTTTTTTATTCGTATACATCTTTAATGCTGCTTTTTATTTATTAATTATTGCGTATTAAAGTGTGCAATCTAATACATATAGTATTGAAATAATGACATAATAGGTGAAAAGAGATGAATGATAAATGTCCACTTCTCTTTACAAGAATAAAACCAACAAAACAATTTAAAAAATTAGCAAATAAAGAAGAGAATAAATTATGAATGCATTCCCAAACTCAAGGACTACCATAAAACCGAGAAAAATGACAAACAAACTCCTTGTTTATAAATAATATATTTTTATGGTTATTTAAATTTGGAAAGCAAGCATTTCTATGTTTTTATTGCATTGAATGTAAAAGTACACCTATTTCGGGCTAAAATAATCTGAAGTTGAACTGAATAGTAATGAGATTATATTAATTCACTTTATTGTTCAAAGTTAAAACATCACCATATGCATCCAAAAAATATCAGTTTTAACAACAAACGAAAATGTGGTTGATAGCATGAAAACTCAAATCACTCAGTAGGAATCGAGTGGTTCTTCAGCTGATCTAAATGAATCGATTCTCTACTAGAATAGAGATACGAACTGATAAGTGTGGTTTTGATATTCAATTCCACAATTATTGTTTTGATTCCTTTGTTGACTAGAGTTGTTTTTCATAGTTCAGAGTTTATTTTAATCTAAAGATCCCAGTGCAGTTAATTATCGAGGGCAACAAGTTGTACTAGATCTTAAATTTAACTAAATCTTATCTGTTCCATTCCATTATTTTTGATTATGGTGGAGCTAAACTTTATGTGGAGAAGTTGACTGCAGAACGAAAAAAGAATAAATTTTGACTTTGATTTTTAATATCAATATAGAAATTATAATTTACGAAAAAATGTGTTCATTAAATAATATGAAATTTCTTATTTAGTTCGAAAGTGAACATGAAAAATAAGAAAGTAACATGAAGAATAAGAGAAAAATGTTAAATATTCACCCTCTTGGTAGTTTTTAGTATATGTATTGAGATTTCAATATTCAAACTGTGTGTGTAGCAACGAAATCAGAGAACAATTCAAAAGTTAACCTAAATTTTGTTTTTAATATTTCAGTTTTCGTTGGAACTTCAGAGATATTTCAACTGATAACATTTATACTTATATTTTAGAGTTTTGCATTGAAAAGAGCTTTAAAACTATGCAATATATAATTTGGAGTACCCCCAAGTTTTAAACAAAAAATATATTTTTATATAGTTCAGGAAAAATGTTTATTATTTCTAAGCTATCATAAAAGTCTATATAAACGTTTTTTTTTAAATTTACAATAAGCAAAGGAAAGAACTTTATTTTTGCAGATCATTTGACCTTGAAGTTGTAGGGCATCAAAAAAATGGCAGCAAAAAGTATGGCTCCATTCACGGATGTGATTTTAGCATCCCGACCAGACAGTCGTAATTCGCTAACAAAACTTTCTAGACGAATATTTTTGGTTACAGACCAAAAAGAAAAATGCATCTAAGAAAAAAAATTAAAAACATTGTGTATAATAGACGATTTCTTTGGGAAATCCAAGCATATTATAGAAATAAATTCATCCACATTATAGAAATAAGAGAGTATTCGAAACATGTTTTAAATACTTCAAAATATTTGAGGGAAATAAAAAGTAAAACTTTATATTTCTTTTAATATTAACTTCATATTTTATTTAATGTAACTAAAACTTTATCTTAACTTTATAACGAAAACTTTATATAATATAGTAAAGTAAACATTAATATAAGTAAAACTTTTAAAACATATTCACAAAAACAAATTCAGAAAGTTTTTACAAAAGTAAATGTAAATATTTAAAGAATTTAACTATATATATTATTACATATTTTCACCAAAATTCACAACATCGTTTTATAATCAACAGAAGATAAAATAGACATTATATGCAATTCTTTGGCATTTCAATTTGTCTTCTTCATTCTTAATTATTATAAATGAATATACAAAAAATTTATTTTATAAGTGAACAAAATTATCTCCTTGATATAGTTTGTCTCTCTACTTTTAATTATTTGTATATGAAAAAAAATTAATTAATAATAATGTTCCAGACACAATTTTAAAGTGTTCTTAGAGTCATACTATATGACCATTTACACCCGAAATGGGAAAAGAACTCATAAATAAAATGACATTATTTTAACTTTCAGTGGAACAACTGGAAAGAAATTCAACCACAGCCAAATTACTTTTTGAAATTCTGGATCGATATGAAAGTCAATAAATATTTATTAAGTTGATAGAACATCATTAAGCAATGATGCTTATTCAAAATTCATACAATACAGCTTATTAATAAGATAATTTTAAAGATGATTTTTCAAAATAGAAACGAAAACAAGGATTAATAAAAAAATTATTAATTTAAAATTCTATTAATTAATGAAATTAAAATAATTAAATCGGCCTTGTGTTAATTTAAACTAATTAAAAAGCAGATGTTTTCACTTGTCTTTTTCATTTCGCATTTACTTCTGCTCAATTGTCAACGTGTTAATTGCTTGAATCAATGGAAAACGGCTTCTCAAGCCGATACTTTGATCTTTATATCAGAAATCGCAATACTAACAAAATATACTTCCACAATATTCTCAGACATTCTATGGTCAACTTCGCTTTGCTTACTGCCTCTCGAAGAATGTGATATGAAGACAGGCACCAAATTTGTCAACGAGTTGGAATTATGACGGCGTCTCTATACAATTTGAAACGTAATCTGACGTCTTAGATATTTTAAACCAATGAGAACTGTAATAAATAAATGTAGCTATGATCTCAACTGTAACGAAAGAAGCAACCATTTTAGGGTTAATAATAAAAATGTCTCTTCCTATCATATGTATTCAAATTTTAACACGTGAATTCATGTTGGAAATGAGACATTTTGAATTTCAATGTAATAGGCCAAACTCTTTTTAGAGCATCATCTGTACGGGGGAGAAATACAAAAAATAGAAACGAAAGTCCAAACATATCCTTAAAAAGCTAAATTTTAGTGTCCAAAATTTCATCTCTTTATAACGCAATATTTAAGGACCAATATATCTTCGTGGCATTGTATCAGATTTCATTTTGTTTGTTGAAAATCTTGTAACCAATATCGTTTTCACTCCAAATGATGGTTCACCAATGATCTAAAGTCATAAATGAGTGGCAAGTTCTTCAAATAGAAATATTATCTTCAGAGAGCAGAAATGAGAAGCTGGGAAACAGAAAGATTTCATATAAATTTATTCATTACAAGAAATGCTTAGAAACGTTTACGCATGAAAACTTAGATTCTTGAAAGCACAGAGAAGCTTCTACACGTCTGTTTTATATCAGTGAAGTCTTCTAACAACGTCTTTCATTCAACAGTTGGGATTCTTGAATTACCTTTCGTAGACTTTTATATACTTAATTTATCGTCATTAATTAGTCCATTAATTCATCTTAATAAGGCATTCAAAGCAATGAATTTTCATTTTAATCTATAGAATCACTAATCGAAATATTCTTCATCAATTCACCCAATTGGTTGTTCGCTCCGTTTGCGAGCAAAACCTGCAAACATATCGAAAAGTTAAATTTTTTAAACTATTGTCGCATATGACATAAATGGACCTTACGTTGTCTTAATCCATAGAAATTGGTTAATTCTCTTCTCTTGTTTGCTTTTGAAATCCATTAAGCGTTATGAAAGTAGCATCTTAAAATGCATTTCCAAATAAATTCTTATTTTAGAAATAAACGCAGAAAAGGTTTTCGAAAGTTTTAATTTTTTAGTTAATAGTTTTTAAAGTTATAATAAGCCTAATTTGTTTCCGTTATCTGTATATTCTAAGGATTCCACCCTGTTTTTTTCATTTCCAAATCTTTTCGTTGGGCTTCGTAAAAATTTTGAAAGAAAGGTATAAATGCTATTTTTTCTTCTGAATTAAGAAGAAAGTTATCTAGAGTTTTTTTTTTAATTTATTTCACCGATTGGTAGCAATAATCTGTTTGGTAGCTGTAAAACGTGTACGAACTGCAGTTATAATTTCTATAACCTATACATAATTAGAGTAAGTCATCTACTATATAAAGATAATCATTGAATTCTAACTTAATAACGATAGTCCTTTTGAAAAAAAACTAAAAAGAAATTTTTCCTCAAACTTTATCTCGTGCAGCGCAGCAGACAGGTTTAAAATGCAGTAAAAAGGTTAGAAAAATAATTCCTACTGGCGAGTTACCTTCGCGAAATTATATTCAAATTCAACGAAAGTCTGTCCAGGCGGCATAACTTTAGAGCATAAAATAATCATACATTGAACTCAATGTTGTCTGGACTTCATGCGGGTTACAGTGAATTATTTGACAAAGTATACAACAGCTGGTTGGAGAAAGTTCGCCTACGGTCAAATGCAGGTGGTCTGTGGTGATAATTCTGACAGCTTTTATTGACTTGGTAGCTTAGTAAAGAACAATACTGATAAAAGGAATATCATTGTAATAACTATTGTTACGATGATTTATAATTTTTTTTCTAGACGTTGAAATCAGGCTAAATGAGATTATGAGATATATAAGATTTTATGTGATCAATTTCGTCAAAGGTTAAACAGATATTTTATATTCAAATTTTTTCTTAATTAAAATTTTTTCTCCGTTTTAATTTATGTTAAAAATTTATTAATCATCTCTTTTTTGAAATTATCAATCATTTTGTAATATTCTTTCGTTAGGTTGATACCTGAATAATGTGAATTTAACTGTTGGAAGCTTTTAGCTAAAAAAAAATTTTTTTTCTCTTTTTTTGTAACAGATAATTTAATGTACCCCAAAAGGACAAAAAGAAAAATTACACAGTTAATAACATTATTTTCTTTACTTTCTTATATAAAATTTGTGTTACAAATTAATTTTCAGGAACACAAATAAAAAACTTTAGGCACCTTTTTTGACATTAAAAATTTCAGATAAATTATGTAAGCGAAATATTTTTGAAAAAAATGTGTAAAAAGACCATTATTTTTTTTTATCAAGAATTTTCATCTATTTTTATGTATTACAAATTTGAATATTTTTTCTTCCTTCCGTCAAATCACATTGCTTAATTGTCTTATTCTGTTCAAGCCGTCATTGAGATATCAACTGATAGGCATTTAGTTAAACAGTCCACAGGTTCGTTTCTCACCTTAGGAATAGATGCTTGTAGTGATTCGGTATGCACTTGATATTAGTTCTTGTTAAATTTGTTTTACTAAGCAAAATCCGAAAGGAATACAACAATTACATCAAATAATCATGTTTTTTAGTTTTCGAAGAGTTCATTACTAGGCAAAACATTACCTTGATTAGAGAAATAGAATGATGCTGTTACTATTGTACTTAAAAGTAATAAACTCACAATTTTCTACATTTCCTTTTTTTAAAAATACCAGAAAAAAAGCTTCAATTTATGTCCACATAAGCTTTTATCAAACATAAAATCAAATCGCTTATATATATATATGGCTCAGATGCCGTATAATCCAGCCTGCCAAATTCTGCATTTGATCATTTCAAGGCGGATTTTCTTGTTTACCTGGCAACCTGGTTCCTATTACGTCATAGAAATGGAGACCTATAAGAATTAAGTAGAAAATTCTACTTTTGCAACCCTAGTATTTCATCATTGATCGACGTCACATACGTCATCTTGGCAACATTTCTTCGTCGCCAAAAAAATTCAGCATTTGGCATGCTGGAAAAGAAAAGTGCCAGTAGTATACCTAGGTTTATAGTAGGCAAAAAGGCAACGCCCCCTTTTGGGGGCGTGACAGGGGGTCACGTGATCTGTAAGATCACGTGACTTTCGGTTTTCTCGTGTAAGAGCACGAGGTTATTTTTTAGAGTTGTGTTTAGTTGTTGGGTTCCAACTGCTTTTAAAAAATTATTTCAGGAGGGGCGTGGCAGTGGGTCACGTGACTTATTAGATCACGTGATTTTTGGTTTTCTCGTGTTAGACCACGAGGTTATTTTTAGAGTTGAGTTTAGTTGTTGGGTTCCTACTGCTTTTTAAAAATTATTTCAGGAGGGGTGTTTATGGAAACGGCGGGAGTAGTTTTGTTATCTGGTGTTGTGACGTCATGTATTAGTTTCTCGTATTACTGTTGACGTCATTATGTTTAATGTTCATGGCGCCATCTATATTTTAAATTTGTAATTATTTCTTTAGAAAAATTTTAATTTTTAGATTTTTGAGCCTAGTGACGTCATAATATTAATGTTCATGGCACCATCTATATTTCAAATTTATAATTATTTTTTATATATTTTTAGATTTTGAGCCTAGGTTGTCCAGAATGCTAGGCTGACACTTGCTAACCACTGGACCACCTTATGGTTATGCTTATAGCAATTTCTATGTTTCGACTTTTATACATTTCATAAGAGAATTATATGATAATAAGATATATGATAACGACATTCAAGATGACTCACACACACACACACACATATATATATATATATGTATATATATATTGACTGGTTTCATTATTAAAACGTTTATGGTACCACCTATAAAAAATTATGTTTGCCTTAAATTTATATATATAATTAATTTTTATTTAAACTTTCGAGACTGGTATTCGAACCCGTATCCTCAAAAGGAATTCGTGGGGTATTGATTTGCGTACCTTAACGAATACCCCACGAACTCCTGCTGGAACGAGTAAATGTTAAAAAGACATCTATACAAACAAGTTTACAAACCAGAACTTAAATACAAACCTGTTTTCAAGTCCGAAGAAGTGTCCAGTGACGTGGTGTGACGTCAGTTTGTTCAAACTGGGGGAATGAGTGTTTTTAGAGTTTTGTGCATGTTCTTGCATGGTGAACCCTGTTCAATCAAGGAAGAAACCTGTGTACGTCGATATGCTTGCACGGCGCGGATGAATACTGGTTCTCAGCCAATCACAACCAATGAGGTTTGTGCATGGGATAGAATCTGCTGTACTTTTGATCATTTCTGAACGTTTCGTGTTACACCGAACATTCGACTTGTATTTTCTGAGCATTAGAATTTCTAAATATTATTGCTGTCATGGAGTCACGAAAACGATCCAGTGCTGAAGTAAGTATATTTTTATACTTTTAGTAAAATAAATAATTTATTAAATAAAATATTTTAATATATACTTTTATGTAGTTTATACATTTTTTATTTAATTTTAGGTTTTGTTTGATGACGAAGAGATTCCGTTTATCGATGACGATGATAATGTAAGTTATTAAATTTCTATTTCTTTCTTCGTTACTACAAAAAAATGTTTATATTTATTTATTTTACAAATCTTAAGCATATAAATCATTTTAGCTATTAGATGAAACTTCCCAAACATTTTTGGAGAATCCATTAGAATTGGACGAGTGTTCCCAAATATTTTTGGAAAATCCAATGCATCTTCCATTGTTTTATCAAGTGGGCTCCGGATTCAATGTATGTCCGTTTCTTTAACTTAACAATTTTCTTTTTTAACATGCTTGTTCTGAAATTTTTGATTTAAATATATTTAGAATCATCAAGGGCCTTCTACATCAGGTGCTTTACAAAAGAATGAGAATATAGCAAACGTGAGTTTTTTTTATTATATATTTTTTATTTTAATATGTGAGGTACATTTTTAATATCGCGTTTAATAATAATTATTTTTCTTAATTTGTTAGTTAAATGATGTTGTTATTTTGGAGGAAAGGTCACGAAGAAGGAATGATAAGTACCAAGCAGAACAGACCATTTATAGAGCACGTATCAATACTGAACTGTTGCCCACCAATTTAAGAGAATCTCCGATGTTAACAGTAATTGAATCTGTACGACAACTTTTCCAAAATTTACTGGCTCGCACAACAAGAAATTTGAGGCCTACAGATTTAATTCGATTCTGCATCCAAGCTGATGAATTATCATCTCCTATTTCAACGTCACTCATGCCTGTGAACATTTTGACTGTGGAAACGATTTTATCGAAAATAATGAAAGTTCTTCAATCAAAAGATAAAATCCCATTGGACTGTGGATTCACAATCGATGTAATAGTCATTGAAAGACCGGTAGGTGCGGGAAAACAAACAAGAAAGTCACAAATATTCAAATCGATCGTCTGCAAAAAATCTGTTGTAAGTGTTCCATACGACGATGAAGGATTGTGTTGTGCTAAAGCAATTATATACGCTATAGCACACATGCAAAAAGATCAAAGAGCTATTAATGCTTTGAAAGACCGCCGCAGACCAGCTCTCATAACAAGAGCAAAGAGAACTACATGCAGCAGCAAAGTCGACATGGGTCCTTGCTCGTATAAGGAAATTGCTCAGTTTGAAGAACATCTAAATATCCAGATTGCAGTGTTCTCATCTGCTAACTTAAATCGTGTAAGTTTTGTTTCTTTGTTAAAAATTTTTAAGTAAACATATATCATGAGTAATTACGCACTTCCAGAAAAAATGTATTTCTATTTAATTTAACATAATTTTTACTTTTTGTTTAAATAATTTAAAACTAGTATATTGTATGTGGTATAATTTTAAGAATGTTGATAATTTAACTAAATGAAAATAATTATAGGTTTGTAAAAAATATTTTTAATTAAAAAACATTTATATTTTTACTTTGTTACAATTTTGTATTTTATTGATCATTTTCATTTAATCGATATCTTGTTTTCTAATTTAGGTTACTTATAAGAGGCAAAACGCGTTCCTCAGGGCAGAGTAAATTTATGGTTGCATGATAATCACTATGACGTGATTAAATCACTGAAAGGATTTTTCAGAGTCAACCATTATTGTGATACCTGTGATAAAGGGATTTTCCCGCATTGAAGATCACAGGTGTCAAAATTTATGTCCTATTTGTCTGAAATCAGATTGTGTTGCCGATGTGTCAAGGAGATGTAACGATTGTGACCGACTATGCCGATCAGAAATATGCTTTGCAGCTCACAAAGTCAAATCCGGGAAATGCTAAATTATCAATTTGCGATCGAGTAAGATTCTTCTATATTATGAAATCTTGTTTCGTAAATATTAATCAATAACATATTTTATTTTTAAATGTACTGTTCATGAGTATTTTTTATAGATTTGATTTTTTTAGATGTATCAATGCAGAAAATGCTGAAAAGTAATCATGCGTAGACATTGCATGAAAGAATTACATCAATGTGGAACAATTAAATGCCCATCATGTAAAATTATTCTGTAAACACTGATGAACATTTATGTTACCTGGGACCAATAACTCCAAAAACACCTTCCGATAAGCTAATATTCTTCGATTTTGAAACGGACCAAACATCTGGTGAACATATTGTGAATTTTGCTGTGGCTCAGTATGCGAATGGTTCGGAAAAAACATTCGATGGCTATTCAGCATGCAAGGAATTCTGCGAATGGTTGTTTTCCCCTAAACACAAAGGATTCACGGCTATAGCACATAATATGAAAGGGTTAGTTTGATTTTTTTTAATTAATATTTTAAATAAATAATAATTGTATATTTTTTCTTCATAACATTTTTGCACTTTTAAGGTTCGATGGACAGTTTATCATGGCGTGGTTATTACAACAAGGTAATGCACCAGAAGTAATACCTAATGGATCCATGTTGATGTCAATAAAGTTGCCAGCATTGGATATTAGAATCATCGATTCTCTTAATTTTTTTCCAATGGCTTAGCAAAATTACCAACATGTTTTGGTTTCGGAGAATTAAAGAAAGGTTTCTTTCCCCACTTATTTAACACCCATGAAACCAAAACTATGTTGGAGCAATGCCAGATCCATGCTTTTTATTCTCCAGAGCAAATGATGTCATCCACAAGACAAACTTACTTGTCTTGGTATGAATATCAAAAAAATGATATCTTCAATTTTAAAAAAGAAATGAATGATTATTGCAGTACTGAACCTGTTTCTAAATTATATTCAATTCTTCTATTCATATAAAATATCTTTGACTTAAAAGAAAAATCCATGTAAATCTTTTTTATTTTTTAGTTCGGATGTTGATATATTGCGGCGTTGTTGCCTAGAATTTCAAAGTCAGCTGTTAGAAGTAGCAAATGTCGATCCATTTAGGTAAATTATATTTTTAATCAATTTTTCTTTTTCGAAAAATATTAAACTATTGATATTTTAGATTATTTATTTTGTTTATTATAGATATGTGACTATCGCGTCTTGTTGTATGGCTGTGTTCAGAAGTAATCATATACAAAATGAAACTATTGCCCATGGTCCCTATTCACGGTTATATTAACAAGACGAATTATAGTTCTGATTGTATTCGTTGGTTGGACTACATTTCCCACTCCCAAGATTTGGCCATTCAGCATGCACTCAATGGGTTAGGAGAACGGAATATCGCAGGAACGCCTCAGTAGATGGATTTTGTGAAGAAAACAACACAGTGTACCAGTACCATGTACGTATATATAAAATGTTTTAATTATCTTTGTTTCCTTATGGATAACATGACTAATTCTTCGTTTATTTTTAGGGATGCTTCTTTCATGGATGTACACAATGCTTCGATAGTGATATTATACATCCGATGAAAAATATATCAATGTCAAGACTTAAAGAAAATACCTAGGAAACAACCTCTCATTTGCGTTCTCTTGGTTTTGAGATAGTCGAGATGTGGGAGCATGATTTCCTTAGAATGAAGAAAGAAAATGCTCAGTGCAAGATTTTCTTTCAAATCATCATTTGAAAGATAGGTTGAATCCAAGAGATTCTTTTTGGGGGAGAACAGAATGCGATAAAACTTCTTCATGAAGGAAAAAGCAAATATGTTGATTTCACTCTCATTATATCCATGGGTAAGTCTTAATCTACAACTTAAGTAACTAAATTTTTAATTTCTCTCTTAACTATATTTTCTTATGAAACTTGGCTATTTCTATATTATAGGTGAATAAATACTGTGTGTACCCTGTTGGTCACCCACAAATAATTACCAAGGATTTTCATCCAATTCAAAACTACTTTGGTATTATAAAGTGTAGAGTCATACCTCCTCGTGGCCTTTATTTACCGGTTTTGCCTTATCGTTCCAACAAAAATTGATGTTTCCGTTATGCAGGACATGTGTGGAAACTCAAGAGCAAAATAGTTGCATTCATTCAGATGACGAAAGAGCTCTCATAGGTACGTGGGTCTCAGAAGAAATTAAATTGGCCGAGAAAAAGGATACATCATCACAGATGTAAGAACGTTTCTTATACATTTCAGGAAAATATGTTTGTGAATTATGTATTTGTATAATATGTTCTTTTTTTATTTTCCAGATATATAAGTCTATCATTTTAGTGAGACGTCGAATAACCTATTTAAAACTTACATAGATTTGTTCTTAAAGATAAAACAACAAAGCAGTGGGTAGCCCAGTGAATGCGTAAATGAAGAATCCAAAATGAAATATGTAAGTTTATACAAGGAACGAGAAGGCATTGAGTTAGATCCAGCTAACATTAAAAAAATCCAGGACTACGGCAATTAGCTAAATTAGCATTGAATAGTTTTTGGGGAAGGTAACTATAATTTTTTCATTATCATAAGCATTTCTTTTGCAAGAATAATTTAATTTAATTTGGGATTTTTTTTTTCTAGATGGGGATGAACATTAATAAAAATCAATTGACATATGTTCATGAGGTATCTCAGTTCAACCGAATTTTAGCAGAGACACAACAAAAAATGTAAGTTGTATGCATATATATATATATATATATATATATATATATATATATATATATATATATATATATATATATATATATATATATATATATATATATATAACTGAGTCATTTAGAAAATGATTTGTGTTTCACTTTCATACAGAAAAGATGTATTAAACTATTCCATTTTTCTCACTTTTTAAGGTAAAAGACGTTTATCTTCCCTCACCAGAAGTAGCTGCAATCCAGTGGGATTGCAAAAGGATTTCATCTCACAAGATTCAACAACGAACATATTCTTGGCTTCATTTACCACTGCGTAGGCTGACTAAAGCTTTATGAGGAAATGAACAAACTTGGTACAAATGTACTGTATCACGATACAGATTCCATCATATACGCCAGTAATGGATTAAATGACCCACCATTGGGTAACTTTTTAGGTGATTTCACTGATAGAACTTGATGGGGACATAATTACAACATTTGTTTCCGGTGAGAGTAATTTTAATTATGCATAACTGTCAAAGAACTGTTAATGTTTTTACTTTATTTTTAAAATATTATTTCGAAACTAAAACAACATATTAAAAAAATATTTTTATTATGATTATTACAATAATTAAAAAAAATTTCTACTGTGAGTTACTGTTTATTCATACTGATTTTACATTTTTTTAGGTGGTCCTAAAAATTATGGCTATCAAACAGCATCAGGAAAATCTTGTTGCAAAGTTCGTGGCTTTTGTCTCAACTTCACTAATTCTAAATTACTAGGTATCAGTCATTGGAAAAACTGGTTAGAAATATGGATAAAAGCCCCATCATTTTAAAAACCCATCTAAAATCTCCAGGGATGTCAAAAAGAGAAAAGTAATTAACAAGGAAGAGAGTAAGCTATATCGTATTGTTTATGACAAAAGGGTAATTCAACCAGACTTAACAACTCTTCCCTATGGATTTTGAAGTATGTGTTTATACCAGTATTTATAACTTAAGGATTTTTTGTATGTGTGTTACGTCTATGATGAGAAAAAATTTCATTCAGTAAATGAATGAATGAATAATAACTACTCTGAGATGTTACATTAAGAAAAAAAATTTTTTGGGGTTTTTAATCAATAAATATTAATAAAAACGTACACAAATAAATTCAAATTTCAAAGTTTAATCCAAGGATTTTTTCGAGCATACATAACTGATTTTATATATTTATGATAATTTTTGTACAATTTTTTATTTACATCTAAATGTTGTGGAAAACTTGCTTCTTTTAAAATGTTTAAAAATACACTTCTTCCTGCAGGTGCCTTCTTTTTGTTTCTTAAAGTCATTAATGAGAGTAACAATGTTACTCCCTGGAATGATCTATTGTTATATGTGATCTTTCCTTCAGGAGTCCATTTAAGGAATTTTGCTGCTTGAGGAATTGAAAATTTCTTTTACAATTTTCTTATACCGAATCAGACTACAGTAATCGCTTTTCTTCTAAATCATTAAATTCTTCTTTTACTGGAAATGTTGTCACCGGTGAATCTTCTATTGAAGATTCTTCTGGGATACATGATTACCTTCTGATAGGTAAAGATTTTTCGACTGAAATATTTGTATATTTTTGTAAAATTTGTAAATATAATATTGCTTTCTCACTATCAGATAAATTTTTTTGTTGCAGAATGGCTTTCATTTGTTCATCAAGATCAGACATGTAGTCAATTCTTGATAGCGTTCTTCTGGAACTAACACAAATTTTTACTGTGTTCCATGAATGAGACTACTAATGACCGATATAGCAGCAGGTAATAATAGTGAGAGAAATCCGTCACCACGTTGAACTAATAACTGTCTTTTTCTATAAAGAGGAGTTTTTTCTGTCAGAAAGTTTTCGCAAACTTTGTCTGTAAGAAGATAAGCGATTTTTTTATTCTTTGTCAGTGGTATGTTACCCTGTAACACATTAATAGCGCACTCACACAATGTTTTAATAACTTTGTTTGAACACTTTTTCAAAATAGGCTTTGGATTTTTACTTTTAGAAATTAATTTCAAGAGCTCTAATGTTTGCTCTGTACATACTGACATCTTGAAACATTATGAAAAAAATCAGCACAGGTTTTCTATTTATAGATCTGTGAAAAAGATAAAAAATTAGCGGGGTTGATAAATCCAGTGTTTATCCCGGAAACATTCCACACGCATTCATAGAATCGTCAGTATCAGTTTTCAAATCAACAAGTAAATAGCTGAAAGGTTTTGATGTAGCATCCTCGTAGCTTTCCTGGAAAAATTTGGTTTTTGACGGATACAGCTGTCTTCCCAAATGAGACACTTGGGACCGGTCTCTAGGGTTTTTAAATAATACGAGATAATGTGAATTTAAAGAAATTTCTCTCATTTCTTTCCCTTTATGAAAAATATTTTTGCACAAGGAAAACGACGCTTACGTTTCGGTGATGAGAACCCTTTGTGAATAATTTTGTCAGTTTGGAATCATTTCCCAATTCACTCATCAAATCGTCGATGACAATCAAAGCGTTGGAATACTGATTTAAATTAGGAGCTATACCATCATAAAATTCTATGCCTGGCATTTCTTCGTAAAGTTTTTGATATGCTTCGTAACACCATAGTAAAGTTTTTGGAAAAGGGTGAATCATTCTATGCTTGATTAATTTCTTTACAAAATGTGTTTTTCCACTACCTGTAGGTCCAGCCACTATCATAGTAAAAGGATGTTTCATCTTTAAAATCTCCATAGTGAATGACAGAATTATCGTCATGGGGGCTTTATTATTCATACAGTGGTGGAAACGTTATTGATGCCAACTATGAAATATTTATTTAACATTGAAATTTATTATTTTACCTATGTTTTTTATTTCAAACTAATTATTATTTTTTATTATTAATAGAATTATTTTTAATTACTTAATAATTTTGCAAATTTGTAAAAGCAGAAAAAAAAAGAATTTTAAAAATATTTGCAAGATATTTTTTCAAAAATATATTTAAGGCTTGGATATATTAAAATGAATACATGACACTTTTTTACTTCAATAATTTTTATTTTACTTTTTGAAAATCATTTTTATAGCATACTTTTTTTTGACAAATTGAAACATTTGAAAATCATTGCTTTTATTTACAGATAATTTTTGCACAATGGAATGCATAGAAATTCCTTGACAACGTTTGAATATAAAGTAAATACAATATGCTCCACATACATTAGAAGTAATACTTTGGAATGTAACAGAATTCCATGAAACATTTAAGTATTGAGATACATAATCTGTAAAATTTTTTCCATAAAAATAAGGGGTTTGTCCATATGAATCAAAAATTCCAAGTTCTTTTTCTTCATCCACAAACAGAGCTATCCAATGAGATCCTGGTTGAGATGAGTCATCTTGATTTACACGATAGCAGCTGATCCTTCAGAGAGGTATGGAATGAAATCCGATGGAAATACTCCTCGAAATATCAGTGCTGTAATCTTATCACAGGATAGGGCATTAAATATTTGATGATTATTCATTTTTTTTAATTCCCAAAGTCAAAAGATATATTTCTGGATTTATTAATCTCAATCAAATTTTCAAATTCAGCAAATACAATAATACTTATTGTTTGTTGTAATGCCTTAATAAATTTTACCTCCAAACGTAAATTACTATGTCTGATAAGATTTAGATGTTCCCTGTCACACAAATCGGAGATAAATCAAATGCATATAAAGTGTTACCCATCTTATATTCATCTCTTGATATAAATAAACCTCAGTCTTGTCCTAGTTTTTCTGTACCTAAGAAGAGACTTTGATAGGCTCGTATAAAGTTATTTTTATCAAAATCTGGTTGTAGAGGATTATGAGGCATAGGCTGGCCATCTACATATATTCCAATGAAATTCAGATTAAAATGTTGAAAATCGTACGGAGATTTCTTCAAAGACCCATGAAGGCTTCATTATCAACACATCCTATGATAATTCTTTTTAGGCATCTGTCCTGTAAATACATTATCTTGAACAAAAAGACATGTTTCCTTTTGGAACAGAGTATACTTTATTTAATACTCGATTGATGGGTATTTTGCCATTTTTGATTGTAAAGCTTTTAGCATGTCCTAATATGACCCCAGGACTTACACGAACTTTTCGTATAAATAGAAATATGTTCCAAAACTACTTTAAATCCTTCACTGCCTATCAAATAAAATTCTGGGTTGCTTCGAATAAGTTTTATTTTAGGTCCACTAAATTCAATAAAAGTCTTTCTTGATGAAAATATATCACTGTGAATACCGCCAATCATATCCACAGTAGCACTGTCTTTAAAAAGCTGCTCTTTTGTTGAATCCATCATCCGAGTCCTTGTAAAAACAATTCAGCAGTAAGCTGGGACGTTTTACTATCATATCCGTGATTTAATAATGTTTCAATATAGGCTCGATAAGGGTATGTGTTATTAGAATCAGATACAATGCGATCATTTAATGTAACATCTACTTGTGAAAACAGAGAATGCAATAACAAGTTCACAGGTCCTATGTTATCCTCATTTCCAATGGGTAAGTTATTTTTTCATTATTTTTGCTTTAACATAAAGTTGAGTTTGGCTGAGATCTAAATATTCTTCACCTGAGCCACTAACGTAAAATTCGACGGGCCTCCATCAAAACATTAGACAATGGATGAAATTCCACCCATTGTCCACTTTGAATAACAGTTTGAGTACTGGGTAAATGAAAAAGTTCAAGCTCTGATTTCACACATTCTGGTGAGTCTTTTAAAAGAAATGCCATTACGAGTCGAAAATATCACGTCCTGTCACTTTCCGTACTTTGGATGAAATGATTCGCTTCTGCTTCTTACGTTTTCTTTTATACTTTCCTCTGCCCACCATGGACTGTACCTTATCAAAGGGCTTTTTGGGCTAAGTTCCTCCACTCTCTTTTGCTCTTGCTTTTACTGCTTCTTTAAAATCTTGACCAGATAAAACATCAGACGCAACACGAGATCCAGTGAGAAGAGCTTCCTTACCAATCGTTTTGCCACTTTTAATAGAAAGGAAAAGCAGCTCTAAATAACCGACGAAATATTCCCCCGAGACCATATCCCTTTTGGAAAGAAATGCCTCGATAATGTGATAAACCAGAACCTATCTGTCCAGCATAATGCTCTTTCGAATTTTTGTGCAGCAAACGCATAGGTACACTCATCTTGATGGATAGTAATCAAATGATTCATAATTTATCGTTTAAGACTATTTATAGTATTTGCCTCATTTGAAAATGTAAGACGATAATAACTTTTCCTCGTTCAAATGGTACAAAATCTCCTGAATTTAATCTAAGCTCAACATTGATAGTTTGAAATGAATGACGAATCAGTGGTAAGTATTGAGGTCTGTCAAAATGACGACTAATTATATCTCCGTCTTTTCCTTCTACCCTGACAATCCGCAAAAGTGGCGCTTGTACATCACCAACGATTTGTGGTGTTACAATATCTGTATAAACATAAAAAGAATGGAAATGCAGCGTGAGGATCTGCCACAAAAGGGCTATGTACAGTTCCCATGATTTTCACTACCAAATCCTAGAAGTTGCTTCAAACCATCATTGAAAGTGATGGAGAATCCATCTTTCAGAGTTATTTTTACTCTCTTTGTTGACTTATTAAAACCTAAATATACTTTGTCATGTAATAAAAATATCATTCATAGCTTTTAAAATATCAGTAATGCTCTCGTAACTTCCAGGTGGTATAGTTTTCTGTACATTTCGAGTAATATTTCAGTTGGTATACCAAATATAAACGAATTTCTGTTATCATTTACATTGAACCATGAATGAGGATAAATAATTTCTGATAAGCCTACTTCCCATTCTCCATTTAGATTTATAGGAGTTGGCAACTGTGTTATAAAATTAGAAATTTTATTATTAGGAAATATTTCAAGGAGCTATCAGAGGGTAGTGTGTCACATAAAATGACATGATTTAAAATGACGGTTTAGAATATAGCACTGTCTATTTATACCATTCTAATATGTTTCACCCAAGCATTGAATTTTCAGGATAACCTAAGAATTTTACAAAGTATTCAGTTGAACCTTGCCTTTTCCTTTTCATTATCACTTTTTCTGCAGGATAAAAACCCGAATCGGTTACTTTTTGTAGCTCCTGGGAATAAAATGTGCCTTCAATAATTTCACCTGATAAATCTTTAATTTATAAACTAAAGGATTTCTTGTTATGATTTTATGAATTGTAAAAATTTCTCGTGTCCAATTTTGCTCAATCCCCTTTTCAAACCGCCACCAATTTTCTTTATTTATGCGAACTGTATCTCCAATTTTAAAACAGTTCGCGTACTATATTCTTTCTGATTACCATACAATGTTTGCCATACTTGGGTTTCATTATTATGATTTACTGCAATAGGTTCCATTTTTATACTGCGATGCCATGTATTATTATAACTTTGTATTAATTTATCTATTACGTCAATATATCTTTTTGTATTCATTTTCTGTAGAAATATTTCCACATTTTGGTTTTTAGTGTTCGATTAAACCTCTCTACTACGCTCGCTTTTGTTTGATTATAAGTCGAAAAAAAATTTATGTTTCTGTCTTTTAAGTATTTCTGAACCACTTTGTTTCTGAACTCAACTCCATCATCAAATTGCAAAATTTCTGGAGTTCTTTCACTAAATATCACTTCCAAGGCCCTTTTCACACTTCGACCTGTTTTATCTTTTAAAGGAATGGCCCAAGCATACTTTGATAAAATATCTATGCAAGTGAGTAAATACTTATAACCATCATTAAAATTTGCGAGAGATTGCAAATCAGCTAAATCCACTTGAAACTGTTCGTTTAAACCTCCAACAATAACTTTATTCCTTGAAATTTATGTCTCAAAGGCTTATGTAAAGTATAAGAATCCTTTGTTTGTAACCATTCTTTGATATGTTTTCTTTTTTCTCTTCCTTTTAAAGTTCTATGTAAAATATTAATTCCTCCAAAACTCCCTGGAAATTCAGGATTTCTATACAACTGAGCCAAAGCAGCGTCCATTGCATTTCTGTTAACAATGAAGAATGATTTTTAAATGTTGAATGCACTTGCTTTTATACTTTTATTTAAAACCCTCTGTTTACATGACACATTTATTTTCAAAATGTTCTTTTTTATAATTACATAATTTAATACACTTTCATATTATCTAAAGAAATATAATAATTAAATACACATAAAATTTTAAGCAATGATATTTTATTTAGCACATTTTTGAAGTACATTTATATACAAAAATATACAACAATGTTACATATTTTTTTTATCAAATTATTCATTATTTTCGAAATACTCGAATGCATCTTCAGGACATAAGGCATTTCTTACATTTCGAATAATGCTGTCTAGACGTAAATTTTTCAAGAAATCAACTGTCACATACATAGCAGGTTTCAGAGCTAAAAACGGTTCATTTTCCCTGAGATTGTGATAAAAAGAATCAGCAATTTCTAAAATTTCTAAAGAAAATGCATGCGAATTAAAAGTTTCTACACGGTTAGCCCATAGTTCTTCAGCCAAAATACATGGTTCTTTTAAACCTTTCTCCTTAAAAATGTCACGCACTGCATTTTCAAGGGGTTTCTAACAAATGTTGGGTTCCAAGGCTGACATCAAAGGAACTTGGCAAAGATTTCTTCAATAATGCCAAATCAAAAACATTACAATAAGCATCTAAAAAATTGACTGTACGGAACATGTGATCTAGAACAGCATTTGCAATACTGTTATAATTTCGCAGCATATTAATATATTGCTCTGCAGAAATGGTAAGGGATTTTGAGTTCCATCCTTGTTTCACACGAGTGAATGTAAACACTTTAAAGTCCTTACTTGTAATCTGAATTTCTGATTCAGGAAGGAAAACACTGCTTCGTAGATGATTCTCATTTTGAGGCACAGTTTCTCTATCCATAATTTGTTCAATCCACCATGGTCGAAGAGTAATTCCTTCTGAAGTTGGATAATATTTCATTCCATATTTCTGATACTTTCTAATGTGTACTGAAACAACTCCACGGAAAGTACTGGGAACCACAAAAATGGAGTCTCCTATAGGAAATACATCATCTGGAATCTCATTTTCATTAAATACTCCTGAAGCCTAGAAAAGTAAATAAAAAATTTAAATGACTCATCAGTATAAACCACATCTAAAAAAAAAAAAAAAAAAAAAACATTGAACACTGAGTAACTGTAAAATAATAATAATTCGTTTAAAATAAATTCAAAACTTACTTTAGATTCTTCTCTCTTGACTTTTTTGCTGTTTTTACCTACATCTAAGTCAGAAGCATTGATAATCACCTACAAAATAAATGTGGAGTTCTAAATATGCTTCATAGTAAGATACACAAAAACTTTTAAAATTGGTATATAAATAAATGCAAATTAAAACTAACACTTACCGTATCTGCCGATTCATTTAAAACACGTTTGTTGTTTGATGAAGACATGATTTTTGTAAAAAGTCAAAGGAGTGCAACTTGAAATCCCGTTCAATAAATCGAACCTTTCGAAAGCTTGTATTACAGGCGAAATGAAACACTTAGACAGAAACTAGAATTATTTTCCAAATCAACAGCAAGAAAGCATTGTGATTGGTTCAGACATTGTATTCATCCGCGCAGCGTAAGTATATTGCAGTTAACAGGTTTTTTCCTTGATTGAACATGGTTCATCACACTGAAACATGTTTATTCTCATCTTATGACGTCACAACACCAGATAACAAAACTACTCCCGCCGTTTCCATCGACACCCCTCCTAAAATAATTTTTAAAAGCAGTAGGAACCCAACAACTAAACTCAACTCTAAAAAATAACTTCGTGCTTTTACACGAGAAAACCAAAAATCACGTGATCTAATAAATCACGTGACCCACTGCCACGCCCCTCCTGAAATAATTTTTTAAAAGCAGTAGGAACCCAACAACTAAACTCAACTCTAAAAAATAACCTCGTGCTCTTACACGAGAAAACCAAAAATCACGTGACCCACTGCCACGCCCCTCCTGAAATAATTATTTAAAAGCAGTAGGAACCCAACAACTAAACTCAACTCTAAAAAATAACCTCGTGCTCTTACACGAGAAAACCGAAAGTCACGTGATCTTACAGATCACGTGACACCCTGCCACGCCCCCAAAAGGGGGCGTTGCCTTTTTGCCTACTATAAACCTAGGTATACTACTAGTGCCTCTATACCTATCTCTTCTTAAATGATAGAATTTATTTAAGAGTGTTTGAAAAAAAAAAGCTGTTTTTCGATCGACTGTTAGACATGAGGGAAATCTAATTAGTTTCCTAAATTTATTTAGTGAGAATTTTCTGGAGTACCAAAAGATAAAGGCAAGGGCAGATTCAATTTTATACCGTCACTCTGAAAATAACGAAAAAGTAAAAAAAGAGAAACATATTTCTTTTCTGTTATTGTTATTTCTTTTTAGTCGTCAACTGTACTATTTTTTAACATTTATAAAAGTTCATTGCGATGTGAATGTCATTATGAAAGAAAATGTTTCGTGACAGAGAGAAATTTTAAGAAATATTTTCATTTTAAGACAGTTACATAGTAAAAAAAAATTACACCTGTAAATTTTCGGACTTTTTACAGACAAAAATACTTTTTTACCATTATTTTAGAATTTCCACTCCTAGAAATACCACGTGGCATGCGAAAATCTAAATCGATTTGCTATATCAGTCAATAATGAATTCTCGCAAACGGCGAAAGTTCCTAAACATAAGCTTTGGTATGTGTACACATTAATAATTATTTAAATTGGTTTTACTGTTTATCATGTACAATTACTGTTCAGAATATATATATATATATTATTTTGTAAATGATTTGTTTGTTTAGTATTTTAATTTTAGAATAAGAACAAAGTATAATAATTTTGAGAAAAAAATTCTTAACAAATGAAATTTTCTTATTCTTTTTTGCTATAGAACTTTTATTTAAATTTATAAAAGTAATCAAAAAATTTAAAATGTCAAAACTCAAGCTTTAATTTATAGTCGAAAAATATAATATTGTTCTTTAGAGCATATGGTGTGAATTTTATTTGTTATGAAAAAGATTTAAATTAAAAATGAGGGTTTAAAATGTAAAATATTGAAAATTTTCCTTGTTGGTAAAATAATAAAGATATTTCTTCCTTAAACTTTAATGGATATCCTATTTCAATCATTTATGATAACAAATTTTTAATCTTGGAAAATTGGGGAAATAAAAAAAAAATTATTTGCGCTTTACTTCTTTAAGTATTTTTTTTTAACATGATCTCCATAATTAAAGGAAAGTTGTTAATTCGGAGATTTTAGGATTTTGCTATAGAAGTATTAGAGCTGATCAAAATTTAAAGCGAGAGAGACATATTATAATAATATTTTTTAATAAAATTATATGTATATATATATATATATATATATCATTAGTCAGAAAATGCTTTTAAAATTAATAGTTTTTAACGCAAATTAAGCCTTTTTTTTACTACGTGCCATTTTTTATATGAATATTTAGATTAGTATATATTTGTAATTTGAGTCACACACACACACACATATTCAATGAACGAAAACACAGCCTTATATGGACAACGTAACTACATTTAGGTTTGGTGAACAGAAGTTAATGATTCAAAATGTCATTTTATATAAATTCATATTATTATTTACTACTTATAAATTTTTTCAAACTTGAATTTTGTGATAAAAAATTATATTTTGCCTGTATTAAATATATAGTTTGATTAAAATTTGGGTCTAAATTAAAATTTCTTTTTAATTATTTACCAGATAACTTCACCAAGAAAACTAATTTCTTGACTTTCAAAGCATTCGTAAAATTTCATTGTTTAAAGAAAAAATTAAGACATTTTTTGAGTAAATTATTCAGTTTTCTGCTACCAGTAGAACTTATCCGTTTTTCCTGCAAAATTGCATTCGTTTTCTATAAAAAAATAATTTCTTTTTGTGATTTTTATGGAAAAAATTTGCAAAAATTATAATAATTTCTGTAAAAATTATATTAAACATAAGACATGAAATAAAAATAACATTTTTTACAGTATATGCATTTTGTAAAGAGAAAATGTTCAAATTATATAACAATTTATTACGAAAAAAATGTTATGCTCTTTAAGGACTGATTGAAAATATTTTTATTAATTATAGCTATTATCTGTAAGTATTTCCAAAATTTGATACTGAGAGAATATTTCAATATTAATCGTCATCGATGAAATAAAATTTCTGTAAACTAATAGTTCCCTTGTTTGAAATATCATTGTCTATAAAAAGAAAATTAATGTCAGCAAAATAAATTAGGGTTTATTATATTTTGAAATTGTTCTTAGATTTTAGTTGGTAATTTTAAGAATTTGCAATATTAAAGAAAAGTTTTTCAAAACATCCTTAAGGAGATATTTTTATAAGAATATTTGGTGATAATTACTTTTATCAATAAGTAAAAGTAAGTATTTTATTTTAATTAAGAAATAAAACTAAGATTTTATCACCAGTTTTCTTTATATATCAAAAATTGTTTAATAAGTATTTCTTGTCGCAAACGATAAAGAATATGGTAATAATTACAATTATCTTCATTTGAAACTTTTTCTAGAGATCGACTTCACGTAGATGTTTAGAAAATATCAAAGCTTTTAATCAACTGTTTTCCAAATGTCATTATTTCTAAGAAAATGTGAAAGTTGATTAAAATATTTTCGAGGCGATGGTATTGCGTTAAAACTATTCTGGGAAAAATCGTTAAGCCACAAGAAAAGGAAACGAAGTGAAAGTGAATGAAGCTTCAGAACTACTTTAATTAAACTTCTTTGCAACCTGAGAAATTTTCTGACAGAAGAAAATTAATTTATTCGTGGTTATGTATATCCCGCGTTTCCATTGAATCCAAAAATTCTAACCGCTTAAGGTAAATATAATTTTATCGTTAATAAAAAATGTAATTTCTACTGCTCGTTTCGCTTTAATAAATTGTGAATTGAGAATTTCATTTTTATTAATGTTATGAACTTATTTTATAGCGCAACTCTTAAAAATACACATTTAAAAATACACAGCTTTTTTAATCTCTCTTATAAACCCTGAAAATATCATTACTTTCATAGAATATTTTTTGAATTGTTTTATTTTAGTATTGTAGAGAAATAATTGATATTTTTATATATATATTCTGATGAAAAGTAAAACAGCTTTGAACAATCATTCTTGTCAGCAAATTAGATTTACATTCATATCAGCATAATGAGCATGTAACTGATTGATGTACACAAGTGAAAAGTGTAAAATAAAATAAATGAAATATTTAATTTTGTAACATCATTTAAATGCACTTTAAGATTCAAATGATTAAATTAAGATTAGAGTTTTAGATAAATGAACAACTAATGAAAAATTAATGAACAGCCTTTATTGTTTATATGTGAGTGAATGAGAAGCGAAAGCTAAAGCTAAAATGCTAACTATTCAGTAACCAGCTCGTTTAAGCAACTTGACACAGGCATATATTTTATGATTATAGTACTATCCGTGGAATGTTGGACATCTTAAGTAAATAGAAAAGATTTAGGATAGGTGATCTCCGGTATTATTTAAGCATTGAGTATCAGCTCGTTAATAACAGTCACGTAACAATTTGAGGTATTTTCACTCGCATTCTTTAGTTCGGAAAGGATGCATAACAGATCTAGAGAGTTTACAAGATTTATTTCGTTCCTTTAATACAATACCTTTTCTATTGTCCTCAACTGCCAATTTATGTCTTCAAGTACAAACGATTTCTCTCAATTTTTAAATATCGATTAAGTTTCGAAGTACAATTTTTTAGATTTCTTTTCTCGTTTCTGATTTCATTTCAACTTTACCACTCGTTTCGCTGCTTTGTAAGGTATTCAAATTTATTTCAAACTTTAAATTGAATATACATTTTATTAAAATTTAGATTAAAGTAGGTATTATGTTTGTGTTCTTTATCAAATTTTCTATAATTATAATTTATATTAGTTATACTGCATTCTACAGTTTTTTGCAACCGAAAAACATTGTTAGATAACGGAATATTTATGTATAACTCCCTATCTTAAAATGTTCCGTTTTAGGCTTGCTATGCAACTTTTCATATTTCTAAAGAAACACAGTATCATATTCAATATTTCGATAACATTTTAAAGAATTTTCAGTTCTTTTTACAATTGATGGTTCAAGCAAAATAAAAAAAACTTTCTTTTTACTTTATTTTTCTCTTAATTAATATATTTATTTTTTTATTAATATATGTATATTTTAAAAATTTAATTATTTTTTTATTTATAACTTAATTTATTTTTTTTTTAAATTTTATTTATTTTTTTATTTTAATTTTATATGTTTATTAATTTTTTCAAATTTACACTTATGTCAAAAGATTATTCTGTAGATTCATATAAAAACATTTCTTTTCCTCTATTTTCAAGTCAATTGACTTTTAAAAATTATAATGAGAAAGACTGAATGGAATTAGAATTAAAGACCGGAAGCCTAAGTACGCAATGCAGGCATAGCAATAGCCTACTGCGTAGTTTTATAATACATGAAAGCATAAACATAAAATACTGCTGTAACTGTATATTTACTTAATATGAAGCTGTAAGCTCAGATTATTTATGATACTCTGTAATGAAATATGCATGACAACAGGCAGGACATTTTTAGAAAGTCATGGACAGTCAAAGCATCCACATTTTTAAAGGTGACACGATTGTGGACATAAACTAAAAAGGGTGTTAAAGGGACCCAATAAGTGTATAAAAATTATATTTAGTATCATAACAATAAATGGTATAATAAACTATCTAGTACAGTAAAAAATAATCAGTGTATAATGATATAAAAATAGATTAAAAATATATTTTTAATCTATGGGATTTTAATCTATAATACAATATATATGTGATAAAGTATTTAAAATATTTTATCACTTATGGTACCATGGCCTTGCTGTAGGGATTCCATTCTTCGAAGTTAGAACTCAGCCACTTTTGAACAATTTTTTTTGGGGGGGGAACAAAAATATCTCCCTGTGCACCAAGGAATACCACACAGGACCCGAAGGTATAACAAATGTTCTACATAACAAATCCAAATAAATCACGAGATGAAAAAAAAATTAATAATAAAAGAAGATAGCGAGAAAAAAAAGATATATAAAAATAAAAAATGAGTAAGATTACAGAATGGATAAATTTTTAAAAAAATACAAAACTCTCTCTCTTTACTCGGTCCACCAAAATCGGGGGCCATCTGTTATGTCTTTCCGAAGCTCGTTTCTTTCTTGTGAAAAAGATGGGTATTCAAGAAGAATGTGAGAAGGATTGTCAATTACGGACTTGCTTATGTCACTGTTTTTAATGTGGAAACGGTGTAGGTAGATATTGAATTTTCCATGTCCAGTGAGGAATTGCGTAATTTTAAAATGGAGAATAATATTAAGTTTCTACCAGTACATCCTTTGGAGAAAGTGAAAATTTTTTCCAGTTCACACATACATATATATGAACTGGAAAAGGCCCCTATATGCATTTTCTACTGAAAGCACCAACATACTTCTGTTTCGAGTTAAAAAACTGGGAGTAGTAGCAATGTCCTCCAAGTGAAATGATACCTCTGGAGGGAAAAAGCTAAGTCTTATGCTCTATTAGTTATTTGGTGGTCTTATGCTTGTACCTTGCTTCAAAACCACGTAGATAGAAGAAGCACACGGTTTCTTCTATATAGGTGGTAGAGTCCAACGCAGGGCTAGTACAGGGAAGCATGCTGGTTGCAACAAAATACTTCTCTCTGTAACTAGCCCAGAAATGGGCTCTAGCAATTGAGTGAAAGGTTCTGAGGAAAGGTGTTTGAGCCCTAGTAATTTAGAAACAAAAACCACCAAATTTCGGTTTGTCCTCCCCAGAAGTATCATTTCACTCAGAGAACATTGCTATTATGACCTCTCTTTCACTGACATAATTCCCTGAACAATATAGTTTTTAACTTTTAGGCTATCTATTATAAAATGTTACGTAAAAGGACATTATTAATGCTTCTTCACTGATGAAACAATTGTGGGATTCTAAATTTAGAATTTGTTTTGCGAAAGAAATTATCTTAATATTTATAAAATCTTTTGCAGAGTTTACACAAAAACAAAAACAAAAAAAATATGCGTAATTAAAATATTATTAAATTATGATAAAAAATAAAAGTATTCATTCTAATCACCCGAGTATCGGAAATTCATTTGATTTTGAAATAATATATAAAAAAGATGAATAAAAAACCTTCTCATTTATGATAAAATAAGTTTAAGATAAAATTGTTTAAAAAATATTAGAAATTTGTAAATTAAATTTTAACTTTTTTGTTAAAAATTGATACTGCCGAAAGTTACTAATTTTTTGTCAATAGTAACACAGAGACTAAAGATACAATCATATGTTAAGTAGATTCATAAAACAAGCATATTAATTTCAAAAATTATAGAGTTTGACAGGTGAAATAATTAATTATTCTGGTACACCATTAACGTTGTAAAACTTATTAACTTAAATAAATAAAAATGAAAAGAAAATTTATGTACGCGTGTATTCCCCTTCCGTCAAGATGTCTTGAGGCCACATTTGAGCCGGCACCCTTTACTTCCAGCGGAAGTACTTTAGACGTCACAGTTTAAGGGGGACACGTCTCTATCTGACGGAGTTACAACTCACAGTGAGGGAGGAGGTGGTCACCCTCTCAAACACTGCACATTGCAAATGATACTTCGCTTTTCTGATTTTTACAGGAAGCGACATGAAGCTACTGAGTCACTGGAGCTCGCTTAGTATGTATATTTTTCATTTTGGAGTCATGGAATATTAATTTGTTTTATTTACACACTATTCATTTATTTTATTGACATAAGTTAACAGTCCAAGTTTTAGCAAATGTAATCGAACTGTTGAAACAGACTTTTGCTGACTTGCAAATGAATATATCTTACATACGGCCTTGTTGATCTTATGGAAAGCAAAATGAAAGTACAGAACTCTGAGGCTCAAACACATATTCAATAAAGAACGAAATTAATAAATGAGTAGAAAATTTCAACTCTTTTCATTATCTTGTCACCTTTCGATGCACATCACACACACACGTGTTTGTGTGTATGATGTGGGTGGCAGGTCAAGTATTGGAGGGCTTTTATTATTATTAAACTCAGCTTCTAAATTATGAAGACTCGAAGCGAGATGTTTCCATCTAACTGGTAGAGCCCAACTCTAGCTTACGGGAAGCATACTGGTGTAATATTTCAATATGGTGTCATATAATGTTAATGTTATGCGGTTTAGAATACTTTTTGATTTCGTATTATCGGCTCTATCTATGCAAGGTTGCGATATTCTTATATACATTATAATAAGACTAAAGAGTACTTATTCAATGATTGTTACGATTTAACTATTAGAAATCATCAGATGAACTTTCAGATCACCTGAAAAACGATCTTTGTTGTCAATCTGCATAATATTTTAGCTCCATAGAAAATAGTTTCTACCGAATAATCATCAATATCGCGTACAATTTGCAAAATAAAAATGAAGAAATCATTTTACTTGATTTTATTTTTATTAGTCAAATAATTTTTTTCTAACTTTAAGATCAACAAGCATTGCAATGTAAACTTTTATTTCAAATAGGCACTGTACGAATTTTGTTTAAATATTTATATCCGTCAAATACGGTAAGAATTATGATTTCTTCAGTTAACCTTTTCCTTTGTGTTGTTATTGTTGCTAATCCCAGATGGTCAAATTCCAATACTAGACCAACTCCACAAGTCCATAAACAGCTGGGAAATCCAAAAATATAACGGGCTTTGAAAAAGCCTCTTCCAAATAAACATTCAAGCAGCTCAAGATACGCTCAGGCGATGCCTGTAAAGATTTACATTTTGTGTTCAGCTTTACATTTGTTTTCAGATTTACATTTTGTGCACAGACTAAGTCTTTTAACCTTTCACATATTTGAGGCCCCTTAGGTGAACACTGGTGAAGCGCGAAATACGAGTCTGTTGGCCTCTAGTTCCCATAAAAAAGAAAGGCACCAGCAGGGCCTTTTTTGGATAACAATTATGAGTAGGTAGAACTCTTCATACATCCGTAAGCGTTTTTTCTACTCTCAGTAAAAAAAAAACCCATTAAAGGTAGATGCAGGTTGTGAAGGTTCCAAAGAGACAGCCTTAGCCTGCGAATCGGCAATCTCATTTCCCTTAATGCCGACGTGTGACTGGATCCACTGAGAGCGAAATTTAGTCCCTAAATTCTTTTAGAGCCTATTTATAATATAGTCAATATTGAATTTCCAACTCTGTCATCACAATTTCCACCCGATTGCTTAGATGTTGGATTGAAGACATGCTATCGGTCAGAATCCATACTTGCTCAAAATATTCTCAACAAAACTCAGTCCATTTTCAATAGCTATAAACTCCGATTTGAATATAGAGCAAAAATCAGAATTTCTGAGCCTGAGACTTTGGGTAGACCTAGGAGAGAGTTATGATAAATACCCCACTACTAAAGTGGCCCACATTACACATTTGCTACCATCAGTATAGATTTTCATAGTATCAATTGGAATTTAGTTAATATTTTCTAGACCCATTTATTTATCTTATGTGTTCCGAATTGATGCTTTTCTTGGCAGAGTACAGAAGCTCTGTATAGAAGTGGATTCAATCACAATTAGAATCAGGAATAAGACTTGATCTCAAGAAATGAGGTTCAGTGTGGCAAGTTTGGTTTGTTTGTCGCTCAACGGTCATTTTTTGCACACAAAGGCTAATTAGACCGGGACTTACGGTTTAAAGTTGATTCCGAACTACTACAAACATTCATACTCAAGATGGTATTCGAACCCACGAACTGTTGAACCGAAGACAAGAACCCTAATCATTCGGCTGCCAGCTCGGCGTTCAATGTGACAAGGATACATAAAACCATATGTAGTGGCCAAAGATAAGGGACTATTTCTTTTCAGTTTGTGATTATTGTGCTCTTTAAAAAATTTCTCTAATAAATACTCTCTTATTACTAACCATATTTATCAAATCATCTTAAAAATAAATCAATTCAAATTCTTACCTTGAGCAGGTTTTTCTTTATTAATATTAGGACATAAACAGGACAATACACAAAGATAGGAACAAGACATGGAACAAAAAAACAGCTACATAGCTCGGAGAGAAATCTTATTCTGTTTGTAAACAAAAAACATTTGTACAATGCGCCCTCTACTGGCATATAGTTGCAACATCCTCCCCCCCGATGAACTTCAAAAGTTCATCAAGAGTAGAGTCTAAATTAATACTAAGTTAATTCACAGATTTTCAAAACAATAAGATTAATACTTAATAATAATCACATAATAGTACTATGTTCTAGTGACAATAACATATACCTTTGTAACAACATAATAATGTAAAAATTATTATATATATCAGAGCTTTACATATTAATTTCAAAAGTTAATTTCAGCATCATAAAAATCAAACCTAAATAAAGATGCATACATACATACACTTCTTACAGTAACTATAAAAGTACTCATTATTTCAGCAGCAATTCTACTACAATTCTGTAAAAAGAAAAAAAAAGGAAATATAAAGTTAAACAGTGTTACTAAATGTATCAAAGTTCAATTTTCATAAAGTTCGATTGGATACAGCAATTGAACTGGACGTTTCAAATGAGTCCCAGACGGAAGTCTCACTGTACAGGATCGTGTCTTTCCATCTCTGCCAATATGAACATCTGTGACGATACCACACTTCCACATAAGCTTTGGCAATTTATCCTCGTGAATTAGAACAATAGAGTCCTTCTTTATTAAGATAGGATTTTTCTTTCTCAAGATGGATTGATGAGCAGACCTTAATTCTAAAAGATAGGATTTCTTCCATCTGTTCCAAATGAAGTCACAATTTTTGTTGATGCTTATATCTTCTGGTGAGGACATCTTTCGTTGAAAGGGAGGTAATACGGATTGTCAGGTAGTGACAATATTCGTCTACCTATCAGGAAGTGAGCAGGCGTGAGAATCACTGACTCGTTTTCTTCATCTATATAAGTTAGCGGTCTAGAGTTCAAAATGGCTTCAACTTCTACGACCGTAGTTTCCAGCTCCAAATAATTTAGATATGTTCTTCCCAAAATTTTCTTCAAGGAGGTCTTCACAGAGCGAACAAGTCTCTCCCAAAATCCTCCCACCAAGCTGCCTTTTCTACGATGTTTTCCAAGTTATTCTTCGTTCACTGAAATAATTTAGGCATTCTTCTTTGCTTAAAGTTGCATTTAAAAGATTAATATCTCTTTTCACCTTAATAAAAAGTTTTTGCATTATCTGAATATATTGTTTTGCATAGTCCTCGACGGGATATAAATTTTTAAATGCTCTCAAAAATGACAGTACTGACATATCAGTTGTCAGTTCTAAATGTATAGCACGTGTTACTGCACAAGTAAATAGCAAAATATACGATTTTTTCATTTCTGAATTTTCAAATATGTACAGAGGACCTAAATAATCTAATCAGTTATTTCGAATGGAAATGCTTCTCTCACACGATCTGGGGGTAAACAAGACATGTCTTCGGTAGCAGGCTTCGCTCTGAACTTCCTACATAAATTGCAATTGAATATTAAAGATTTTACTCTTTGCCTACCTTTAGGGATGAAAAACCTTTCTCTCAAATCTGATAGTGTCTCTGATAACCCAGCGTGTCCAGTGTTTTCGTGACATTTGCGAATAATTAACTCAGTGAACCCATCCTTACCAGGCAGCAACAAGGGATGTTTCTGTTCATAACTCAAGTCTGAAAATTGTAATCGCCCACCTATTCTAATCAGTCCATTATTATCAAGAAATGGTTTGTACAAGGCTATTTTTGAAGAAACTGTTAACTTTTGATTAGAATTTAAACTTTTTATTTCTGTAGAAAATTCTTTCTCTTGTGTTCTTTTTATCCAGTAAACTTCGGAATCATTCAAATCTTCAGCTGTCAGTGGTCCTTCTTTTTTATTCCCTTTATTTCTCAAGTTAAAAATAAATCTTTTGATCCACGCAGTAATTCTAAGTAATTTTGTAAAATTATAAATTTTACTTATCTCCAAGAAGTCCTTAGCATTTGACTCAATACAAACAGCTTGTAAAATTATGCATTTTTTCTTCTTCTTTTCCTCTTCAGCTATCTTTATTTCCGGGTCTGGATATGCTGTAGGCCAATGGTTACGTTCCTCAGAAAGCCAATAAGGTCCATTGAACCATGCTCGATTCTCTTTCAGCCTTAAAGAATTTTCACCTCTTGATAAAACATCAGCAGGATTTTCTTCCCCTGGACAGTAGTTCCATGATGAGGGATCAGTGATGCCTTGAATTTCAGTAATTCGGTTACAAACAAATGGTTTCCATCTTTGAGCATCTCCTTTCACCCAATGAAGTACTATCGTAGAATCAGTCCAATAAAAGCAGTTATTTACTTCTAAATTAATTTTTTGCAAGATATATTTCGTTAACCTACAACCTATTACAGCACCCATTAACTCTAAACGTGGAAGAGTCATCTTTTTCAAAGGAACAACTCTAGATTTTGATGAAACAAATGTAGTTTTTATTTCATCATTCCAAGTAAACCTAATATAAACGACAGCACCATAAGCTTTAATACTACTATCGCTGAAACAATGCAATTGAATGTCAGATATACCCTTAATGCTGTTACTTTTGAAGTAATGTCTTTCGATTTGAATTTCCTTTAAATTAATTAAATCCTCACACCACCTTTTAAATCTTTTGAATGTCTGACGGTAATGGTTTATCCCAGTCATATCCAGTAATCCAGCATTCCTGCATAAGGATTTTACACGTAACAGTAAATGGATTAATAAATCCCATGGATCATAGAGTTTACCAATTGCTTTTAATATAAATCTCTTTGTAATTTCTTCATCTGGATTCAATATGGTAACCTCTGGTACTGGAATCTTTAAAATATCTTTCTACTATCCCAATAATATCCTAAGACCTTGCCACAATCTGCTAATGGCACCAGACCAGGATTTTCTTCTTCGTCCCATTTCTGCTGTAAGGAAACATAGTTTGTTTTCCATTTTCTCATGTTAAAACTAGCCTTTTGCAAAACATTCTTCGTGTCTTGTTTCATTTCTATGGCTTCCTTTTCACTATCTGCACCATTTATTAAATCATCAACATACATACAATTTTCAATTAAATCACTAACAACTGGGTAATTATTTCTGAAACTTTCAGCATGATGCTTAAGTGTAGCTGCTAACAAAAATGGGCTACAAGTTGCTCCAAAAATAACTCGAGTCATTCTGAGAACTTTATATTCTTTTTCTAATTCCCCATTTAACCAAAGAAATCTAACTGCATCTCGATCTTCAGGTGAAAGTAAGATCTGCAAAAATGCTTCTTCGATATCTGCTGTAAATGCAATTCTATGTTGTCGAAAGTTAATTAATATTCCTAATAATTCTGGATTAAGATTTGGTCCAGCATCTAAGCATTCATTTAATGAAAAGGAATTTGTGGCATGAGCGGAGGCATCAAATACCACACGTAGTTTTGTTTGTAACCTTATCTTCTCTAAGTACTCCTTGATGTGGGAGGTAAAATGATATTTTCTCAGGATTATCAGAAGCTTCTTCTGCTATTCCTCTTTCAAGGTAGCCATCGATAATTCTTTGATATCTTTTGAAGAAGTCTTGATTTTTCTGAAATTTTCTAGTTAAACTATCAGAAGCCTGTTAAAAGCTATTTGATAGTTGTCTTTTAACCTTTCAACTTTTTCGTTAAAGGGTAGTTTAACTTGGTAACAGTTATCTTTAAGACAAATGGATTTTTAAACTGGTTTAAAATCTCATTTTCCATAGAAGTAATATCACTTTCGTTTTTAATTCCAATTGATTCAATTTCCCAAAATTTCCGTAATATAATTTTAGATTCAACATATAGATTGCTTCATAATGTATGAACAGCGACTTTCATAACGTTCGCAGACTGATGTGCGATCATCCTATTTGAAGTAGAAGCTGAACCATTAATCGTCAGCCTAACATCGTTTCACAAGCAACTAAAGTTCCTGACAATCTACGAACCTTACCAGTCACAATTTTCCAGTAGTAATCACTACCTATTAACAAAGAAATCTGTAAGTCCTGTTCATTGAAGCTTTGATCTGCATTTTTATTCTGTTTTTTCTTACACTCTCTAATTATATCGTTTGCAGGGCACTTATATGAGCATTGCTAATATTCGGTATTTCCAAAGCGTCAATAACTAAATGTTTTCGCTTAAAGGGACAATTTATTTCTACTCTCACTTTATTTCTTTTTTTCTATAATTGGTTCAGTAGAACCAAACGTATAAATTTTCAATTCTTCTTGTCCTATTATTTCTAAATTTAATTCTTTAGAAACCCGCTCCAGGATGAGAAAGATCTACAGCTACCATTATCCATCAAACATCGCAATTTCTTTTTTCTATTATTTCTTACAATATTAATAGTTGCGGTTTGCAAATAAACATTATTAATTTTGTCTTCTTCTGAAACAGAAGTGACAGCAGTATCCGATTTCAAATCAATTTTATTAATATTTTCATGCAATAAATTATTATGTTTCCCTTACAACTTTTACACCTTATTTTCGAAAAACAATTGTAAGCAGTATGATTTCTTTAAAACATAAAACATTTCCCTTTCTCTTTTAAGGCATTTTTCCTCTCGTGAATAGACTTAACACATTCTTTACTACTGTGTTTATTTGAGGTGTCACTTGAAACCTCGCAAAATTCGCATTCCCCTCCTTTTCTGCGGTTCCGACATTTAACGCCAGCGCAGTCGCATTTTGTTGTTTGTATTTTGTGTGGGGTGAAAAGAATTATGACCTTTCCCGGCGAAATACTTGGTATCCTTTGAGTGCGAGTCGTCTTTCACTTCCTTCGTATCCCGAAATAAAATTGTTTTCTCCTGTTTTCGATTTCATTTCTTAAAATTCTAAAGTTTTAAGCAATCCCAATCATCATTTTTATTATATCTATTGTATTCTAAAACTATATTTTCTGGTAACAATTTTAGTAAAATGGGAAATAATAAGCTCCCATAATTATTTAATTGAATTCCAGCGGCTTCAAGTGAGCGAACTTGAACATAACACGTATCGCATAACTGACGCAATTCTTTTAACTGGCCGCATGATTTCACAGGACGCATGTTTAGTAATACATTTATATGAGCTCTAACAATAATGTCTTTTTGTCCATATCTTTTCTTAAGTAACTCTACAGCAGTAAAATAATTATTTTCTGTTAAAGTCAGACCCTGAATTGAAACCAAAGCTTCACCTTTTAAAAAGGATTTTAAATAGCTAAATTTATCCGTATTCGATAAATTCTTATTTTCATGTATCGATCCCTCAAATTGACTCCAAAATTCTTGCCAGTTTTCGTATTTACCATAAAATGGTTCTATAGTTAATTTTGGAAGTCTTACAATAATTTCGTTTTCCGATATTACGGGTACATTAGCTACCTCTAATAGTTTCGGTTCCGATTTCAAATAAGTATTTATTTTCGATTTAGCAGAAATTATCTTTTCTCTGATTTCTTGACTCGAAATTATTTCCGCTTCTAAAAGATCTAAATCATTGATATAATTTTCAATTTGTAGATCTAATCCATAAATTAGCTCTGACTTTTCGCATAATTGTTGTAAAAGTTCGTTCAAAGTCGCTTTATCAACAATTTCTAATTCGAGCTGCTCATTAACCTTATTTAATATTCTCGTTAATAAACCTCTAATTGTGGATCGTTTTCTTTTTAGTTTATCAAGATTCAAAGCAACCGCTGTTTCGTTTGATTCGACCGACATATTTAATTTCAAATATATTGTACAAACAATAAAATAATTAAATATATTCACATGCAAACCAACAACAAATAATGAAATCAAATACTGCTGTATTCTGTTACTTATTTACATTAAATACAAAATAAAATTCATAATCTAAATCCTAATACTGGTTTCCCGCGTTTTCGGCACCATTTAAAAAATTTCTCTAATAAATACTCTCTTATTACTAACCATATTTATCAAATCATCTTAAAAATAAATCAATTCAAATTCTTACCTTGAGCAGGTTTTTCTTTATTAATATTAGGACATAAACAGGACAATACACAAAGATAGGAACAAGACATGGAACAAAAAAACAGCTACATAGCTCGGAGAGAAATCTTATTCTGTTTGTAAACAAAAAACATTTGTACAATGCGCCCTCTACTGGCATATAGTTGCAACATGCTCTAATTTATGATATAAGATGTTCTATTCTGGTCTCTGTAACTAATGAGTTTATTGCAATATTTCTTAAGATTGATTTACAACCATTGCAGTTTAGATGAAAATCTAGACTCAAAAAGAGCAATTCTGTCTGGGCGACTACGTCTCAATCCAGTTATGATTTTTGCAGCACTAATTTGAATTCTTTCTAATTTATTTAGATTTGATTCTGGAGCACATGAATAAAATTGTTCCCCACATTTCAGAATGGGTCTTATATGTGAAGTATACGTTATCTTCAAAGTATTGGCATCCACTCCCCAGAGATATATTTCAGACTTAAGAGTTTCTATCTACATCTCATCTCGACGTATCTGTTGCCAAGAGAATCTCTTGATCCAGAATAAAACCCAAGTATACTTTGCTTTCTTCTCATAAGGCAATTTTTGGTCATTTAAGAATATAGTAGGTTAATTACTGTAAATATGTCTATTAGTTGTATAAAAACTAATCACACATTTAACAGTGTTAAAAGTCAGTTTGTGTGATCTCGAGCAAAATTGCTCACATCTTTAAGTGTGTGCAGTTTTAATATTGTCTTCAATAGTCAGAATATCTAGGCCAGAGTGCCAAAGAACAACGCTATCAGCAAAAATATCAACTTTACATCTTCTAGAAATTACTCTTTCAATTTCCAAGAAAAATAGGCGTTGGTCCCAAAACGGAGCCATGTGGAACACCCTGGCTGAGTCTGATATCCCCCCCCCCAAAAAAAGGGTTTTATTAAATTTAACTCTAATTATAGAATTCTGGCCTTCAAATAATCGAAGATACAAGGGAGAATTCTACCCCTAAAATTATCAAAAAGTTTAATTAAAAGCTTTTTTTCGTTTGTATCAGCCGTTAATTTTGAAATTCGGGTCCCATCTTTAAGAAGTGAAATTGTGAAGGGCAACTTAGTATTTATTAGAATTCTAATTTTTTTTAAAAAAACGAAAGCTATATTTTTCCATTGAAATAAATATATAAAAAAAGATTAAACCATTTTTTTTAAATTCGACTTACTTGTTTCCGGATGGCTTATAGTGGATACCAAATGACTACAAGCATTCAAACTCAAGGTGGCGTTCAAACCCTCGAACTGTTGAATCAAATGCCAAAGTGTTAATCATTCGGCTGCTAGATGAATTTTCAATTCGAAAATACACATGGGCAGTAAAAATACACACTTTTCTTATCCCATCACCCCATAATTAGTTTTCTCAGAACAGACTTTTTTATTCCCTATCCTTTATTAATTCTTAAAAATTTTAATATAATTTTTATTAAAATTCTTAAAAAAATTGATTATCCTTTTAATTTATTAATACGTGAGTGAATATATTTGAAATCCATATATAATATATTGTAATCTATGTAACTTCCGATACAAATGAAATCAAGAATTTTAAACCATATTGAATAAAAATATTACAATCATTAGTTTACAAATAACATCAATGAAATATTGTAGAATTATGCAAATTTAGAAACTATTTCATTGATTGTCTATTTTAAAGTGAAAATATTTCACACTTTTCAATAAAAATTATATACCAGAGTTTGTAATATTTGGGATATAACTTTTGTTTGTATATATTAATAAATCACTCCAACACAAACTTAAAACTTTTTAGCAGGTGGATCTCTAACTCATATAATAATAAAAAAACTGCACTATATAGTTTTCGATTCTTCTGATAGTAATGGTTTAGAGAGATTTCTCTCAACCTCGTAATTTTTTTAAAGGTATTAAGTTTTAAAGGATTATTTCTGGTATTCTTAATCACGTAAGTACGAAGAAAGTTTATTCATGTGATTATCTCTGTAACCTCACAAAAGGCATTTCTTAAAATGTCATTCTGAAATCTTAAGTTATGCTAGTATGTTTTTATATGAATTTTAGAAAACCATATTTGCTATTTTTGAACGCTATGATGTTAGTGAATTTAGATTTGGGTTATAATTAATGTTAGTGTATATTCCTTCTCTTTACTTGTTCGGATTGTATAGCTTTTTGGATTTTTAAAAGGTATGTTAACTTAGTCTTTCATTTTTTTTTTAAATTTACCCTCATAGTCACATAGTTATTTCTGCAATGAAATTTACTGTAGACTAAAATAAATACCTTTATGAGCAAAGTTGCATATAAAAAAAGCACAAAAATCAATTTATCTCACTTAGTGTATAACAAATTAACTATGTTTTTATCTTTCAGATTTTGTGTCGTGTACGTGAATGTGTGAAAGTCCTCGAGTTAAAAACATGTTTACTCAACGTTCCAAGTGGAATAGCCTTTTCAAGTGCTTTTGTGGAAAGAATATTTTTGCATCAAAGAGAATCAATACAAATCGTTAGAAATGCAAAGTACCGTTTACAATACTGTAATTAATCCTCCCTTTGCGACATATCTTGGAAAAAGAATATTTGAAGCAGCTATTAGGCAGAAAGCTTTGCTAATGATTTTGTCAGAGTTTAGTCTATATTCACATTAGACTGCATATTCATAAAATAGCATTTTGAATACTTTATCGAGTAAAAGTTTCGATGAAATAATTGGAAAAATGTATATAGAAATTTTATTTTATCTTTAAACATTATATTTAAATATATAATCCAAATTTTTATGTATTACAAAACAAAATGATTATTCAAAACCACAATATAGCTTATAAGGCATAATTCTTAATGAAATTTCAGTTAAAATGTATTGTCTTAACAATTTCATAAAATTTGATTTTTGTATTTCCTGAAGTTATGAGCTTCTGCTTTACCAAAAAAAGTAATTTGTCTTACCATGAAAATTGGCAGATATAAGGAAGCATCGTTTCTTAAATCACTAAAGTGGGTTTAAACTATACAGAATTAATTACCCGATGCTTTTATCATACTTAAGCAAAACCCCAGGAAACAAAGTATCGTTACAAAAATGTTACTTTCACAATTCAATATAACGATCTACTATATGTTTGTAAACAGTCCGATTCGAACGAAATCCTTTTTTCTGGTAGTTTCTGTTCATCACTAACATCCTCTCACGAGTTCAGCTCAATAACTTGTGAAGTTGTCTAAAAACCGCAGTATTTGCGATTCAGCTACTAGTTGTGATTTGGTTTTTACTGTATTCGTAAAGAAAAATTTCGCCACATACATATACTGTTCACACTTCTTTTTTTTTTTTATCAGAATTCTTCCTTCCTTACTTACACAAATAATCGACGAGTTAAAAACAATTATTGACCACTAAATCAGCAGATTTCATCTTCGGTATACAAACAAGACTGAATTTCTGTCATTCAATGTCAAGTTTCTGACATGTGTCATAATAAGTTCACTTCTGCACAATGGCATCCTGTTAAAGATTTCCGCATATGATAACATTATGTTGAGTGTGTGAAAGAAAAACAAAGCAGACATAGATTGTGGATGGGAGAGTAATAGAAATATGTTTATTCAATGTTTTCACAACAGTTTTTCAATTGAAGACAATACAAAAATTAATACATACAACAATTACATATCAAGCAAGAATTTATTCATGGTCCTGCCATGAGGATTCTTGATGAATATGTGTATATGAAAGACTTCGTCTGCAGGAACATAGCTGATGTATCTTTCAGGGGAGAGAGAAAATTCCAGTTTTTATTTAGAGGCATGGTTACATATTACAATGATCGAAGCTAGAGTTTGAGTACATATTCCAACATAATTTTCTTGGCACAAGCTGAGCAATGCAAATACAAGCAATTACGAAAGTTAGTTGACATTTCACCTGCATACTAATTTATTAAAAATTTACAAATAAACATCAAACCAAAATTTTAAAAGCAAAACTTTAATAAAATGATATTTTTCGGAAAAATCACGCACATTTTAAGCATTTCTTAAAATCATATGTATTAGTATAAGCAATGTACATAAATATTTATTTTATCAAATATATAAATAATAACAAAAGAAGCACATTGGAATATTTCCATAACAAATAATGTACTCTCATGTTAAGAGCCTAATAATTTCACTAATGGAAACTTATTATGAATATAAAAACAAATCTCTGAAATTATTTATACAAAAATAAACTATTAAGCTTTACAAAGTGAAGCAAAACTGAAATTCTTTTTAAAACGTTTCCATGTGATCCAATGTGGAAGTACAGTCGGTCACTAATTCAATTTTTTAGACACTATTTTAATGAAGAGTAGCGTTGTAATATTAAGTAGTATAAATAATATAAAGTCATGATAAGAAAATGATGAGATACTTGAATCAACGAATTATTAATTATTCATCGAATGTTCACATTTTCACCCCACTTCGAATATTGAAATTCATTAAACTTCAGTAAAAAAATACGCTTAAGCGATATAAAACTAACTCTTTTGTTTTATAAACAAAATCATTCATTTTAAACTTTTAACTTTGAAGCAAATTTAGACGAAGAGAACAGTTCGTCTCCAGGAATATTCACAACACAGGAAAAAGTGCAAACAAATTTATTATTTAAGTATGACTATTAAATGATTTCTCAATGTACAATGCACAAGCATTTTATGAGTTAAGAAAGTTGAAATACAATAAATAATAAACGTTGGGTTATAAAAATGACTAATATTTTGATTTTATTGAAATTAATTGTGAACATATAAAATTCATAAGTAACATTAGAGAGTTGTAGCAAAATTTTCGAATTTTAAATAGAAGTGAAAAAACTAACATAATTAAAATATGGTGATGAAATTTCCTTAAAATAAAATTAATAAACTTAAAGTTGTTCGTTTTTTAGGTGTCTACAAGCCGAGGCTTAAATTTTTCTGTTTAGTCTAGTATTAAAACAATTCTGACACTATGAATTGCACAATACCTGCAATGTTTTCGATAAAAATTTAATATGTAAAATTTTAATTACATTTAAAATAGTTTTAATATAAATTAAATATATTTAAAAAATTGTATTGTGTTATTCATTTTAGAGTTTCAAAATTCGATTACCTTCTTGTAACTGGCCTCTGGAGATAGGAGATGAATAAGAAAAATGTGTAGGCTTTGTATCCCATCTTTTGTAAAATAAATGCACTTATCTCGACTAATACAGCAGGGATTTAAATCGTAATAAAATGAATTACTACCTTTAATAGTGAATTTAATCGTTTAATTATACATTTAAGTGGCTCTTTTAATCAATTTATGTAGCACTTAATAAAAAAAAAAAAAGACAACGAATGATAAAAACAAAGTTTAAAATTAAAGACAGAGCAAAAAAATAATGTGGTAATGCTTTTTAAACATTTAATTTATGCCAAGCATTAAACATTTCATTTCAGTGAGATTCATTACGCTTTATCCAGGAAAAAACAGACATAGAATAGCGTAAATATGGTGCAATGGTTAAGATTTACACAATGCATTAGTAAGACATCTTTCCCTGGATCACGTAGATAACATAGAATTCTTAATAAAAATCATGAAAAATTTACCTACCTGCACGAATTCTTTTTGAAAACATTTCCACTCATATGCAAGTAATTTTAATGAATCTCAAACAAGTTATAACTTTAGATCCATTGGAAAGTATAAAAACAATTCATCCACATTTAAACCATTTTTACTTCACATTAAAATAAAATTATTAAGTGAATTTAGAAAAACATATACATATATATGGCTTATTTTAACTTATAATCAATAACCTCTAAGTGTTTCGAAAGAGTAATTTATGATCATAAATTTCTATGGAAAGAAATGTTGAATATAACAACTCTAACAAACATATTTTACATTAAATGTTAATTTTTTGATACGTAATTTACTTATATATGCCTAGCATTAATTCAAATGCTGTCATTTTTGTTCACTTTATTCAAATACTGTAATTTAAAAAAATATTTTAAATAATTCGATTTTCTGTATTATTCTATTCAGAAATGAGATTTTTGTGAATAACAAATACATATGAAAGGCATTCGAAAAGAACTCAGATTAATAAACATAGATATTCTTTCTCTTTCTGGAATAAATCTGGAATAAATTATTATTAAATTAATTAGCTTATTAATAGAGAAAGAATTCTAACAATAAGGATATTTTACCGTTTAAAAATATTGAATTATGTTTATTTAATTGAATTATATTTCCCTATCTAAAATATAAATTTGCTTTTTGATTTGAAACGGTATCAAAACTATTTAAAAAATGCCGTTAGAAATAAAACTACACCATAAAAATTTTATTGCTTTCAGCTAAACATTTAATATTTCTAAAAAGTTAGAAGCCCTCATAATCATAATTTAGAATACAAAATATTTCGAACATAACAGAAAGGTTTAAAAATTACACACAACTTCGAATATTAAAACATTCGATTAATCACTGACAATTTTGGTGACAAAATGAACTATTATATAAAATACAAATTAGCAATAAAATGACAGAAATAGCTTTTCCAGGAAATTCAAAACTGGGGTATTTTAAAATACAATCACTTTATTACAACACTTGTCAATCACTTTTCAATCCAGTTAAATCTAACGGCTGCAAATATAGAGGTTTGGTTTGCTTGTCGCGTCACAGGCAATTTTTACCCAAAGCAAATATTATACTGAAGATTTATGAAAGATTTGAATGAAAACAACATATTTTTTTACAAAACGTAAATTGTTTTCTAATCGCAATGACGATTCAATTATTTAATATAGATGGTTATTTTTTAGAAACTGAAAAAAAAAATGACAAATGTTTTTCCAAATCTTTTATAAATTCAATTTTTTATAATTTTAATACAGAAATTTCATATCAACAGGAGAAATTATTACTTAAAAGAAATTCTGGAAACTAATTACAACTTCAATTTTGTTGACTAATCAAAAGAAATTATAAACTTATTCCTATCGTCCATTCTATCGAATTAACGCAATTTTAGTTTTTTTCCCCCATTGAATTTCCTAGAATTAACAAGTAAACAACAAATGATATTTCAATTTCGATATCTTGCTTATCACAACACATTACTTTTTCTGAAGTCAAATAGTTTTTATGAATGAATGCACAATGAATGGATAATAATCTAAATGAAAATCATAAGCTAAGAAATTAGTTCGAAACAGTGGACTGTTTCTTTCGATATTTTAATTAAGTAATCCAGCACTGTATCATAAATATAACATTTAATGAGAGAAAAACCTTGTAACAAAATATATAAATTAAAGTCAGATCATTCGACATATTTTTTCAGTCATAATGGAGGATTTCCTTGAAATAAGGAATGCAGCAATTCTACAATGGAATTTTCTAATTTTGCTGTTCGAAAGATCAGTTTTACTAAAGTTTCGTTGTCTGTCATATTTTCCTGTTCCTGAATGAAAGGATTTATAGGTCAGATATATCTTTCAATTCACTGATGTCACATCATAATGCATCCTCTTGCAATACAAATGAATTAGTCACACTTATGTTCGGGAATGAAAATTTTGAACATCAACAAATTAACTCCAATCTGCAATAAGTCAAGATTTGTCCAGCACAATATTTTAAAAAATATAAAAATATATAAATTAAATTCGAAAAATATAATTTACGTTAACACATATGGACGTTGAATATAAATTATGAAAGTACATAAAAACAAATTCCTAAAAAGCAATTCAGATTGCGCGCACTTGTGCAAATTTTAATGCCTAAATTCTTGCACAAATCCAATTCCAAGAATTTTTTTACAGTTCATATAATCACATTTTAAATACACAAAAATACGTCAAAGTACACAGGAATGCGGAAAATCTAAAAAAAAGTTGTAACTTCAGGAATTTTTCAAACGTTTGCTCTTGAAGCAAAATATTTCACTGCGAAAAAAATCCTAATTTGTTTAAAGTTCGCGTTGTTCGTTTTATGGCTTCATCTTTATACCTCCAAATAGTAGTGTCTTTCACAGTGTAGATTCGGAAATCAGTTTTGCAGCTGTTCTGCAGAGAGCCTACGCAGTCTTTGCGATAATGCTGCAGTTGGGCTAGACTGGTATTCACTGAAAAAGTGGTGCACGTCCCCAAACAGTTGAGGGGAAAATGGTTATGAAGAGATACTACCCTCTCTGTGTTGTGGAAACACTTCACATATGAGCCTGGTTTTGTGAAATTCTTGCTTCGGTATACATGCTGAAACATGTGAAGGTATCTAGGTATGCCTTGTTCATGAGCTTCGTGATGTAAGTCGTCGCCGTCTTGCAAGTCATCTAAAAAGTAGACGTTGCGAACATTGTAACTAGCTCTAGTGTAATTCTTTTCCTTCAATGCTTGTCGTACCACTTCCTTCATCAAATCAGACCAATTTTCATACTTTACGGGCATTATTATTTCATCGATATCTAAGAGGACAACGTATTCATAGGAGTATAGATTTCTGTAAAGACAATCATTGTATGGGATGAGCTCATTTTGACGCTTATGAGTCAATTTTGATTTCAAATACAAATGACGAAAACCAGGCAGATTTGGTTGATTACCAGGTAATGTCAAAGGAGTCAACTGAACAAGGCCTTCTTTTTGGTAGTAATTCAGCACTTTGGAAATATTGGGATGAATTTCTAGCTCATAGAGAAATATCTTCTTTGCACCAAGTATATTCAGCAGTTCGATCCATTCAACAAGTCTCACGCTCAGATCTTCATGCAAGAAGTCTAATCCTTTTACGCAGACTGCAAAGTCTTGTTTCTTTGCCGGTCTTTCATTTAGAATTCGCAAATTAGTTGTTGGCTTGTCACACTTACTTTCAACTAAAGACACACTTGTTGGAACTTGTCCTCCAGACTCTTTTTGCGGCACTTTGCAGGATATAACATAAGGTTGCAAAATACCATTTTTGTAATTTCCCCACTTGCTATACCAAGCGTAGGTGTAAGTGGCAGGGGCAAATGCCACAGTTTTCTTCTTATCAAACCAAAGTTGACATACTGTTGGTATGGGCTTTATTCGATCTACCATACCAAGTATTCTAACGACAGGTGTACTTCCAGCCCTCCATCTGTTGTCATAATATGCTCCATAAAGATAAAATGTTCCATTTGAAGTTTGCAATCTCTGCCAGTATATGTTATTGAAATCTAATTCATAAAGACTAGGAAATTTCACACATGATTTGCTTCCGATTGGGCGGAGTTTGTTTGCAGACCAGTAAGCTAAAGGGAGATTAGAATGATTGGCAAGCAAAGTCAACAGTTGCTTCTCGTTGAGAGCTGGGCTATTATCCACTTGAGGTTCTAAATCCAAGAAATTTTGAGGAATACCAGGTGTCCTACTTCCAGAAGGGTTATCTATTATACCAGGAGGAGATGTTGTCGGGATGCTATCACCATTTCCGCTAGCAGATGCAGCGGCGGCCGCTGCAGCAATGGCCTGGACAGACTGAACATTCTGAAGAAGACCTCTGTTGACGCGTGCAGTGAGATAAGTAACAGCCCCATTGTGATTAGTAATGCGAAACACGACGTAGCATAGACATGTCCAAATGCAAATTCCGTATATGATTTTCTTGAAGGCTCTAGCAGGAACGATTCGAAAATTTTTCAATCCCATCTCTGTTGAATTAATATCTGAAATTAAAAAAAAAAAATTAATTTTAAAAGTAACTTACAATAAAAGTAAAATATATAAATGAAACAACATAATATGATAAAATAAAGTTGAGATTATATATAAGCATTATATTTCTGCTTTAAAACCGCTTTTATATATATAAGGTTGCCATAATTTCATACATTATTCATTTCATATCATTAAAATGTAATAGCAAAACTATAACATTTATCGAATGAAGTAAAAGAAATTGTGTTTTTTAAATATTTAAAAATCACAAAAAAATAAAAACTCAGCTTTTTTAAAAATTAAAAATATTAATATCAATAATTTCAACTGAAAATATATTAATACAATAAGAGATTTCAATGAAAGAGTAAGGTTTCATTGAAATATAAGAAAAATACATGCATCGTATTTCTTTAACCAATTCCCAAAACATCGATCATAAATTATCTTTCATTTTCTTCAATTTTTGAAAAAGTTTACCCCCCAGTAACTATAATCATTCCTTTTCTAAGACTAGAAAAATGAAAGATGCTATTTAAAATTAAGTGCTTTCAATTGTAAACATTACTCAATATTTTAGTTATGTGACTAAATAAATACATAACTTTTTATTTCTATTATTCAACAGCTTTTAAACACATCAATATATAGGTACAACAGATATTTGATATGTATCATCCAACATCTCTTAACTACAACAAAGAAAAAAATTAACTTTATTTCATTAGTATTTGAACAATTTTTTTTTTCAATTTATGCCTAGGGTTTGAAAAAAGTACTGTTAAGCCTCCTAAGAAATAATGAATACATCATTAAAGTAAATTTCAAAAAGTTGAAAAAGTCTTTTATAATTCAATATGTCTAAAACTTCATAAAACTTGAACTATGCAAATTTTTTATGAAATTTATTATAATTCATAATGTTCTTTTAAATACAAATTCTAAACAAAAATGTTGAAAATGTTTTCAATTTACTTTAATTAACGTATAGATTCGAATATAATGTTTAATTTGTAATAGTCATACGTGATAAATCCTATTTCCTGAATAGTCATTGTAATTACATCAACATGATCTTTAAAAAAATTACACATCGAAAGAAATGGAATAGAATTTGATAGAAATTGGATCAAAATGCAAAACTGAAGAGATTATGAAAACTAGAGAGGTTCAAAAAAAAACTATTTAACACTCTTATTGATTAAAAATTATCAAGATTACACAAATCATGTAAAAGTGAAATATTTTCACCTAATAAAAAATGAGTCATTAAATGGAAATTAAAATTTGGATATTCATTAAATGGAAATTAAAATTGTCACATTTTTCTACATAAACAAACTACACGACATTTTAAAAATTAGAGATGAAAATATATAGTCAATATTATTTTATAATTATTCCATGAAAAAGGTAGTTTAATTTTCATTAGCTGAGGTTTGAAATTATTCATCATCATTATCATCTTTCAAGTGCTAATATCAAGCTAACTTAAAAAATCTTCTAAGTTAAATAGTTTATAATTCATTTACATATATTTAAATATTTTGAAAAAAATATTTAAAAATAATTAGTAAACATGAACTTTCAAAAATAAAAATAATTAAATCTCACTTTTCACAGATTTCAAGTCATGTCCGTCCGCTTGCCAAATTTGATATTTAATAACAGGTCAAACACGATGGTTGTGTGAATTTATATCAAAGTTAACTTTATGGCGACAAAAAATTTGGATCCACAAACGCTACTATTTTACAAATTATCTCATTATCTAATTAGCGAATTTTAAAATCCTCACCATTCTCTTAAAACCACGATTACTTTTTAAATTAAAATACTCGAAGGAAAGATTCAGTCATCAGTGTGACAGAACGTAACGATGCTAAATAAACACAACTTCATTAGTTGGACCACGTGTAACAATCCAAGGAGGAAATATTTGTTATGTGGGAAATGATATCTCGAAAGATCATGGGACTCCTCGCGGAAAAGTGATTGGAACAAAGGAATCTAAAAACAACGCAGTGATTACTTCGGCAAACATTTATCTTATCTAATGAAATTGCACACACAAGAGTCGCTTCTTTTTCTGTAAGATGCTGAAGAATTCCCAAACGGCGATGAATCAAATCCAAAAATTTCCTCCTTCGTCCAGTGCAGCGGGAATACCTAACTCTTACTTCTTTTGAAGTAATCAATCAAGGGCGATGGTTAAGGGGTTTCTTGTTAATCCTAGAGGAATATCAATAGCCTAGGGAAGGGAGCTGCTTTCTGATTTTTTTTTTCTTCTTGTATTGAAGACATAGCCTTTTTCCTATATTATAACTGAGTCTTCTATTTTATATTTATATAGCACAAAAGCTACTAATTTTGATGTCATGATATATTAAAAACAATAAGATTCCAAATTAAGAATTATATTCAAGTTAGGCTGATTGTGATAAAATTGTACTCTCGTAAGTTTCATTTGAGCCTTGAATCATACAATAATGTTAAGGAATGACGACCTAACTAAAGCAATTAATGGCATTGAATAAAATTACACATTTGGTTAACTTCTGCAATTTTATTCAATTATCAAGATTCACAAATGATATTTATTCAAACAAAAGTAATTAAAAACACTTATAAAAAGGGTGAAATATTTGAAACTAAAATCATTAACTTTCAACCGAAATTAAGAAAATCACTAATCAAACAGAAAAATGTGTCTAAAAAAGCTAAATCATAATTCAGTTTTAGTGATATTGCCGTTATATCTCAAAATTGCAATAAAATAACTAGCCACATTTACTTAGTATTCATTTCCACTGATCATAAATCATAGAGTATGAAGGCCTACATACAATTTTAAAAAAAATCACGGATTTAATGGCATGTAACACAAATTCTGGACATTTTTACACCCTAGTGGAAATTACTCTTAAAAAACCAAATTGAGATGAAATTTCAAAAGCGAACGAAATTTAAGTTTATAGTTTTAAGTCTACTAATCCAACATTCTACAGACGTCGAAATTCCTAAATCATGTGTCACGACAGACTACCTCCAGTCAAGGTAATAAAACTTTTTGAAATTTATAAATATATATAAATTCCTAACAGAAACTGAAAAACGTTTTTGTATTATTATTCCGCACAAGAATTAAATTCCTGTACACTTTTTACGAAAAATACATAAATAAATGAAATATCTATGTGACTCTTAGAAAGTAACATAGAATTCTTTGTTTTTAAATCAAATTATTTATCGCGTGTCCCAGAACCATAAAACAAGATCTGCGACTATAAATTATCTATTTTTCAAATTTTAGAATGTCTGAAAGTATCCCACACCCTAGCTTATTAATGTGACTAGGTAAGAAAAAGAACACATCGGAAAGAAAAGCAAATGCCCTCTGAACGACCTCGCGCCAAGCAAGGTCGTCCAGTCTTGTGTACGGTAAAAAAGAACAGCAAGAAAGGCCAACGCCTTTTCGAAGACGACGCTTGCGTGAACGAGAACAGGCCTGAAGGAATCACAAACTAAAGTTACCAATACCCAACGGGAACAATCGAGCGAATTGGCGACAAAAGGAAAAAAATGGGTTGAATGCCCAGGGCTAACCCCATGCCTATTAACAAGATTTCAGAAGGATGAAGTCTGAAATGATAAGTCGTCTATCAGATGCATACAACAGTCATTAGATTACTACGTATATTTTTCTCTGCCAACCATCCGTGTTCCATTTTTTCGGCTTTAAAATGCATTTCAACTCCTATGTGAAGCATGAAAGGAAGCAGCGATAGGCCATTTGAAATCGAACAACTTTTAGGCATGCTTCGCGGAAAGATGGGCACAACAAACCTTCTCGAAAATTTTTGTAATATAGCATACATTTACTATATACCACTACTTTTTAAAAACAATACTGAATCTTAATTTTCTCTTTAGAAGAATATAGTTGTTTCTTTGCTATGGAGTGTGTCTCGGAAAGTATTTCTAATATTAAAATTTATACGACATTGTTTTTAAAATATTTATGGCATGCAAGAAACAAAATCAGATTTCATTTTAAAATAAAAATTAGTTAAGTATAAAAATACGCAATTTTGTCTATAAAATGAAACTTAGTAATTTATATAATTTAAAATATAAATTATAACATGGACTTTAGTTTACTAGCATGATTGTAAGAATAAAATTATACAATGAACAATTATCTTATTGGATATTATTGCACAAAATTTAAAATAACACAAGACATTAAGCCCAACAATATGATTTCACGCAACATACATGAAAGACATTACAGATGCATTGCTCTATTTAAGGAAATTCAGCAAGATGACGAAGTACTTCAGCCTTCAGTTAGACTTAAACTTTTTAAGTCGAATCATAACCTTTTCTTATGCTCATGACAGCTGATAAGATTAAGTTACATCTTTAAGAGAAAATTTTGAAACGCTATACTCAAACCCGAGGCGGAGACAAGCTGGACTGAATAGAACACAATCACTCAGCTAACAGTCCAGGAAAACGTCACGTAGTTTGGTGGCTTGGACAGTTAGGGTGTCGTTCTCGTTACCGAAAGGTAATGAGTTTGAATCCTGGTGCAATCACAGATATGACGTGTCTGCCGCTAATTGACACCAGAATACATAAAATGTCTCGTTAGTTATGTTCTCCATATAAAATGACACTTTTGCGGATGTAGGGCCAAAAGTCTGGAAATCTTCTACTTGCCATCCCTTGTAGTGATGAAAGGTGAAACACCCAGTAACCAGGCATTGAGGAAAAGTTTTCGGTCCCGATCGAACCAGCTCTATTGAACCCTACAACTTCTTTCACCTTTTCGTATGCCTGTTCTCACTAAAGCACAATACCAAGCCTTTAATAAGAGCTATTGCCTCAACTACAGATGCAGAATTCCCCCAGATGTTTTTTACAATGATGATACACTAATAATTACCCACAAATTCATTAGTAACTTATTGAGAGACAATTTGCCATACTTTTACTGCGCTCTACAGTACAATTATTTTTCAATCGATGAAAATTCAATTCAGATAATTCGAAGCAGTGTAACTAAGCAAAGAAAGCGAAGTTTTCTGAATTCCATCCCGACTATTTCATTGGTCAGGAAGTAAAAGTATTTCCAAATCCCTTTCTGTTCCACAGTGAAGTTAAAAGAATATTACAAGAATTCAAAGAGAATATCCAAACGTAAATATAAAATGGCTGATACAGTCTCAATGAAGTCAATGTAAATGTATTTTACTGAATTATTAATTGGTGTTAGAGGCAAATTAATAAACTCAACAGAATTTAATTTATACTTTCAAACTAAAATCAATTCAGTATAAGACCGAAAGAAGAAACGTTATATTTTGAAATAGATTATGCATCAATCTGTCACAACTTTTAGAGCATAATTTAAATTTGCTGTCGCATTTTGGTTAAGAACAATAACTAAAGGCAGATTCCAAACCATTAATAATATTTGCATGAGAAATAGTTTAGTTGATCTCTCAATGATCATTTTTGACTCATGTTAGCTACAGAGTGTGACTGCTGTTTAAAGTTAATTCCAAACCATGTCCAGATGGGAATGGAACAGTTTGACCAAGAGCCAGAGCTCTCCCCAGAAATGGTAATGGAAACTACCAACTAGCGAACAGGACACAGTGGACTTCAAATATACTCTCGTCAGATTAAGTGTGCCCAGTCTTAAAATATTAATTTCTTAAATTTATATTGTATCTTATTTCATCATTATTTTAATTATAGTTATTCATATTGCTTGTTCAAACTGTGTTAATATCTTGGAAAGTTTTCAATTTAGGGCAGATGCGTCTTCAGAGAAAATGGAAATATATATTTTTTAAACTTAAAATCTTATAATTCTGCCTAACTACTCAGCGTATTTCAGTATTTCCTGATTAAATTATAAATGCATCGTAATACTTTGTTCTTAATATTTGAAGATAAATGCGATCGGCTTGTCGTAATGATAGATCGGTACTCTTCAAAGAAAAAGATACCGGACTGAATCCTGCTATTGTTGGAAAACAGGAGATTGATAACTTGCAAACCCTATTTGATCGTTAATTCAATTTTATTGCATCTCCATGAATAAAAAATAGGTGTGTTCACAGTCAATAATGAAATGCAAGTCGATTCATTAGAAAAAGGGATAAAAAAAATGGATATTTTCATATAATAAATATTTCATTAAACAATATATGGGTTAAACTGTCAAAAGACAAATGGAAATACATCTATATGAAATGAGCTTAATAATGATACTGATTGCAAAGTTCTCTCTGTTTTGAAATTTCTTATTCAGCCGTAAAAATAACGAAAATTTGATAAAATCTCATCTACTAAACTCTAAAAATTCAGTGAGAATGTATGGGCGTATCCCTACAGATAAATTTTCGAAGAAAAATTCGCAATTGCTCAATCTTTTAAAGCACTGAAGCAGCGTCAGAAATTGGATGACCGCGTGACAAACTCGTTAAACAAGATCAAGAGGAGGAAAGAAAAAAAATTTTAAAAAACTCGAGTCGTAGTGGAAGAAGGCGAGAGGTATAAATTCGAAAGTGATAAGACAATGGCTGAAGAAAAGGGAAAATTCCTCCACACCGGGCAGCAATGACATTGGATTTGAAAAGAGCCATTGAAGTGTAGCCCCAATCTTTTCGGAGGAAATTTATATCGGCTTTTGAAAAGCCTGCCTCTTTTGGGGTCACCTACATCGGCTGCCTTCTCCACTTTCACTTGCTTGACTGCAAGCGAATACTCTGACACACAAGTGAAGCTATTGAACACCTTAATAAATAGGAGTGAAAGAGCTAAATATATATACATCCAAACAAATTGGTAATTTATAAGGAAAAACAGCACCCACTTTTATAATTATAAATTTTAACTGGAGAAGACACACTCAATTCAGTATATGAAACTCATATGAGTGATAACACTAGTAGCCTTTAACGTTATATAAAGAGTTCTACTAAGCCCTTGCATTTGTTACATCTTTATTTTTTCTTGGTAAATTTAGACGTTTAAAAACATTTAACAAGTAATTTTAATTATAATATTATAAACACATTTCGATGAGCCAAAATATCAACTTGAATGAAAATTTTCGCCTTAGAATATTTTTAGCTTATTCGCAGGCGATCTATAATAATCAAATTCTTCCAGAAGAATGAGGCACTGGTAAAACGAATATAACCCGAAGTATCAACTTAGAAAAAGCATTAAATTATTCAAGAAAAAAATAAGTAAATGCTAAAATGTTTATAAAATAAGATAAATATTTAAAGAAATTTAAAAATTTAAAGACATTTAAAAATTATTTAAAGACATTAAAATTTCCAGCTAATTACATCACGTAAAATTAGCTGAGCAATAAGTAAAATACAAAATATATTTGAAATTTACAAATTACCAATGACAATAGTGCATTTATCAAAATAAATTTTTCAAACTGTTCTTGATTTTAATTGTGTGATTCATGTTTATTATTGATATTATACAAAATTTCTTGTTTTAAATGATTTCATGAATACATTTTAAATCATGGTATTCATAAAAGAAACTCAGTAATTTGGACAATGAAGCTGCCAGGACGTATGTAATTTATAAATATTTCACTTCTACAAACCTACTTTTGTTATTAATTAAAAGGAATTAAAATTTAAAAAAATTATGTTATTAACTTTGAAAGATAGTTAAAATGTTAATACATACAAAAATTATAAAAACTGAATCCTGTAAATAATAATTTCCATTCTTTATTATTCAGCAGCAGTGGGATAAAATAAATTCATCTAACAAGCATTATACATAACGTGAAAAAGTCAAAATAGTAGGGTTTGTTTTTCCTAAGGTTTTTCAATCAAAAAAGATGCCACGTAAAAATAATTAGCACCAATAAACAAATTTTGGAAGAAATTTGATTTTTATTCTTTTATTTACTTGAGCAATGGTCACTTTTTGGCATCCGAGGTCTCATTAAATCAAAACCAACAGTTTAGGGTGAATTTCGAACCACAATCTTGAAACCTAAATTGGGAATCGAATCCAGGAATTGGTGAATTGAAAAATAAAACGTTAGCCATTTAACATCTAACTTGGCACTTTTGGTTTCACTTAAATATAAATGAAAAGGGAAATGGTGATTTGTAATTACAGTAACGATTTAATCCCATCAAATAATAAGCATCAAATAACTGAAATGACTTTCAAAATTGAAGAGAACAAAATGCATCCGAATTCAAGATTTATAAAAATAGTTACTAAAAATCTGTAAATCCATTAAATGTTAAAAGCAAACGATTAAAGAAATTCAACTAGAATTACAAGATCAATACTCCAATAACTTAACAATATTTTAATTTAGTAATAATGCATATGAAAAAAGGACTATTTAGATACTCAAAAAATTACAGCATGCACGGAAAACAAAATACATTTAGGTTTAAAATAAAGAGTCATTTATGCTTTACTTTAACAAATGCAAAAGAAATCATACACACAAATTAGTACAATTTATATCGCCAGTACAAACTGATTCATTTAATACTTTTAAATATTTATTGATCTATTGAGCAAAAATATACGTTTCGAATTTACCATACCCACTACTGGTAATTAAATCACAGACATAAATCGAAGTATTATCATCCTCTTCTTTTTTATCATAAAAATTCTGAAAAATTTTTTTACAAGAATTTATTTGCAATTACTTTAAACGTTAAAAACAAAGAACAATAACATTTTTCGGTTTAAGACGCTATTACTTTTAATACTTGCATTTTCAAGATAAGAAATTAACATTCACGTCAAGCACTAGTTGATATGCGTCTCCAAGCTGTTGTAACATGAATATTTAAATGCATCGCATCGTCAGATAGCTATCCCCAAACTTTTTTTTTTAAATCGTCAAGTAAAGGGAGATGAATTTCAAAACAGCTTCCAGTACCAACTTGGGTACTTTGAATAAAACATTAAGTGAGAAAAAGAATAAAATATACTGCTTTTACCCTAAAAAACTAGAATGGTAAAGCAAAGAAAGAAATTAATTTCTAAATATCACGAGAACATTTTTGCGCTAAATTATTAGAAAAAAAATTTTTTGGAAAGAATTTTTATCTTTTGTGATTTCATTTAGTTACTTAGACTGAAAAACACATTAGAGAAAGTTACGAGCACAAGTACATAATTTATTTACATTAAGACTAAACGAGCTGATATTGCTGAAATGACTAAATGTTTAAAATGAACAGAAATGAATCAACCTGTACTCTCTAGACCACTATACTTTTGCATTATTCATAATAAGACTTAAAGAAACACTAAATGTACAAGTGTTTTAGCCAATCTCACATTATAATTTATTAAAAAGCATATAGTACTTAAATTCAATAAAAACTTAATACAAAAAATTTAACAAGGATTTAATAATAAAAAATATCCTGTTTTAAAATTTTTTTGAACAAGAACATTCATGGGAAACATTTCTAATATTTGATCAACATTTTGTATTTCATGGGTACAAGAAAAAGCAGAAATAACTGTTTAAAGTTATCAGCGTTATGAAATTTAAGGACTTTTAATTGAAGCATTAAGCCAAATAATTCTAGACGCATAGAATAATTTCTGTAATATAGGGAAACCAAAACTGCATTAAAAGTAAATAGAATATATTTCTTACAATCTAAGCTTAGTAAATAATATAAATTAATACTAAAAATTAAATTAGATAAACATACTGCTAATAAAAGACTAATATATTTCTGGATTTATGGTATATTAAAAAGTCATTTTCATAGCAAAATTATACTGTGATCATACCACATACCATTGCCGGATAAATAAGATGTCCAAGTTTCGTATGTAAATGATCGTCTTCCACTTTAACACAAATCAAATTTACACAAATAAAACTTAACACAGTTAAAAAAAAAATTTTTTTAAAAAAAGATGAATTTTGTGGGTGTGAGAGAACTAAAAAGGATTTCATTCATGTCTTAAGTGGAGGAGCGTAAAACATTTTATCTGAATGATTTACAATAGATAAAACGATGTTCCTGTATGGATATCGTGGGATCTAAAAATATTGCTTTCCACCTTTATCTTAAATATGTTATAAATCAGAAGATTTTACGTAAAAATATCTACGTTTTGTCTTCCATAATTTACCTCAAAGAGCTTAACATTTGTTTTATTACGAGACAGGAAGCAGTGTGGAGTAACTTTTGTAAGTCCGAAAATCACAGCAATAGACAAAGATAAAACAGTGCACAACTCTATCTTACCACCTTGAAACTGCATATGATAAGTGAATGGGTAACTTATCATCAAGATAAATCAGATCACAAATCTTTTTCAGAAAAAAAATTTGCTGCGTCTTCAAAACGACGATCAGAGATTCAGAAAATACAGTTGGTTTTTCTTTTATAAGAATTTCACATCTGGTTACATGATTCCGCGCTTAAAATTTCCCATACACAAGTAATTTATTAAAATTTTGCGACAAAACTTCAACGCAAACTTTAATTAGAAAATAAAAAAATATACAATATCATTGATCAATAGTCAAATTCCTTAAAATTTTCTTTCCGATTTACAGTTCTTTTATTTCAGATTCAATTGAACAGTATAAAGTAATGAAAGCAAAATCTTTACTGACGTATAAAAATTTTCAAAACTTATTTTTAAATAAAGAACTATACATGTGCAAATCATTACTTACATCAAAATAATTCAATACCCCAAAACAGAAGCAACGCAAAAAATATAAAATCAAAAAGTCATACATACTCCTTCAAAATGAATGTTGTGAGTTCAGATAACTAATAGTTTTGTAACTACTTTAGTTTGTCACTCATTGGTAATTTTTTGCTAATAGGACTAATTACACTGGGACCTACAATTAAATGTGGAGTCAGAACTACTACAAACATCCATACACAAGGTGGGATTCGAATCTAGGAGTTTTTGAGCCGAAATCCAGTTCGGATTATAACTAATTTAATTTCAACAATGAAAAATAATGACTAAGTTTGTTTGTCGCTCAACGGTCATTTTTTGCACACGAAGGCTAATTAGACCAGGACCTACAGTTTAAAGTGGATTCCGAACCACTATAAACATCCATGTCCAAGGTGGGATTCGAACCCACGAACTGCTGCACCAAAAGCAAGAGCGCAACCATTCAGCTGCCAGCTCGGCAAATAGTGACAAGAGAAAAATGTGGAAACTCTACAATACTATTCGTATCACGTAAAGGCAAAGAAAAAAAAATAATCCCAACATTGTAACAATAAAAATTTTAAATTTTAATAATCTAAGAAATAAGTTTGTTTCCCACAGTTCTGAAAGTTATAGTTAACACTTGTTTGTTCAGACATACAAAGGAATGTCTTACTGTGTGATGAGATATTGAAATTTTGGCTGAGCTTTTACTTTGTAAAAACGAAGAATCAAAAAATATTTTACATAAATAGAACTGCTGAGTTTAAGATTTTACTTAAATAAAATTTCCAGTCTTATATCTCGGAATTATTTCAGCAAGCTAACCCATCTACATAGATTTGTGCCATCAAGTTAATAAATTTGAATTCACGATTTCAAGCATACATAAAAAAAAATTTATTGGCTTCTTTGTCGCAAACAGTGTCGCGACGTGTTTCAGTTTTCATGTAAACACGTACGAATATATTATGCACATTAAAAGGGTACATGAATTTGTATAACAGGATTGGGAACTTATTATTCGGAATTTCGTTATTCACTTATTTGATCAAAGCAATAAATTCTGTTCAATATTTTAATATTAAGTGCTGCACTAAAATTACATTCCCGGTCCAAAACATATGTTCACTGAAGCTGCAAAATAAATTAGGTGCGCATATATTTTTAAAACAAATATTTTGAAATTAATTTCATTATGTAAACAATTATTTCAACGTAAAATAAAACATAAACCTATGATTTTGTAAGAGATTAAAAGTTTTCAAAATTTATTACAATAAAAACGAATATGGGAAAAGCAATCCACATTATACTCCGAATGAAATGATATGAAAAATAGAAGTAATTATCTTATTCAGGAAGTTATTTTTCTTTCTCATAATCACTCTCATTTTAAGATAACAAAATATTTTGCTAAACTATAAATGTGTGTTCCTTACAGAAAGAAAAAAATAAAAAAATAATTGGTATGAACGATTTTTCAAAGTATTTGATGCGACCCAAAATGAATTTGCAACACAATGTTATGTTTTTCAACATAATGTAATGTTAACAATCAGAACATTTCATTGAATGCTTTCATTTAAGATACACATATTAAAAGAAATACAATAAAATATTGTGCAAAAACAAGTGGCAGTTGCAACAAGAAAATTCTGAAAAACTAGATTGTGCAGAAATAAATTTCTCCAACTTAACACGCACCATATTTAATTTCTTTTTCATATTTTCCAATGTATTGCAAATTAGAAATAAAAATATTGTGTTATAATAATATGCACTAAAAACCATGTTTCAGGACCTCACTTATCAATATTCAGTGTCCTTGCACAGATATATACAATCAGATAGGCTACCAAATAAAAGATAATCAGATACAACTGCAGTGAACAAGATGAAACGAAGGTCAACCGTTCATAAAGGGAAATTTGTAAGACAGCCAGGAGGAGGCATTTGTCATGCTACTATGAACTTTGACATATTTTCTTTTATTTTTAAATAATTCATTGAATATTCAAATCAGTCATTAAAAATACAAAACCTAAAAAATGGAACTTTAGGATTGGAACATTAGAATATTTTTCACTAACTAAATGGCAAAAGTTGTGTTTTTAAAGCTGTGGCTAAGTATTGCACACAAAGGCTAATTCGATTGCGATTTACAGGTTAAAGTGAATCCTGAAACATTAAAAACATCTATAAAAGTACAAATCAAATTGGATTTAAATGTTGACAGAAAAATTTTGCTATAATCCTTCCAAAATATGATTCTTTCTGTTTTGAATGAAATGAGATAGTATTAAGAAATAATAAACCACTAGAAACTTAAACATGTTGTTAACAAGAAAGCTCTTTACACTGAAGAGAATGGACTATTTGCACACAGCCGGATTAGACATCAAATTTATTTCGAATTCCAACTAAATTTAAAAAGCAAAAACAATTAAAATACAGATGATTACTTTAAATGCGGTAAATATTTTACAATCAAGATCTTAATTCATGTAAACAAAATAAAAATTGCTAACGAAAATAGATTGTTTAAATTTTATATATATTTTTAAATAACTCATGATTAAGTAAATTTAAAGCATTATTTTAAATATTAATGTTTTATGATAATAAAAAAAAAAGGCAAGAAATTTGGAAACTTTTAGACTAAAGATAAAGCAACAAATTGAAAAAAAAATATGGATGACTAAGAAAAGTGCAGAGGAGTCCTTATCAGGCGCGAAATATAGCTGCTCACATTTCAATATCGTAGGAGTGAGAAGCAAAAGTGCTGCTTCATGGATTTGATAATTCTAAATGTATGGGGTTAAGAGTTAATGGCTAAAGAAGACTATTTTTTCAGATGTTAGACTTGCAAGTTAATACTTTTCTTTCACGATAAAGAGGCTATTAAATTTTAGTAAGATACAAGGATTGACATTTCTATTTTTTATAATGTAACTGACATAATCAAAAATAGTATCACCAAATTAAGAAATTGTTATAATTTGCATTGCCATAATTGCTAGATTTCAGAGGTTCTTATTTTACAATAAGAAGTTTAAAAAAATGGTAAATTATTTTGAATGCGAAGTATTTATGTACATATGCATGTTAACAGAGAAATAAACTCTCCTAAATAAATTTTGGAAAAATTTTAATTTTGATTACAATAAATGCATAAATTGATCTTCAGAAACAATAAATGCATAAATTGATCTTCAGAAACAATAAATGCATAAATTGATCTTCAGAAACAATAACTGACAGATAAAAAGAAATATCAAATTTTAAGAGGACTAACGTCTGAAGAACGTTTACTATATTTGAATTCTTGAATAGAAAAGACCAACGCTATATAAGGCTACGAAAATGATGCCTCACAATATATATTTACAATACTTACAAAAGTTAATAACGTACTACATTATCAAGATGTTCATGTTCTTTAGAAGGCTGAATTTACGTATTGAAGAGAAATAATGTTAGTTTAACGGATTCTCAATGATTTCTTCAAAAGATGTCTTCTAGAAAATTTGAATCAGCACAATTAAAATCAAAGGCCGTGGGGGTTTGATTACAGCGTCGTTCTGATCATCGAAGGTAGAGAATTCGAATCCTGACTTAATCGAAGGTTCGGCGTGTTCTAAGGTGGCTGGATCACGTTAAGCAAGTCAGAGTTGCTATGTCCTCCGTGCGAAATGATAGATGTGGGAGTGACAGGTCAAGTACGGGGGGAGGGTTTTCTGATTAGTTCCTGTTTTACAATACGAAGAGTTCCCCCACACAGCTTCAGCCCAATTTGTAGACATCAACTCTGAGCTAGGCACAGGAAAGTGAGCCGGTGTATAAATTACAACATAAACAAAATTATATTTATAAACCTATTTTAAGGAAGAAATCAATAGAAAAAAATAAGGGAATAATACACATTCAAGTTATACAGCATGATATTTCCATAACATTCATACCCTTATAAAGTTCAAAACACAATAAAAAATTTTAGAATTTAGATAAAAATCTTCTGTAATTATAATGGCAATACTTAAAATAGACTGCATTTTACACTTAGAAAAAAGAATGATTTACTCCAAGAGTTGTGCAATATACGAGAGTGGATAATTAAAATGCTATGTAATACAAGAATGCTTTATGCTGAGAATTTATCAAGGTTAACCATGATTAAGGAAATACTTCCAACTAAATTTCATTAGTACACTCCATTTGAAGTTTTATATAAATGTAAGTAATTTCAGTTTGACGGCAGTTTTTAAAAATCTCAAAAAACAATTCGAATAAAAATTAGTTTAAAATATAAAATTATAAATATCTCCCCATCGAAATAAGGATCATTTCAAACGCAGCCTTAAGAAAGCTGGGAGAATCTTTGACCCGCTTGACAAGAGCTAAAATATCATCCCGATTTCAATTACCGAAGAACAGTTGAATGGCGAATATTTTACGCTTGAAGTGCCACTCACACAGCATCAAAGCACGCGAGGCACAATCCAGTAAGATCAGCAAATTAATTTAATGAGCCGAATAATTAGGATTTCTCTTTTCGCGGATTACAAAATAAGTAAATTGAAGTGAAGTAATCCTTTCGATTGATTTAGAAAGAAACTCGAAAGGATCCTGATAATTCCAAAAAGAACATTCGAAAATGATAATTCGTTACAGTTGCAGTTTTACAACCGAATCAAATCCCTTTGAATTTAATTAGATTACGAAAAATGCATGTCAAAACGGTTATAAATTCGATTTCGCATTATTGTATTCGAAATAAGTTACCCACATGGTACCCTCTATCGTCGAATTTCATTTTCTGTAAAACTTTGAGAATCAATACAGCAGAAAATTAATGCTTTTTAGTAAAATGTTTAAATCCTTATTTTTAAATGTCCATGGCAAATAGCTTCTCGATAATAAAATTAGATTAATTTATTTTTTACATCAAGAAGTTTTGGGAAATAATCTGAAGTTATGTGTTTTAAAATTACACGAAATTAATAGACATTATCATTACATAATTGATTGCTCAAATATAAACATATAATGCCAAACGCTTTCAAGTGTTCATATAAAATTTGATGAAATTATTGCTCAATAGTTATTTTTGCACAAGAGGATTAAGTCAACTGGAAGCTAATGTTTAAAGTGTGGATTTCAATTCACTCATTTATTCTTGGAATTCCTGATCTACTAATGAGAGCCAAACTCAAACAATTAAATTGAAGAATAGATTGCAAGCCCTTCGAAACAAGCTTGACGCGCAAATAAGTGGAACGAGAATATTTACATCAATTCATGTTTAAGCGAAATAAAAACTAAAATATCATGATATGGCATTAAATTGTATTAATGAATAGAGCAAAGGATTTTTTAAATTATGGCTTAGATTAACGGTCATTTTCTGAGTAAGAAAGCTACTTAGACAGGAACCCCCAACACTCTAAAGTGGATTACAAGTCCAAAGTGGGATTCGAACCTATGGCGTGGTGAACTGAAAGAAAGAGCGCTAACCATTCGGCTACCAGCGCGGCTTAAAGTGTTATAACAAAATTAAGTAATGGCTTCTAAATCAAAATTTAGTTTAGCCGTCATTTCATGAATTATTGCTTGAGTTTTTTAAATATTGTGCTGCACTTAAGGATTAAAATGAATTTAGAGGAATTGATCTAAAGTTTTAATCTAATACTAAAGAAACAGCTAATAAAAAAGAGTTACTTTCTGGACTGTGGTTAATTTATCATTCGTCAGTCACTTTTCATACGCGAAATAATTATACCTCAAGAAAGGAATCGCGCTTATATAATTATTTGTTTACCGTATTACCGCATATATAATCAATGATAATAACCATCGGAGAAAGACTTCCAAAACTATACATTCGATCCAATTTTGGCTCAATATTTTTTTATTAATTTCAATAATAACAAAAAATTAAATCATGGATAATCAGTAAATCTATTGATGGGTTTAGCGTGACTAAATAAATAAATCTTTGAGTAAATTTTACTATCAATAATAATAAATGTACAAAAATTTGTCAATTAACACTTCAACTTTTCATTTTGTTATGCATAGAAAACTCTTTATTTCCGGATATCATAAATATCTTTAAATCAATTACAAACTTGAAACTTAAAAGAATCTTGTAATCAGAAAATTAGTGGTAAAGACCATATTTTTAAAATGAAGACTTGAAATGTATGCCCATAGTATCTCAAAGTCTAAAATATCAAATGTTCCATATACGTTTTGCATTCCAAAGAATTGTTTTTCATAAGTTTGCGACATAATTCAAAAGATAAACAATGATTCATATATGCAATGTTATGTGAAGCCTAAAGCAACTCTGGATTTTATAAAACTGTCTGTCATCAGTACTTTCAATAATTGTTCAAATCTGTTTTATCCTTTTTGGACTGTTTCAAAGTTACCATTATAGTCATTAATTGGAAGACTAGTATTTTAAAATTCGCTTCAATTGGATCAATGCTTAAAAATCAACTGTGTGCGTCTAATAAATAAAAATTTAAAAAAATACAAATCATTTTCCCGGTACAACAGAATAAATACAAAAACTGGAAACACTGAACAATGTGCATTTTTAGGGCAAGAAAACCTGGCGATCCCGGCACACGAGTGTCATATGCATCCTTTAACCATGCTAATGAGTCAGTGATCGACGCGCGGACTGAAACTGAATTCGGTCCAAGAATCCCACAGGATTGACCTAAAATTCGAACGTGATCTGCTTGCCCAAAAGCCCAGAGAGCAGTTTTTCCTTCGACCGGAATGTAGCACAATAATGAAATGGATCTTTGGAAGTTTGTTCAAATAAGTATGCTATGAATGAATAAATGAGGTACTTCTCCGGGCGTGCACTTTAAGTTTCACGCTCTTCAATGGAAATTGGCACTAGAAGGGATGGTCATAATGTACTTGTCAAATTATTTTACGAGAAGTAAAAATTGAAACAATCCAGTTAATAAATACTGATTAAGCAGTAGTTTGCTTTACTTTTATTAATTTTAACAGAAAAATAAATGTAAGCAGCCAATTTTATTCAAAGAGACACATGAAACAGTATGAAATCAGAAGTATATGCATTATAATTTATAGTATTTATTAATTAAGCTATAAATTATAATGTAATACTTATTTAGTAGCACATTTTTGTATCAATTTGTAATTCAGTTAAATTATCACTGTATTATTAGGTTTGAAGCTACATAATGAGTTATAAGCAATCAAACCCAACGTGAGAGTCGAATACATGAACTATTGGATTGAACAGAATACCTGTTCAAGTGTCTAATCGACATAACTTAAGATTTGCCTTCACTGGAATAACATATTACAAAATTAATGCTTTTCAGTTTTTTCATACTAAATGTTTTCTAGAATTTCATTAAATAAATTCTAAAATTCAACTTCACAACCACACAATTTTAAGAAGTAGACAACTTTTACACGAAACATTTCTAACGGAAAAAAAAAGAATATATCTCTCTAACACCAATATTTGGCAATAATGAAACGAAAAATATTTGAAAATCAATACAATTAAGCTATTAAACAAGCCTATATATAATCATTGAAAAGAAGTTCCAAACAACGAGATCAAAAGCCCTATGTGAAACTATAGACATTTTCTAAAAGAGCAGAATAAAACGGTTAAATGTTGAAACAAGTTACAAACTTTTTCTAAGCATTCCCCATGATGTCTGAAGTAAAACAATTGTGGAAGAACTATGTCAATTTTTGAAAACAAACTATCAAAATACCCTCGAACAGTATTAAAAAAAAAAAAGACCCTGAAGTTTCCTCAGAAATTTTATTTTGCCTCCAACCATCCTATCTATTTTCCAACACAACACGCAACGTCAAGATACGCTTGGGTGGCGCATCCAACAAAGCGTGCAACTAGACGTGCCTCTGAGGAGCATGCAGATATGTTGATTTAATCGAAAAAAGAAAATAATTCACCCATTATTTTTTCTTACTCGGGAGAGAATCATTGAATACACATAAAAAGCTTTCTCATGCCATATTTTCTTATGCGGCGGTAACTGAGTGCCAAAGGCCTGGCTTTCTTCCCACCATCTTTGTCTGTGTGACCTTCGCTTAGGAATCAGGAATTCAAGAATCCAAACAAGAAATAAAAATTATTCAGTTGACGCGTTGGTAAATGAAATGAAAGGTTCAGGTTGGATTTTATCCCGTATACTCCCGAGGACAATGGTGAGAATATTAAAATGAAATAAGCTAATTCATTTCTCTCACGGCAAACACTCTTCGATTAATGAATTCTCGATTTCGCATATTTTGAGGATTTCTGAGAGATTAGAAGGATGGGAAACGCAAACAGATCTGAATTCCTCAACTATAAGTATTCGAAAAATGAGTAATTTTTTTTTTACTTAGTGCAGAAAATTATAGTATTTATTATATGTTTTAGTGAGTCTGATAACATGATAATTTGGAATAACGTATGTCATACTCTGTATTAAAAATTCTTTTCTTAGTAATTTCTTTGTGAATTTATAATGAAAATATATTACATAAACTTAAAATAACATTAAATATTTTATATAGAATCAATAAATGTTTAATATTCTTTTAATCCTGAAAAAAAATCGTGTTAATGAAATAAGGATATATAGACAAGTTTAATCTTGATAACAGCAGCTACACACAGCAAAAATCTACAGACTATTTATTAATCACTCATTTTATATTTTAAAAAATCTTAATTTGATAACCGCGCAAACACCGGGTCCTTACAGTTTATTATAATAAAAATTATTTAATAACAAATTTTGCGCGAAGAAAATATAACTGGTCCAATCACACCTAAAACTTAGGAAAATGGGCACGAACATGAAGTTTTCCTCATCAAGTACATTAAATGCAAGCAAAGTGTATACATAACTAAATATACTTTCACACATATCAAAAATTTAAATTCAAATATATGTATGTGTGTAACCATTATTACAAATCAAAACTTATGCCTGATATTTCGATATAAACCCTAATAATTAAAGCAAGTAGACAGTTACCTGAAGAGGTAATTATACAATTGTCAATAGAATACTTTAAAATGCATTAAACGGAAATCAAGATCTTAAAGAATTTTATTCGCAGTCGCTTAATAGCATTGGTGTGAAGTGTTTGTCTAAAATTAGTTTTTCGATTGCTAATAAATTTTCTACTCGACTCGTGCAGGAAAATAAGAATTGTCAATTACTGCACCTAATTTGAAGTAAAATAGTATCAAAAGAATAAATTTTATAAAATTTCTAACAACAATTTAAAATATTTCATTTTGTTTCAAAATTTATAAAACATTCGTTAATCACACGAAACAAATCTTAAGCAAAGATTGCACTACAAACAAAATTGTCAATTTTTTATAAAAATATCCGGAAAAAAATTCACTCAATCAAATCACTTCCCACATGGGAAGGAGATTAGGGGCCCGCAGAAAGATATAAGAATTCTCACCAGAAGACGTAGAAATTGGCTAGAAATCAGCCTTAAGTTGAAAACACCAGTGGTGTACTTATTCTTTTGCTATCACCAACCATAGTTTTTCTTTGTTAAAAGAAAAACATCCTAAGTCCTTAGGCTGGGGTTACAAAACAGATCGCTCATGCATTACAAAAAGGAAGACAGATAAAGAAAAATTTGAAGATTATTTTGTTTTCCAGAAAGTTACTGTTGCCGAAGGCAGGAATATTTTCAATTTTCAGGATAAAAAGAATTATGGAATTCTCGAATGATTGCTATTTCTGTGTATTAGCTATCGTATAATATACTTCATCTTTTGAAGTTTGGCTCAATAATAGTTAAGGGAAAATCGAAAGAAAAAGGCTGAAAAAATGGATTTCAATATCGAGTCATGTGAATTGCAAAAAAGTATTCGAAGTTATATTTTATGTGTTAACAGGTTAAGTACGAAAGTTCTCATGAGCCTCAACGCTTCCAGGAAAAAATATGTACATAGCTTTTTGGAAGAGAATAGCGATTTATAAAAAAACGATATTTACTCAGCTTTATTAAAACGCTGTTTTGTACCATGAAATGAGGTCCCGTGCATTAAGAGTATTGAGATCGAAACTGTTCATCCGAAATACAAAACACTACCTTATCAACAACGTATCGGAAGAATAATGGACAAAACTATAGATTTGCAAACATCAACTAAAATTAGCGAATTTTTACGAAAACTGTGTAGGAATCAGGAAAGGGGATCGAATACCCTATACATTCTCCGGTATTAGATTCTTGTTTCGGACCTTAGTGAACGAAATTGACTGTTCACTTTGTAGAAGGGAAATTGAAAGAAAACACTAGTTGCGATTTATCTTGTGAAATGCACACAGTAATCCTTAATGAATTAGTGTGAATCGTTTGTAAACTGAAATGAAGAGAAAAAGAAAATTGCGCGTGAGTATGGATTTGTGCTAAATACATTTATATTTATGCATTCAATTTTCGTGAGTCTTGCTATTTGTTAGAAGTTATAAGAAAACATCACAACGGCCACATTTTCCGTCATCAGTAGTTTTTTTCTTCGAAAGGATCTAATTTCCACCTTTTACACACTGATGCGATTTTCTACCTTATAAAACAGTCATATCTCCATTCCTGAAACATTCCGGATCGAGGTTATATTGTTTATAAAACATAGCAGTGTAAGTAACTTCGCAGGAGTTCAAATTAGAGTTATAACTGCGTTCATTACAAAAGCTTTTAAGTTAGTCAAAGACATCTTGATACAAGTTTAATTCTGTTCCACCAGGCAAAATTTTAGCGGAAGATATAAATAGACAAGAGTTTATATTACATGTAATATTAAGTTTAAACTCAGTTGAAATAGATCCTTATTAAATATAACACATAATACAATACTAAATTTATGAATATTTATTCATTTTACCCATGCACTGAAGTCAATTGTAGGTCTAAACTCTCAAGTCAGAGAATCCCGAAAGATCTTTTCTGTAATTTTGACAATCCTGTAGCTTCCTTTACGTAAGGTCCCTTCAATAAAATTATTTCTAAAAACAAATTCTGCAGTATGTCGTTTTCTTTACTCATACGAGATTTGCTCTTTGAAAAAAGTTTATTTTATAATTAAGTCAAATATATTAAAATTACTATTCAATATAGTGACACATGCTCTCTGAATACATAAATTTTCCTCGCGAGAGGTGCGATGATCAAATTAATACCATTAAAACTCTACCATATTCAGCAAATTCTGAAACAAGTTCTTAAAGAAAAGTTTTGAAATTTAGATAATAAAACAAATGACAAATAGTATACGTCTGATTCTAGAAAACACACACACATAAAAAGTAGAAACATTCTTCGTACAGAATTGTATGCGCTCAAAATTTTCTTCAAAATATATGAACTAATGCCAATTTTCTTTATATGACTAAATGAATTAAATATGAGTAGAAGATGATCTTTCCAAGGTAAGAGTGGTATAGAAATCCTGTTATGGTCAGAATGAGATTAGATGAAAATATTCACATTTTGAATTCAAATAATGTCATGAATAAAGGATATGAATGAAACGAAATGCGCGCGATCCATCAGAATAACAGTTATCAAGTAAAAACTGTGATTAGGAATTTTAAAATACTCAATTAAATAATAATTCTTTGAGTTCTTTCAATTTTTATAAACGGCATATAGAAACTTTAAATATATATGTTTTAAAAATTTCAAATGAAATCCAGAGTTTCTGTTTATGAGCGGCAGCGTTAACCTCTAACATTTGCAAAAGGTAAACAAGAATTCCATAAACAAATTTTGATCAAATATACAAAATTAACTTTATTTATAAATTCTAAGCAATAAAGTTTTAAATGGATGTAGGAGTTGTTGGAAATGCAAATATTTAATCCTTGGTTTCATTTCGATTTCTATGATTAAATATTATCTGTTACATAAATTCACTTTTTTTTCTAGAATAAACTTATCAGAGATACTTTGCTTTTTGTATAATACGTAATGCAATTATTGCTACATATTTGGAAAAAAAATTATAATTTGTATTGTTTTCAAGCCAAGATGGTTTTACATTTACAGGTTTCAATAAAAACATTTTAATAAACATTTTTAGCAGAGTATGAGATGAATTATAGATACTATCTGGAACTTTGTATTAAAGATGAAATGTAACATTTTTATAAATGCTGAATTATTGTAAATAACAAATTATATGCATCATTGTTATTTGAATTAAGAAATTGATTTTTTTACTTTGTGTTTTAAATATTCCCTTGTAAGTGGATCTGAAGACATAGGCAAATGATGGAAGTAGAATATCTGCAATATTTTTTATACTTGAAACTTATTGACTATATCCTTAAAATATCGAATTTTGTCAAGGTAATTCCCATTCATTAGTTGTGATCCACAGAAAGTTTCCGATAATGTAATAAAATGAATGAATGCTTCCTCATCATTGATCTTTAACTCTTATTTCCCACATTTTGGGGATGTACTTTATTTTTTGAATAACTAAGTCTTGTCTAATTGATAGCGCTGAAAACTTTCTTGCTTTTTCTGTTGATATGTGTATTAATCAGGCCTCTATATCAATTGTTCCAAGAACATTAGATAAAATGATCTCTGGTTCCCTCTTTTCCTGTGTCATGAATAACATTAAGCTTTAAACAAAGATGGCATAATGTGTTCAGGACTAGTTTAAAGAAGGCAACAGAGATTTCAATATATCACGTATTATTTTTAATTCCTCCTACTATGCGATCGAAGGCTTAGTTGTCTATAATGGAATTCTTTAACTGTATCTACTATTTAGCAATTATTCGCATAATTATGCCCATTTACCTTCACATTCCCATCTTAAATTATATAAATTACTTCGCGGAAGATAAAGAGAGCAGAATACAATAAGATGGCCAATTCCATAATCAATTTTTCACTCAATACAAGACAGAATTTTTATGGCATTTCTGTAACGGTAGTTATTCATACACTAAATTTTAGAAAGGTAAAATTATATGATACCATTAAAATTCATATACGAGAAATATATAGAAATAAATTCTCGTATTAACAAAAACACCATAGCTGCCCATGAATTCGGAAGAACACATGATCTATTTGAGTTATAAAACTATAAGACCTACTACATTGAGACATCTTCTCCACGTTACCAGTTTCAAATAATTGTATTAACAGATAAATTTAGTCGCCAATGACATAACAGAATTTTCAAGATAGCTGAATCTTTCCATTCATCAATCAAGGAGGAAAGTCAAAAATGCTTGAACATTGGTTTTGAAAAAGCCGACGCATCTCTTACCCTTACATCATTGTCAGATCAAACATTTCATTTTATGAATTTTATAATTTATAGCAAACAAGTGTAATTTTATTGTTATTCCCAATTTAAAATTATAAAAATCAATACTAAAGTAATGGAGCCCATTTGTGGAACATCATAATTTTTTAAATAGCTTTAAGAGGAACTGTTTTATGAAAAAAAAAACAATCTTAAATAATTTGAATTTACTTTTATGTGGCTTAAGTTTGTAAATATTTCTTCAAATATTTTAAAGGATATTTTTATATATACTCCAGGAATATTTAATATGGAAATTAAAAATTTGAATTAAATGCATATGGGTCAGATAAATCACAATCAAACGTAAGTTATGTGATAAATAGTAAAAAAATTTTTAATAAAAAAAATGAATAAGTAAAAACTGAAACATACTTCGAAATATTACAAGAAATCAGTATTTTCCAGTACTAACGAAGCGCTTGACAAACTACTTTAAAAACAAGTAAAATTATTTACAAAACATCCATCTCATTAAACGGTTGGCAAACTACTCTTTTCAGTGCCAGAAACAATCCGTAATTTTGCATAATTTGTCTTAAGTTATTAACTAGGCAATGAATGACTGTATAAATGCGCGAAATAAAACACAGTGTCAAATCTTAAGAGTTTTCAGTACAAACAAAAAGTTATGTTAAAGATTTATGATGGAACTTAATTTTCAGAAAATTTTATTGCGACATTGTTCATGTTTAAATGCCGATTTGAACGCTGGCCAACTAGAGAATTTGAAAGCCCAATTTACTTTCATGAAAAAAAAATTGCTTAAATCCAAGTTTTTCTTTTATTGCAAAATCCATTTATAGATAAATGTGTCCGAAAATTAAGAAAAAAATTGGAAATAAATTTTTGAATTTTATGTATTATTTTGTAGTTTTTGATCAGTTTTCATAGTTTTAACCTAATTGTAGACTAATTTTTAGTGCTTAGTATTAATTATAACGTTAAGTACTTAGAAGTAAATACTTAGCAACATATTTCATCAAAAGGCGAAATAATTTTTATTAATAAGATTTAATGTTTTCTTTAATGAAAATATTTATAAACAGGTTTGGTTTGTTTTTCACTTTATTAATTTTAGCACACAAGGTCTGAAAGACTTAACTAGTTTAAAGCAAACACCAAGCCACTACAAAATCTCAGTCAAGTAATTATACATAACTATTTATAATATACATTACTGAAAATTAAGAATTATTAAGGAAGCATATTTTGAACTTAGTTGAAAAATATTTATCTGTTAGTCATCTTATTGCATTAAATTTGGAGCAATACGTGAATTTCTTTTTTCAATGAATTTTTAATAATTTTTATTGTACTATTTCAGACTTATTTTATGCAGAGAATTTTTACAAATTCAGAATTTTAATATACCAAACTTTTACTTTCACAGTAATATTTAATAATATTTATCCTGTATAAGCAAAAATTACCCAATTACATGGTAAAAACATTCATGTTTTTCCTACAATTAACACTTTTCGTACGCTATATTACATAAAAAAAATTAAACGGAATTATTTGCAACGTCAGGCAACCTTGTGAAAATGGCCACTTAGAATATTAAAATATTTAAAAATTAAGAAATCATTTATATTTACTATGGAATTAAATTTAAGAGACTTTCAAGTTAAAAGAAAAAAATCTCACGCTGTGCGTAATTAAAGTATTTATCAACAGCCAATGAAACAAAACTTGCAATTTTCACTGGGTTTAACTATATTTTTATGATTCTTTAAAATGCTAAAACTATACAGATCTTTCGATTTTACTGAAATTTAAAGAAATCGTTGATATTCGTGAAAGAAAATAATTTTTTTAAAATATTTCAATGCATCAAAAGATTTTCTTTCTCTGATAAACTGAATTCCTTGAACATTGATAACTTCTATAAAACTCCAGAATATTTTTCTATAAAATATTTATTCGCCAAATGAGGCAGATATAAATAAAGCACCTTCTTTTAGAAATAAATATTGTATCTTGTCCACATTGTTTTAGATTTAAGTTTTTCCTGAAGAAAACTTTCCATATCGAAGCAATATTACCATCGATTCTTGGTCAAATACTATACACAAGACAAAAATTCAATAAAAATGAAAATAATATAAGTTATTAGTTCAAATAGAGTACTAGGAAATAACACGATTCATTTTACTTTCCTTGAAAATCGAAAATTAGATTTCAGTTCGCGGTGTTAACATTAACACGATTTTGTATTATCGCATAAAATTTCAAGATGTTAATATACATACTTTTGTCTTTATTTTTAAAATAATTTTGTTCATTACCAACAACATTGATTAAGTTTGAATTCAGTCATGCAACTTACAATTTTCACCCTTACTTCCGGTACACTGATTGAATATTTTAAATAGGCAGTATTTTGCTAATATTAAACAGCATTATCTAAGTAAAATATAAAAGATAGATTTTGTATAAGAAAACATTTAAGACATTAACTAAGCAAACAAATAGTTCCATGGTAAAAAGAATACATAAAATAAATTCCTCCAAATTTCTTTAGTTGTTCACGCTAAAATTATTAGAAATTCGACTAATTAATTAGTAATAGTATTCTGTAATTCTATAGCTTGATTTGGGAAAACTACAGATATAATGGATTCCATAGCATTATAATTAAAACTACATCCTTGCACAATTTGATTAAAAATCAAGTATTGGTTTAATATATTAAGATTCTACAAACGAGATTTTCTTTTAAATCTCAATCAAAATAACAAAATAAACTTACATAATTTCAAAATAACTTATGTAGATTCCTCACTAAGCATTTTAAATGACAATAGTGATTAATTTATTAATGTTCTACAATCATTAATTTTCATTAGAAATCTGCTTTTTGAAATAGCTGAATAATGATGAATATAAAAGTAATAAGTATTAAATTCTTATCACTATCTTATAATCAAATGATAAATATACCATTAATAAAACAGCATTTTATATGAATAATAAAACAAAATCAACGAAAGCATAAATATTTGTAATAAAAAAATGTGTAAAATATAAAATAAAAATATAACATTTTAAATAAAAACAAAAAGTAGTTCAAATAGTAGCATTTAAAGTAATTTACATTGAAACTGAATTGGTTGCTCAACAGTTGCATTTTGCACACGCGAGGTAATTAGACTAATGAAAATTAAGATTGGAGAAATTAAATAATATGCAATTAATTTAAATCTATACTGTAATTTATTATATTTGTTTCTATATGGTTTTGAAAATTAATTTTACAAATGTTTTCTGCTTAAATTTAAAAAATGTCAAGGAAAGACAGTCGTGAATTATTTTGAAAATAATTCTTATTTTCATTTATGAATCAGAATTTCAAGAATTCTACTCGTGATGTAATTTTACAAAACTAGAATGAACTTTTAAATATATATATATATATTTTAATTTTACCTTTTAACTATGCATATTTATATACCAAACTTGATACTACTGATTAAAATTTATCCTTTAGAAAATGTTATTCTAAGCAAAATAATCCTATCAAAAGTAAAAAAAAAAAAACTTACCTTTTCCACAACTAGCCATTACATAAATTCCTGATCACAGAATATATTTATGTCGACAACTGTCATAAAATCCCAAGTATTGCCTTCTTCCAAATGGCAACATTTACCCGAGACCACGAAGATAATAAACAAAAGTTGAAATTCATGGCTTGCAATTTTTCGAATGCAACAGCAGTTATTGGGGAAAAAAATACTGAATCAGGGGGAAAAAATATGCGAGCGTTCGTGATTTTAGAGACACATGCCAATAACTATGAAGTTAGACTAACCAATGGACAGTTGAGAAATGTTTGCCATAGAAACAGTCATGCTGTCTGCTAAAATATAAATGCGAATTGAAAACCGCGGCGATGTTGCTTCGACGAATGGGGTTGCCACTGATAATGTAAACAAGGCGCCTACTGCCAATTTTCTCGCCAAAAAAGTTAAGCAAAAAGAACTGCTTCGCATGGTGTTTTGATCTGTTGAAAGCAAATGATTTGATATCGCCAACATTGATTTATAGAACAACACAAGAAAATATTTTTGAACTAATAATTGAACAATTTTAGATTTCTATGCTGATTTGAGTAATGGATTTAAATGAAATAAAATTTAATTGTTTCTCATGCTAGAATTGATATAACACATTCATTCAATTTATTCAAAGGAAATATTTAAAATCAATGATATATTTAAACTAATAGGATTTCGTGTCCATTTATCAATACTATTAATTTTTCTAAGTTATCTAAGCAAAAAAAATTAGAAAATTTTAAGAAATATTCGAAAAAATATGTTTTGCATACTTCTAACTTTAAATCTCTTGAAAAATGAAATTAAATTTGCACTGATACTTTTTTTTTGGCACTTACGCATTATCTTGTCAACATTTTTTGCCATAAAAATAAGTCTAATTTTGCCAATTTTAATAACTTTTTTTTTCAAAATGTGAAAGAAAAGCAAAATAATTCACTTACATCTTCATTATAACAAATTGATAAAAACTCTATTTGTAATTTATAGGTGAAAAATCGAATTATTAAGCATTATTAAATGACATAAAATATTTTCGCAGATATAGTTGACTTTGGTGAATTCATGGTGCAGCACAGATTACGTAAATGAATTTTCAGTTTTCTAGTTTGCAATTCAGTTGTTCGATTCCAACTCCAAGATGGATAATAGTAGTAGTTCTGAGTTTACTTTAAGCCATAATCTTTGTTTAATTAGCACCGATGTACAAAAAGTTAAGTAGAATAGCAAAGAGTGAAATTGATTATGTTATGCATCATATGACGTTGCATCAAATTATTGATTTCGAGAAGAAAACAATCACTATTGCAAAAATAAAACAAAACAATTTGTACAATATCTTAAAACTTGGTCTTTAATTCTTAGTCTAGTAAAGATTAATGTATACATATCTCTTAATTTATAATTATCATAAATCACCACCTTCTAAAACAAGTAACTCAGAATTTTATAGTTTCTCTTAAATCAGAGAGATTGATAACACTATTCATTCAAAATAGAGTAAAGGAACTGAAATTTTTTATTGTTCCTTGCGATGTAACTTTCTTAAATTCCTATTCTGAAAATAATTTTTATTCCAAAAAAATTTCCGAAAATAAAAATTCTGAAATTTTGAAAAATTATATTTTTTTATTGCCTTTATTATTATTTTTTTTATAAATTTTTGTGAAATATTAATATTTTAAGTACAATTATTAAAAAATTCTGAATGTAATCGTATATATTGTATTTTCTCAACGTATTTAATGCATATTTAAATAATAAGAAATTATTATAATTCCTTAATTTGAATCTATTGATATAAATGCTTTTCAAAACACTATTACTTATCAGAAGAGAATAAAAAAGTGTTTCTTCTGTGTAATAATTCCCAATTATCATTACGTGTTTTAATATATTGATATGTAACTTTTTATTCATTGGTCTTCAATTTTTAATGTGAAAATATTTATTAAATATTCAATGATTCTTTTTCAATTTATTAAAGAGTTCATCGCGTTTGTTGCAGAGGGATTTTTGGTAGCTCAAAAACTTACAACTCACAAATTCATTTGTTTTAAGATTATTTATATATCATAACGATTTATAATTATGTAGGATTTTATTTAAGAAACATGATCCAAACTGAATTCTTTTTACTCTGTTATTAAGTTTACTTTCATCAAAAGTTCTGATGTTCTGCAATTTTTTTTTTCAAAATCAATCACGAAATGAAATACTATAAGAGCTGCATGGACTTTTAATGTACACGTCGCTCTGTGATAGTTAATGATATTCAATGGGTGTTCTAGTATAAAATTTTGATGAGTTAGTTGCGTATCATCTAGTATATTCAAATTATAATAAGCGAAAATAAGTTTTAATTATAATTTTATTATTCCTTTTTTTTTTTTTTGGTTCATCATGTAACAATTAGAATTTTATTAATATTTATATAAGAAACAAACAGGATAGATTTATGACACTATAGCAGTATAAATGTTAATGACTGTATTTTTGTTCTTTTTTTAAAATTATAATTATTATTACAATTATTTTTTTGCCATCCATAAAAATGAATTCGCCAGTATTTTCCAGCATGTTTTTTTTCTTTTGTTACGGCTATTTGTTAAAATTAAGTGCGAAAATGTCAATATAATTTTATTGAAGCGATAAAAGTACGAAAGTGGAATCCCGAGTGGTGCAATTTGTCGCCAACTAGATGAGTAGTTCTGTTTTCCCCTTTCTTAAGCATCCACCGGTAAGCTGAGAGGGGGGAATACTATTTCTTCCTCAAAGAGAAGTCAACTTTCTTCTCGGGTTCATAAGAAGAGAGAGAGATGGGAAGGTCAGCAGCCCGTGTCGAAGGTCGTTAAGATAACGCCCCCTTTATGGCGCCGCTCAAACTTGTCATTATATCTGTGTTTTCTTGGGGAAAAACCGTGGTCATCCTGTTCGTTGTTTACTACTCGAAGCAGTAGGAAAATATGTTCCTTCCAAGACAATTTGGAGCCACTAAGAATGTAAGGAATGAGACTGTAATACGGTGGTAGCTACAATGCAACTAGCGGATTCTATACCAACAAACTATTTAGTCGCATGTGATTGTGCTTTACTCTCTCTAAACTTTTTAGCATATAATAAATCATTCTCGTTTACATCGATATTAGTAATTTGTTTTTTCGCTTTATTTAAACTTTGAAGTTTCAAATAATTTTCATTTTCACTTGATAAAAAATTAAATGTGTCTCCTGGGGGAAAAATGTGATCAATAAAGAATTTTTTTTGATTATTTTATATTCGCCTTAAAAGCGTATTGCATGTCATTAAATTTTTTATCGATTTACAAAATAATAATAAATTTAAAATTTAAGTAAAAGTAATGTAAATATTAGTATGAAAGATATAAATATGTATTACTGAATGCATTTAAGGTTCAACCAAAAATTTAAAACATACTATTTTAGAAAGCAACATAATGTTGAAGAATATGATAATTCCTAATACATAAGAATCTCTTTTGAATATCAAGTGCATATTAGCTTTCAAAAAGAGTTTTCATACACACTAGATTTATTCACGTGACACAAAGGGCAAATCGCAAGACATTCCAAAGCATTTACTCCAACAGATAAAAATACAGAAAGCTGAAACAACATCGATCTCTGCATTGTCCAGTTCAGTCGAAGCCACCTAAAAACATAGGGTATTCCTTTCTGTAGACTTATCACACTAGGTCACTAAAACACACCTGAAAATAAATATCTTAAAATTTTTTTATTTATTATTTTTTTTTACATATCTGTATAGACCGCTACTTAAAATCTTTTGGCATTTCCGGACACTACATGGGAATAAGGCTCAGTATTTATGAGAAAATTGTTCAAAAATACAATTTGAAATACTATTTAATTCAATGCCCAAGGTATTAAATACTAGCAAATACGAAGATTCAATAGTAGGTGGTAGGTTATTTAGAAAAATGATCAACGTTTTTCGTTTGCTATTTTTGTCGTGAATTACAATTAAAAACAGGAAACATTTATTACAAGTTAAATTTAAAAAATTCACTTCTTTTAATATATTTTTATTGTGTTTGTGTTCTAAAATCATTAATTAGTTCTAATATTATTTTTAAAAAAATACCACTTCCGGGAAAAAAATGTTTTTAATTGATATTAATAACTAGTTAATAAAATTAAGAAGCAAGTTACTTATGAATTTTTAAGAAATTAAAAGAACATTTATATGGAAATATTTTTCAGCAGTTCTTTCGTTTTTAAATTTTTAATACACGTTTTATTTAAAATTAAAACTTTCGAAAAATTATTTCTCTTCTCTTCGAAAGTAAGAAAAGGCCATTATTTCTCGCTTCTTTATTTTAGCTCCTCTAGATTCATCATGAATTCTTTATTAAGTCCCCTGATTCTTTTTTTTTTTTTTTAACTCCTTTTACAGCTCCAAAGCAGCTATTGGAAGCTTTAATCAAAATTCACAGCTTCTTATAAAAACCGCATTAACCTATTCTTCTCGTAAAAACTTTATGCGCGATCTTGATGTGTAGGAGCTACTGTGGCTGTGCAACCGAAAAGCAGCAGGGTAAAAGGTATTTTCTAGTAAGACTCTTGGAGAAAGAACTATTATTTTTGCTTTTATGTGGAACACCCTATCGCGATCTAGGCCATTTACATCTTAAATGCCATGGAGAAGTCGTAAATTAAATAAAAAGAACAACCTGTAGGCATATTGAAATTTAAGCAATGAAACTGGGTGTCGAATGAGCCTCTATTTCACGCTGTGCAATTTATGGCAAGTTGGAAAATTTAAATTAGCTTTTCCCATGAATTTTTGGTGATTTGTGTGGCAGCGTTTGATTTTCAATTTTAATGAAATATAGTAGGATAAACTTTATGTGTATTTAACTAACTGAATCTTTTCTTAAGATGATTACCTCATGACAACTCTATAATAAGACAATAAATTGTTGCTTTTTGTTATTATTAAACTAATTGGAATATTTTTAAATGCAAATAAAATTTTTGAATGATACTATAATGTGACAACGTAATTACCAAGTTAATACAACAGAAATGTAACAATAATTAATAACAAAGGACGGTTTTTAATTGATAAATCCGAATAATTTTATGAATCGTTAAAACCAACAGATTTTTATCCTGTAATAAATTAAAATTAAATTCTATGGTACGGCACATTATCGGAGGACCAAAGTCTACAGTGCCCATATATTTGTTTCTTTAATCGAAGTTTATGGGGTGCGTAGCATATGTCCCGGTTAGTAGGTCAGCCTGATGCGAAACCCCCAGTCCTCAGTTCCCAAGCATGCTTGTTATTTAGTTTTATCGAGTCGCTGAAGTGATTTTACTGCAATATATTTTATTAAGAATATATTACAATTTTTAAATTAAATTTTATATTTCATTTTCAGTATTTATTGATTACCCCTGATTAAATTACAATTTGTTTACATATATTTACTTAAATTCATATTTTGCTTTTTATTTTTCACTATTGTTTGTTGTTTCTATGTGATCAACCACTCATTTTTAGTAATGATGTCACATAAAATTTTTCACAGGATTTCGAAGTACATTTTTGAAGAGTCTGATCAAGATAAAGTAAGTGCCAAATCATGGTTCATGGTTTAACAGTATTTGCGCAATGAAGATAATAATTGTTTGCAGTTAGTAGCGAAAAATAATCTTGTCAGAAAATAAACCAAAATGCTTCAAAGATTTTGACAAATCCTTGTTAAGGAGAAAATTTTTTCATATATTTCTGCTCTAACGAATTGATTAAATTTATGTACTATGCGTTTCATTTGTACAAATTCCTTAGTTTACACTCGTAAGCGGTGTGATGATTCCACAACTAAAATTTCCCAGCTCTTTCTGATTAGAATGATTTCTTTCCACAATGTATGAGTATATACTTCATGAATACATTCTAATAATTACTATGTCAAATTATATAGCTGATTTCTTTATTACACAACAAAATGAATAGCTTTCCTTGAACAATCACAAAGTATTGCTTTTCAGGAACATGTTTTCTTTTATAATCGAGCTCTCACGTGTGATATGGATTGAAATCCAAATTACGTGCAAGCATACATCAGATAAAAAAAAATAATAATAATCAACCTTTATTTTCTGTTGCTAAGCGTTGGCTACAGCTTGACATGAGGTTCTATGAAAAACTCCAGTGTTATACACGTAAATGATAATTCAAGTGATTTTTAATATCTGCAAAGAAAATTTTCCGATACAAATCTAAATTCAAGAAGTCTGTATTTTATTGCCTCGAAATGTTTGAAAATTAAAGGCACTTTACATATAAGCTTGATTTTTCACTAAATTATTTCATTGAAAGAATTTATTCATATTAAGTTTTTGCTGTCACTAATATTCTTCTGCTGATATGTATGAAATAGTTGGGTTATACTGTATATATCGGTTTCCGTAAGCAAAAATTAATATACAAAATAAATACACATACACATCTAATAAAACATACTTACAGACAAGTAAAATTATTGGTATTTTATTAAAAGTCTTTTTGAGGTACTCAGATATCCAGTCATTGGATCACAGTAAGTCCTTTTTAGTCATCTCTTATGCAGTTTTACTTTTCAACTATATTTAGACATTGCATAATTTTCTAACAAAGTCCTCGGAAGGATTCATACGATTCTCATACCTTTAGATTTCCCCGACACTGTTGAGACTTTCTCCTTTGAGCGATGTCATTCGATTTTGGTCTACCTAAGTTAAAGTGACTTAAATTACAGCTAGATTCGGTCTCACAAAAGTGCTGTTGTTGTTTCAGAGGGAAAATTGATGAATATCCGATGAAATACATCATAAGATGAGATAAGAAGTCTATGAATCTTGCATCAATCAATCAATATATATATATATATATATATATATATATATATATATATATATATATATATATATATATATATATATATATATATATATATATATATATATATATATATATATATATATATATATATATATATATATTGTTTATTTAATGTACAGATGTTCTCATTAACCAATGATTTATTTATTTCAGTTATTTTTACTAAAATTGAATTCATTAATGATTGCTGTGAATTAATTTTCTATAAATTCATAACATTTCTGGATTTTAAATATTCAGTAGTAAAAATAAGTTCCAACTGCTCAAATCTGCATTAAAATTGTAAAAAGGAAATACATGATGTGTGTTCTAACTTTCCTCGAATATAGCAATTTAATGATTGTTTTACATTAACGATTCTAGGGAATAAAAATTGTCTTCAATAAGAGGATTTTTTTAGTAAGAGAAGAGTAGAAGCCAATGTAAGAAAAGCAAATGGTTCGATCTTGCTTTTTAGCTAATTTAATTTTGGAAGAGATTCGTTATCTCTTATCTTTTTGCGATTTCTTATCCAATTAAAATCGTCTAAATATATCGGCGGAGAAGCAATCATTTAGGGAAAATGTAGGCATTCCATTAAAGACGATGATCTCAAACTGAAACAAGCATTTTATTTTTTATCATATATTTTCGAAAATAGAGGAATATTTTATATCATTATCTGGATCATCCAATTGTATATTAAAGGAAGTTGGTAAAGGAAATTCAATTTTACCAATGATTAAAAATGCAGAGCAATAAGATTCATTTTAAATCTAAGCTAAGTAGACTGATGATAAATAATATATTTCTAATCACATACATTTTTTAACCAATTTTTTTTCGTAATTTAATTTATTATGGTTTGATTAATATGTATCACAAATTAATTTTATAAAAATATAAAGACTAGTAAAATAAACTGTAAAGTTAATTTGAAATCAATTGAAAATCCTAGCTTAAATTTCTTTGTATTTGAATTTGCAAGTACCTATCTTTACTTTCCTCATAAATTTCCGTTTCCTCTGAAGATAAATTTGAATGGTATCAATTATAACGGGATTTCAGATTGTCCTCGTGATCACTTTTTGCGCACGAGATTTTCGTAGATTGGGTGCTATACGAGTTGGAACCGTTTTTTTTTTTTTGTTTTTTTTTTCTTATTATGTTTGAAATTTTTATTGCATTAACTTTATTAGCTGTTCACCTACATTTTAAAAGAACTATTTATTGGATACACATATACACAAAATCTTTATTGAGAAGAAACAATTTCCATTAAATATTTAATAAAGAAAATTCAATAATTTGATCACTCGTGATTCAACAGTTTGTTCATCGAAAGATTTATGCCTTGAGTTTTTAAATTACTGGATTTTTTGGGGGAAAAATAGTCACAGTTTTAAATGAAGTAAATTTTAACATATATATTTTTAAATGAAATTACGAAATTAATTATATATATTGTAACAGATATGATCATAGGCAATGTTTTATCCATGCTGTAGAGCTATAGCAAAAAATGAAAATATTTCAGTCTTAAAAAATGGCCATAGAAAACGTTAACATGGCAACTAAACATTTCTGCTATACTGTATGCTTTATATATATATAAATATACTGCATACAGAATTAATTGTAAACACCTACTTAAACTAAATGTATTTTCTAAACTACTGCTTAAATTTTTTCCCACTATTTTTTTTTTAATTTTCTTTTTAGCAAGTTCATCTGATAAGCTTTGCTCATGACTTCATCCAGTCCTTAACCTATTTTTTGCTCAAGTTTGTTACTTCACCCACTGTATCTGAATTTAAGTAATTTACAATTTGTACCGCGCTATCTAATCACTGTTTTATATATTCTGGTAGCAACTTGAGAAGGTGATGTCACTTTGCCTCCTCCTTTCATTGCGTAAGCCTTGACCTCAAACTCTTATGTACATTTCCGTGTAATGTTTGAACAGTGAATGTAAATCCGTACGTGCGATAATCCTTTTTCACCTGATACAGATGTCAACATGATTTCATATTTCTAAGTCACTATTTATAGAGCCAAAAAACATCTATCTATTAAGGAAATATAAGTTTAGACAATCAATAAAAACAAGGAAAGCACGCTAGTATACAACAGAATCTTGGAAATTTTTATATCTAACTTCTCGTCTTCCGATTTGAAATCTTTGAGCCTTAATTTAAATATTTTAATTGCTAATAGCAATGAAAAAGTCAACAATTTATAAAAATAAATTAACATTGTTCTAATCATTTCCTAATTATTTATTAAAAAATGTAATTTAATGTAATAAATAAATATAACATTCATGCTTAAGGCATATTTCACTTAGTATTTTAATTCAACTAACAGTGACTAATAACTACACATGGATACCTATATTCTCAACCGTTTGTGGTTGATTTTAAAATATATAACTTTTTGAAAAATTTCAATGATATTTTTAAAAATACATTTGTAATTTTTTACCTCCACTCAAAATCAGTAAATAACATTTATCTGTCAAGTGTTTGTGTATTTTTTTTTTTTTTTTACATAATGCAGGATTTTCCCTTCCATTTTTCTAAATAGTAGTCCATTATGGAATAATAATTTGCATAGATACTTGGATAAAATTAATTCACAAACAGTTATTAAGATGCTAATTTTAAATTATTTCTAAAACATCACAAAACAAAATATAAACTCGGAATCAAATACGGCTTGGAAAGCCATTGGATATATATTTATCAATAATATCTCTAATATTTATGATTTGTATCAAAACGCTAACTTAAAAAAATCCAACAAAATTTCGATACTATGTATATGCCATCTCCAACGTCTTAAACAACGTATTAATTATTAAATGTACAGCTTAAAAAGTCTAAACCAAATATTGTGATTATAAAATGTTCTTTAATCATGCATGCAATAGTCTCTCCGCTCAAATTTTACTGCCTTTTTACAAATATCTTTCTCTTGAACCTCGACAAAGGGAGAAAAAAAATGGCGACCGGATATGAATACTAGGAACTTTCGATTTTCGTAATATTCATCTTACATATTTTTACTTAAAACAATCAAGTGTAAGTGTATATTTAAGACATATTCAATAATATTAAGATTCGAAGATGCTGAAATTTTATTTCCAGATAAAAAAAATATATATATATAAAAAATTTATCCAAGAAGATATAAATGCGGTGCATTGGAAGTCTCTAGAACTGTTTAGACTAATTAAATCCAGAGCTACTGAATCATTATAAAATAGACAGGGGAAACCAGATTTGGAAGACTTGGCATACTGAAAAGCTTATGGTAATTATTTTTAAGCATGGTAAGAAAAGCTTATGGTAATTCTTTATTGTACATTTATTAATATCCTTTCTAAAATTATGAACATTTTCTTCTTAAGATCCGTTTAGTATCTTGTTGTGATAATCTTATGACATAATATATAAATATTATGTACTTACTTTTCATTCGATGAGTGAATACAAGTTTATTCTTTAATGTAAGTTTATCGATAATTTATCTCTGAGCCGATAAATAATCAATGAAATTTCATTTTTTATAAATATTTTATTGAATGATATATAATTCATGATAAAATATTGGTCAAGATTTTACTCTTATGACGCGGAAATCATTGCTGATTTAATATGATCACGTATCAACCTTCATGATCACGTAGCAAACTTATTCACATTAAAAGAATTTTTAAGCATTCTTCTCGACAACGGTGTTTAAGATACATTTGCCTTTCACTGTGTGATTTGTTTGAAGAGAATTTATGTTTTTGTTAACAGATGTACAGTTTATGAGTGTTTTTAGCAAATAATAATTGACGTTAAATTATTTACAAAAGACAATAATATTTCAACAATAAAAAGAAACGTTTGATGCATATTTTACATTAAAATTTTTTATAAGTTTTTGTTTAAATTTAATTAAAATAAAAGCTCTGTAAAACAAAATAAAATATCTAAATAATTTTCTAAATAATAAAAAGTATTTAGATACAATAAACTTGTAATTTAATAACTTATAATCTTAATTAATTTTACATTTTTAATAATTTCATTAATTACTATATTTTTATTTATTTGTTCTTTTGATTATTCCTTTATTCTCATCATTTCCTTTAAATATGAAGTATTCCAACAAAAAGATGTACATTTTTATCGGTACTTACTAACTTTTTAAATATGATTCTTTTATTTTTTAAATGATACATTAATTTTAATGAAAAAGGTAAAAAGAGAAAATGGAATAAAGAGTAGCATACAATTTTGTTTTTTTCATTTAATAAAAAGTAAATCTTTTTTCCTATTCAAATTAATTTCAAATGGAATTAGAAAAACAACTTACAATACTAAGGAGTCCAAAATCTATAAAAACATTCGCCTCTCAGAATTTGCAAGTTTTCATCAAATTTAGAAAAATTCGCCAAGTGTCAAATCAATTACACCAATCTGAAAGATTATAAGAAAAGTTAATGATTGCATTATAATAAATATATTGCTGAAGATATATTTCATTAAGCCAAAATGACTTCATCTGCGTTTAATTAATGAACAAGAAGTATAAATTACACATCTCTACTATTCGTTTATGAACGGAAAAGAGATGGATATCTGTGAAATGCTTTATCGGGTTATACGAGGGTTGCTATTTATATTTCTGGCCTAATAATGAAAAAACAAATATGTAGGATCGAAATTGGTTTTATTGTTTTTCATAATATTCTCCATGATGATCAATACACTTTTGCATGCGTTTGAACCAATTTTCAAAGCACTTTTTCCAGTTCGATTGAGGTAACTCCAAAACATGCGTTTTGAATGCATCAACCGCTTCTTCGGGGGTCGAAAATCGTTGTCCTCGTAATTTATTTTTGATGTGTGGGAATAAGAAGAAGTCATTGGGTGCCAAATCAGGGCTGTACGGCGGATGACCCATCAGTTCGATCTTTCGCTCCGTCAGAAATGCCTTTGTTTGAGTCGATGTGTGAGAGCTCGCATTGTCATGATGAAGAATGATTCGCCTGTTCTTCTGCTTTTTTCGAATTTCTCCGATGACTTCTGGCAAACAAATGGTCGTGTACCATTCAGAATTGACCGTCCTGCGTTGCTCTAACGCCACTGTTGCCACATGACCGTTAATGCCGAAGAAACAGGCAATCATTTGTTTCGATGTGCTTCTTCCTCGAACAACTTTTGTTGGTTTTGCCTCGTTTTGGAAGACCCATACAGTTGATTGCTGTTTTGTTTCCGGCTCATATGCATAGATCCATGATTCGTCACCTGTGTAGATGTTATACACAGCCTTTGATGTACCTTGAATGTATTTTCCAACATTTCCTTGCACCAATCGACACGAGCCTTTTTTGAGCGTTTGTCAGATTATGCGGGATCCAACGCGAACAAATTTTTTACGCTCAAATGTTCATGCAATATTTTATTGATGCTAGTCATACTAATGTCCAAAGACGCCTCTATCTCACGGTATGTCACATGACGATCTTGCTTTATCAGTTCACGCACAGCATTGATCTTTTATGGCACAACAACGGATTTTGGACGACCTGCACGGGATTCGTCCTGGATCGAACATCAACCACGATTAAATTCGTTATACCAATTTTTTACAGTGCTGTAGGATGGCGCTTTATTGCTGTATAAAGAATTAAGTTCATCGAAGCACTCTTGTCTTGACAATTCACGTCGAAAGTTATGAAAAATAATGGCACGAAAATGTTCACGATTCAATTCCATTTTTTGACAGAGAAGAACTTTTCAATTTACTGTCAACAACACAAATAAAGCTATAATGGTAAATCGTCTGCTGAATTTATGTTTAAAAATATCAAACTTTCGATTAAAATCGTCTTCGGTCGCCTAGCAACATTTACTGTTGCCAAGGCCAGAAATATAAATAGCAACCCTCGTAACGAAAGTGTTCCGCCACCATTAACATCATTTACGTGAACAGTTTATGTTGACGTGTTCGTATATATATTACCAGACTATTTTTGGTATTTGAAAGGAGATTTGCTTTAAACCACTGAGTTGTGAGATCTACAAAAACATATCATTAAGTACAAAGTGTCTGAAATATAATTATCACGCCATCAAATTAGAATCATTATTAAAGTTTTGTTGAAAAAATTCAGTTACAGAATATAACCAAATCACGCCTACAGATTTAGCTAGTACTATTGTATCATATGACACTGTGAATGTTTGGTACCGAAAGTTCAAAAAAGGACAATGAGAATCAAGAAGCAGAGAGCTCTGGCCTAACAACTCGAGAGCTAGTAAGGAAGTTTGACGTTAGTGCTTATTCATTAGCCACGTTATGCACAGCGTGAACTTGACGTGCAAGTTGAATTGCTGCGTGTTGCATGCGCATACTAAAGTAGATAAGGACAGGTGTATTCACGCCTGCACTAATAGACTCGAATATCAGTGCAAGGACAAATGCTGGACCGAATCGTCCCTTGTGATGAAAAGTAGATTAATTTCAATAACATAAACCATAAAAGGATTTGTCTGCGCCCGGTAAGTTCGTTTGTAGCATTGCAAAATTTAGTTTGACAAACAATAATATCATGCTTGTGAGACTGACGTGGTATTATACACAAGGAGTAAATAGGAAATGGTAAAACCATCCATCGACATTAAAGTAAGTACCCAGACATTAATCCATATTGACGCTGCTATCAGATCAAAACGGCGAACTCAGTTCTGTCGTAAGAAGCTACAGTTGCATCAAGATAAAGCCAGAGCACATGTGTTTATATTCACCGTCCTGAATCTGAACGAACTCGAATGAGCTCTTTTTCTAATCCCAACACATAGTCGCCACAACGCTTCTTCGAGCTTTTACCTGCAGTTACATCTTGTTGGTACTGTCTTCGATTCCCTACAGGATGTCCGCAATGAGGTTGATTGGACCTAAGGGCACCAAGTTTCTGGGCCGAAGGCTTTGAAGAACTATTAAAACGTTAGCAAAAAATCATAGATTTGGGTGGTGATTACTACCTGCACTAAAAGTACTGAGTAATGTTCATTCTAACTTTATTAAGCACTTGTAGGTGGTAAATATTAGATAGAAACCAATATTAAGGTCTTTAGACCACTGAAATTGTTATAATATTTATTTCAGCATTAAATTAAACTTGTTTACCAGGTTTCTTTTGTTATTTGTCTTTCTTTTGTTTGGATATAGAAATGAAAAGAAGGCATGCTCCAGCCGAAATTTTTTTTAAATTTCTTTTATTTCCGAGTTCTCAAAAATGCTTCTGTATAATTTGATATCAATTAAAAAAAAGCGAATAGAATTTGATTTATAAGGTTCAGATCTTAAATCATCCTTATGCTCAAGTTATTGTGAAACTCTTACGCAAATACTATGGATAGTAAGTAAATTTAAATAAGACTTCTACGGCATTTTTAATTTGAAACTTCAATCAACAATGTATAAGAGAATTTGGTTTTTATATAGAACATTAATATCGCAGTTAAATGATAGTTAAGAATTTTCCCAGCATATAGAAAAATTTGCTACTGACCAATTAAGTTCACAGCAAATATTAGAAAAAAACCAATTACATTTTAATGCAAAACTGGATTTTATTTTTCTAAAGTACAATAAAATTTTTAATTATTCATTAAATTCAAAGCTAAAAATGTCATACAACTAAAAATAAAAATATTTTTTAAATAATAACTAAAAAATAACCAAAAAATAATATATAATTCCTACAATTGTAATCACATTTACTTCGGAAGAAATAATATTCTAAAATTATAACACTAATATTCTAAAATAATAAGTATTAATATTCTAAAATTAGAAATATTTCAGTTTTAATTTTTATTACTGCTTTTTATCACCCGAATTCCCTCGAATATTGAAATGATTTTCAAATCATAAACCACATATACAAGTTACAAATCGAATCTAGAAATTCAGTAGCAGGAATTGAAAAAGCGATCAAGTAAGCAACTTTTTTATTCCTTCTAATAAAAATTCCATGAAATATTATAATATTTAAAAACAAACTCTATAATTTAAAAGTAATCAATTAAAAGTGTAATAATATTTCTCTATGGATTTCCACTTTGGCTATGATATCACGTAGTGGGCCTGATTTTAATGATACAAACCTTGTGAAGTACGACATCGTGAACATTGGTTCATATTCACGGATTGCAATGAAGAAAATTCGGAAAACTCCTAAGTATTCATGAGGGGAAAATGTGCTTGTAGAAAGCAGAAGCAAAACACCCTCAAAAGTTATTCAGTAATATTTGGGTTCAATTCTGGAACCCAAATGTTACTGAATAACTTTTGAATTACTATTAAATCCTTTCACTCTAAAAAATGCAGTCCTATCATTATGCTATGGTTAACCCTTTTGCCTAGCTTGTCGTTCATCAATCCCATTTTGCTTGTGAGGAATTATTAAATTAAGGTGTACAATTTAAAATGGACAATAAATACAACTTGACAATAGAATCTAGAAGCTATTAAAAAGGAGACCAAAACGCTGACGATTCAGGTATAGTTATAGGTTTTTTTTTCCGCTTAATGCGAATACTTTGAATTCCTTTATCACTGCTGAAAATTTAAAATTAAATATCAATATCAAATTCTCAAAAACATTCAGAAATGGAATTCATGGACTATTAAAAATGGAGACCAGGATGCTTACCACTCAATAACCGATTCAGCTTTTATTCCCATGAGTAATGTAAAATAAATAATTTAGAAAATGATATAAAAGAAAAATTATTTTCCAAGTAATCACACATTAGTAGAAATATGCCTATTAAATTATGAGAACTAGAAAACAGCAAAAATGCCTAAGACTGAACAATAATACCGAAACAGAAAGTGGTGAAGCTTTTGCTTTGAAAATAAGACTTGAAAGACCGCATTCTTCAACTAAGAATTCACACTCAATTCATTAAAAATACCTTGCGGAATCACTCCCTCTTTGTAAGGGGAATCGCAGTCAGGAGGGTCGAAGTTCAGCATCATCATTATTAAGTATAAAAGACAGAGACTGTGTGTGGAGCTATTCAGGGAAGGATGAAGTCACGTCCTTCGCTTCGAGGCTAGGAAAACCTTCATTATTTCTCAAGCAGTTGTGGAAAAAAGAAAAACATAATACGTCACGTATGCATATAGTTCCGAGCAAGGCGATGATGATTAAATGAAATTTCCATCCTACAGGAGTCTGCTTTATCAAGAGGTAAAAAGGAAAATTAACATTAGCAACTAGCACACGAGAACTACAACAGCAATATTAACAACTACATAATAATTTCAAAACTAGAAAATAAAAAAGCTTCGAATGTGTTTTTCTCGTTTTAGCAACGCATTTAAATTCGAAAAGGCTTCAAAATTACTAATAACTTACTTAATAAGGTTGAAATATATATATCCACTAACTACAGCGCATGTCGTACACTAAGTTTTACATATATCGGTAATGTAAAACTTATTTATATCCATATAATAAAAGTATACTTATATATATCCTATATAAAACTTATATATATCCATATAAAAATTTATATATATCCATATATAAATTTTGTGATTATATGGATATGGTAAAAGTTTTTACATATATCCATATAATCACAAAATTTAATGTTGTATAAACAGTTATGTTATAAGAAACTAAAAAAACTGATATTCTGAAGGTAGGAACTTTTTAAAAGTAATCCATAATTTTCGTGTATTTATATTACATTACGATGATTTGAAAAACATTATTAAAAGTAAGCAACATGAAACATATTTGCAGAGACGCAGTTATTCATTATTCGCACCACATAAATCAACAGCCAATTTTTTTGTTTCGAATTCGAGAGATGGTGGGAATGACTCTGGAACAATGGAGTATTTTTGTGTGACACTGTTATGTATTGTCATCAATACTTAAATGAAAAAAATACACAAATATTGTAAATGATTTTGAACTTCGCCGAGTTTGAGTTTTTGTTAATGTTAGCAAATATATTTAAATACACGGCCAATCCATATTATCACAAATTAACTCAAAATTAATTTTGAATTTTTAGTTTATCAAAATTATTTATAAACTTAACCTATGTTGAACATCATAAACATAGAAAATCAACGTAAAATAAACTGAACCATTTGTACAGTTTTAGAATTTCCCATTAAATAACCCATTTATAGATAATTGCTTGATCCAATATGTAAATATTTTTGAATGGGTTCATCTTGTTAAAAGTGAAAAATCCTCGATTTAGATGCATTTTTATTCGATATATAAAACTATAAAATAAAATTTATTACCCAATGAATTAACTACATACTTTTACTTTTTTCAACACTTTGTTTTTTATTTCATTTTGGTTTATTATCATGTAAGGTTAGCGAAATTTCATTAAATATGAATTTATTTGATAAAGTTTCTATTATCAAGGCTTATAATTTGAAAACATATAATTGCATAATTTATAAAAAATAACACAATTAATTTTAAAAATTGTATTCTAATTAGCCGTAAAATTAAACATTTATGTAGCTGTAAAATTCATTTTTTTAAAATTTTATTTGACGCTGAAAATAATATCTTATTGTATGCGCACTTATTCTAAAACGCAATACAGATTGTATGAAGTAAATAAATTGGAATCGATGAATACTTGATAGGAAATAATAAATAGAATATGATAATTGAACAGTGCAAAATAAGAGTATCTTGTTTCAGAACTTGAAATATAAAAGCTGCTTGTCCTTGGCGGCAATTTTTTAAAAAAAAGATAAGAAAGATTTCATGTATGTATGTGCATTTAATTTAATAAAAGAATTTGAAAAGTTGAATAATCGTTCAAACAATAAGAGTAATATTTCATGAAAAAAATAAGGTCTTTTCTCACATGGTTCATGAATAGAGTTACGAAAATTCATTAAACTAAACATATTTTATATTAAAAAAATTAATTTCAAGAAGTATGTTTTCTAAAAGCAGTTTGACTAATCGATATTTCGTGTGTAATGAGAAAATTAGTTTAACGGAAGTTTAGCATAAATAAATAAGTTTATTTTTTCAGCTGCATAATATCCGAGTATGATAGCCACATTAACAAAACTCACAAAGCAAATGAATTGCTTAGAATAAATTTGTAATAAATAATGTAAAATGATGAATTACAATATATTAAGGAGTATTGTATTAATGATATGGGTGAGAGATAATAATGTATGCTAAAAAATTTTAACTAAAATTCCATTTCAATTACATTTTTATGAATAAAATTATCTTGTTTTATAAATTTGTTAACTAGAGATTTTTGTATAAACTGATGCCCTTTGATTTTAAGTATTTTGCTTTTTATTCTTAACAATTATGAAAGAAAAATTATTTCCTATACTTTTAATAATGTATTACATATAGCTGTGATTAAATTTTCATTTAACATAAATGTTAAATATTATTCCTTTTCATGGTTAATGGAGTATACATAGAAGTTTAAAATTTGTATTAATTTTTCACAGTCTTTAATAACATATTTAAGAACTTTATACAGTGGTGTTAACGTTTACTATGTTTTAATGTTTGCTACAGAATTGAACATAAGTTCATTGCTGTGAAATCGGTGAAATAATTTCTTAGTAAATTTTGGTATTGCAAATAACAATTCAAAGGATTGAAAATAAAAATAATTAATAGATTAAATGCTTTGATTTTTCTAAATAAGCTTAAAAAAGCTCTATTATTTATTACTTATTTAGGTTAAGTTTATTTAAATTTCATTTAATATAATTATTTTTATGCCTTTTTTAAGAATTACTGTAGAGTTGAAATTTCTAGTGTGTTTTGTAATGAACTTATTATTATTTGCACTTTTTTTAATGAATCTTGATGTTCTGAAATAATACACGTGCATGAATAATTTTACCAAATTTACATATTCTTGGTAAATTGATGACAGTTATTTAGTCTCTTACTCCAATTTCATGTGCACATTTATTTGAACTTTTACCTATGATAAATTTTAAACAACCATTAAACAAACCAAGATTTGTGACGAATACGAAATTCAAGCCGAAGTGTCATTTGTTATTAGCAATTAACCTAAATTCATATGATTTATTTGAAAAAAAATCTTAAAAAAACAATATTTATCAGTAATTTCGATATTCTAATAAAATTTCCTTTGGATTTCTCATAGTCACAATATTAATTCTGCCCAAGATAGTTTTTCATAATTATCATTAATAATTTTAATTAAAGATAATTAGAATTTAAAAAATATTTGATAATCCTTTTAATTTTACTGTCATATTTTAAATTGATAATGACATTTTAATCTTGATCAAACACCATTAACCTTTTTTTTGACAATAAATAAATTACATTTTTTTCAAATGGGGACAACAAATTTTTCATTATTGTGAAAACGAAAACGGGCAATAAACTTATTCTTAGAATAAAAAAAAATAAATAAATAAAAAATAAAGGAAACGTGCATTACATGCAGTGAAAGCGGGACCATTTGGCCAAGAAAATAATGATCAGAACAATTTATAAAATTAGCTGCTCTAAATATAAATAGGTTATGCAGAATGTTAGAGGGAGACCTTCGGAGGGAAAATTTCAGGTCTCTTAAGCACGCCCTTTCAGAACAAATTGACGGCCGACGCCCACCTTAAGGCATACACGCAACATGTAACCACAAATCGCAAACCTGCAGCTCAGCTTTATTTTAGAAAATGCCTCCAATTCCCTTGATGATTACATGAGATGGTTAGAAATTAATTATTTTCTGGGTCGATCACATAAAGAGCGATAAAGATTTAATTTTTGATGTCTGTATCGTTATTCGTGGGTAGGTGTTCTCCAAATACAGCCAAGTAATACAGGGCAGAGTAAACTTGGACAAAATAGGTGACTTGATATGTGGTGCTACCGAGTTTTCACATCAACTGTTTTTTTAGTGATAATTGTAAACAGTGATTGATGTTTCCATGTCTTTAAAACTGAGTTGGTCTAAAATTGTTTTAAATGTAATAAATAGACAAAATAAACATTGTAATTTTCTGTGATCAGAAAACACATTTTTTTTTTAATTTATCGCGATAAACTTGTTCTAACTTCTATGAGACTTATAATAGTAGAATTAAAAACGCGCTTTCTCATTTCATAAGCACATTTTTAAATTCTCTTACATAAAAATTATTTCAGAAATCTACAGCTATTGCTTAGAATTCGCTATCCTAAAATACAACAGGTATTTTGTATATAATTCATATATAGTTACACATCTGTATTTTGAACGGATGAATGTGTGATTCTACTTAAATTATAACAATAAATGTGCGAAAATTAGAAATTAAATCATTCCTCATTTCATTGGCATTATTTTTAATGTAATCAACTCAAATCAAGTAAATAAACATTTTCCCCATTTATTCAATTAAACAATATTTATTTTTTATGATTATTTTTAAGTAAACTATATACTTGAAATAAGATTTTAAAGTTGTCAAACATTATTTATTTATTTTGAGGTTCAAATCAAATGATTTAATGTCCTTTAAGAAAATTTATTTCCATTACAGTAATTTTTGTGTAACTAAAAAAGGGCAACAGAAATCAGTTTTCCAATAGTATTTAATTTTCTAGTACTGAAATTGGTCACAAAAAAGAATTTTCTATCCTGATTACCATTATTCCTTCTTATTATTATTAATTACAAATATTTTTAATCTATGGAAAATTTCTAATCTTTCTAATGTTGACTACTTTTTGGAATAATACAATAATAATAATTAATAATATTAATTTCTATGGGCATAAAATGGTTGTATTTTATATAAAAGTAATTGAATTTTGCTAATTGATTCCTAGTAAAATAAAGGAAGTGCAAGAAGAAACAAGAAAACTTTTCACATTGTTTCTGCTATTTTTCAAAATATTTTAAAACTTACAATAAAAATAATTTTTAATGTATTTTTAAGACTTAAAATATCTTCATTATTAGATTATTGTCGACAAATATATTTATGATTCTTACAAACATACACTCACACATCTAGTTCGTAAAACACAATCCAGATATATACATAAATATATGTGCATCCATAAGCATTTAATTTTTACAGTGTCTTAAATGCTTAAGAAAAAATTCTACATAGATCTGGATAAAAACAAACAGTATTGAAATAAAAAGCAAACATATTAAAAGGCACTATATGAAGCATAGTATAACCCTAGCTCTGATTAATTTTTTTAAGTAAATGAATCTAACATGTGTGAATTTACAGCTTAAAAGTAGACTCTGAAACACTTCAAACGTCCATAAGAGAAATGGGGATATAATCCACGAAATATTAAACTGAAAACCAGAATTAGTCATTCAGATACTACCTCTGTTAGTTTTGCTTTCTTCTTTATCATAAAATTTTCTCATATATTTGGTTTTGAACAAAATTTTAAAAAGGGTAACGTTTAATAAAATATATTGTTAGAAGTAGTATGCATGAAAAGAATCTGGATTCTCAAATACTAAACAAAAATTGTCATCATAAAAAATATTATAAAAAGAAAATCATAATTCTTTAAGTATATATATATATATATATATATATATATATATCATGAAAATGATGTATATGAGAGCTAGGCATACACACCCATAATAGGAAAAAAAAAAAAAAAAAAACGGAATTAAAACAACAAACTTGTGATGGAGACTAATTCGTTAGCGTGTTCTGTTTGACTCATCCTAGTGACAATTAGACTTTGAGTTTCATTAAATCGTAACACTTATTAAGCTGTCAGTCAAAACACTCGAAATTAGACCACTCACTCCTGAGAAACGGAGAAGTGAGATTCTGACCCACATGACACTTTCTCGATATCACATACAAATCACCTAATGTGAAATACGCTATTCCGAAAAGCTCTTATTAAATGACAAGGAGTGGTGAAGTATGCCAGTTGGCCAAACTGACCCCATTTAGCAAATTACTTGGCGCATCTGATGGCAATTAGAATGTCTGTTTTAATTTGTGTTTCAATCTGAAGGTGTGGAAATGGATTGTAAATGGAGGAAGTGATCCGATTTTCCTGTACTAAAGTATGCAATGTGGGAACATAGTTTCCGTTTGAAACATCCATTTGAATTTAGGAAAAGGAAAGCTTATTTTTTTATATTGTTTTAATAATTTAAACGTAATTCGAATTTACAAATTTGTATTTAATTTTAAGGAGCAATGATTATAATTATCAAAACATTTTTTAAATTTAATTTTAACCCTGATATGGGTAAGAATCTATTATAATATTTAAATATAAATGAGATTAGTTTAATAGTATATTTTAAAATTTTAGACTTTCTTATACTAAATTTTTAGAGAAACTATTTGATTGGAATCTTAGGTTTAATAAATGAAATTACTAAACTCAATCTACAGAATCCTTGAAGCATAAAATATATTAAAGTTGCAAAGCAATTTCAAACGAAATTCTGTATTTATAACAAGTATCCAGGGAAAGAGCCGAAACATCCAATCAGTTTGGTTTTTCCAGAATCTTGGTGTCCCTTTCTTCTTCAGCTGTAATCCCCTCAACGCGACACCGCAGAACGTTTGGAGAAAATCTTATTTACTTCTTCAGGAAAAGTCGATTGCGAATTGTATTTATCCCGTGCATGTTCCATTTCTCAATATACGACACCAACAGATAAAAACGTGACGAGAATAGATATCTATTATAAGAAAGCTGCAAGTTATACTGCTCAAACTTCCACCCAACAAATTCTTTCTAGTCGTCCTCCATGTGCCCATACCCTGTAGACACCGAAGAGAGAAAAAAAAAATTCTTCAATCTTGACACTAAGAAAATAAACTTTTCCCATAGAGAATGCATCTTTCTTCGGAATTGGTTTTCCAGCTTTTAAAATGAGAGTGTTTTGCGAGAAAATAGAATGTCTTTTATTAACGAATATTTCTGAATAAATAGAATGTAATTTGAGCTGCGAACCAACAATAGATTTGAAGCTTACACGAGTCAGGTAAGATTTTTATCTAAGTCTTTTTTACCGAATAAATTATTATGAAGAAATGTTTGGCGATTGCTTGAAGTAAACATGTTAACATAAATATTAATAATAAGGAAAATCATTTTAAAATTTTAATGAATGTGCATGTATTTAAAGCAAAATAATAATAAAAATTGTTTTTGAAAAAATCAAAATTTGTGTGAAATTCTAGTACACGAATCATAAATAATGGATTTTCGCAAGCAATCAAAGTTGCATATAATTTTATTCTGACTCTTAGAAGGTTTATTAAATCTTTTAATCTCTGAGAGATTCACTGAATATTATTTGTGCATTCAATTTAAGTAATGAATTTACAAATTATTTGAATCATTATCAAATATATTGTTTACTTGTCGATGATTTTACGTTCATTACTTTATGGCTATGATTAATTTAAAATTCATTTTATTTGTTCTAAAAGATATCGAATGTTTGAAAATAATTTAATAATTTGAAAGAATTTAAAAATCACTCTTTTAAAAATTCATTTTATCGACTAATAGTTTTTAACTCAAAGAAAAGTCACGTTTAAAATATCTGATAAATGTATATGTCACTATAAAACAGCAGAAAAGTCATATTAGATACATTTAGTGTAGTAGTTTATTTCATAAACACAAGAAACTGGAGTTACGGATCCAGATAAGAAAATACAACTATTTATCATAATAAAATCGCATATAATTTATATTAATTATTTGCATTCATTTTAAGTCATTTTACTCGTATATCTTTAATTTTTAATAAGATAGTAGTAGGCAGCCCTTTCTTTAAATGGAGGAAAGAAACATCAATCTCAGTAAATAACATTTCTTTGGTTACATCTTGAATATAAAAATGGATAACTTACTAGCGGATTTTTACTTATGACAGCATTGGTTAATTATTTGACAATTATGATTCACAGGCAGCTCGTAAATTCCCATAAACCTTCTGGACCAGCCGTAAGTTAAGTGGTAAAAAGTATAACTCATTATTTAATGGCTTTGATAAAATGAGGTAAAAAAACACATGACCTAAAGTAAAATATAATGTTAATTTAGAAAAATGATACAAAAGAAAAGTTGACAAATAGTTCGAAAAGTATTTTTTTCCCAAACATGTGTGAACCTAACATAAAAAATTCACCTCGTAATGATAGTTGAAAAAATTGTTCAATAAATAATAGATTACACAGAATGTTCGGTGTGATAATTGGCAATGCATGAGGAAATTATAATGGAAGAAAGCATTGCGCGCGAGCGAAAGTTTTTTATTTCCTGAAGTTACTTTAATAAATAATATTGGTTTAAATGTATTTTGTGCCCTCTTTTATATATATACACTTCTACACCTCTTTTCGAATACAGTTGGAACATTTTTATGTCCTATTCGAAAATATCTTAACTATAAGGCATAAATATTTGTTGAATAAAATAAGGAATGCTATATATTATAATTAATAAATTTTCTGATCTATTTATTTTTAATTCTTTCTGAAATAAAGTTGTTCTCTGTTATATTTTATTTGTCCCTAAACATTTCTTAATTTAGAGAATATTCTCTTTTCTAAAAGAAATAACTCCTTTTTCAGTATGTGTTTTCCAATTTTTTATTACAGCTGGTTGTTATTCAAGAAATAAATGTGGGTATGCCGTACATAAGTTTGTGCGAGAGTCTGAATGTTTAACTTGTAAATTCTATAAAATAATTGTAATATTTTGTAAGCAATATATACAGTTGCAACACATCTAGAAACAAATGTATGGAAGGTACCGTATAAATTTAAGCGCTTAGTAGGTGGAAATCAAACGCACGAACTGTTGAACTGAAAACCAAAGCGTTAACCATTAGGTGCTAGCTCAGTTATACTATATGAATGGGATTAAGAGTTATTAATAAGCTCACTGAATCTGATAATTTTATAAAATTATCTAAAGCGTAATATTTTAATAACTTTTTTTGTTTGATCTTTGCGAAATTAAATTTTTTTAATTAACTATGAATTATTAATGTATTGTTAATGTGATAATAAAAACCAGATAATTAACCAAAAAAGACACAATTAATAAATTTTATTTTTAAAATGAATTAATTACTAGCCCTATCAATGTAAGTTTACTTTAAAACCATTAATCGTTATTAAATGAAATCTTCATCTTTTTTCACACTACTTTCATTTTTTTAATTACGAGTGCACGCATGTAAAGACTTATTAAATTTAACTGATTTATAATGGATTTTATTAATTTCGTTTGCTAGAATATTAAAAATTTAAATTTTGTTTAATTTCCTGCATAATGTAAAAACTAATAATCAATAAAATGCGCAGTTTATTTTACAACATATTTTAAGTAAAGAAAGTGTTTATTGCTCATTATTTATGGCATTTTTATAATTATATACTTTCCAATGCATACACATCCCTTTAAAACAAGAATTTTGTAGATAATAATTCAGTAAAAACAATACTGGTGAAAATGCGCCTTGAATAGTGTCTGTAATACAGCAAAGAACGTAATAAAAAGGCAGTAAAAGTAGCCAAAATTGGAGATTTATCAATTTTAAATCACTGCATTCTTTATTATATTTCTTAAATCCATTTCTTTTCCATTACTGTGATTTATGTACTATAGTAAACAGAAACACCGATCTTACGGGCAAGGATTGGCGATTTTTATATCCGTCATTTGGTCTTGATATAATCCAGGTGATATTTTCACGATATCGACAATTTTTGAAATAAAAAACATTAAAGGAGGGAGAGTATGATGAATGTAGAGTTTCCCAATGTCATCATTTCCAGGGAATAAATGATACGGTACTTGAATATCGATAGAATGGCTGTTAGTATAAATCGATGCTACGAATTTCTCTTGTCATCTATCATTCCACTTAAAGCAATGAATAGCAATCTCTGAAAATATATGGCCAATGATTATCAGATTTTGTCATTCAACTGCTAGAATCTTCTGTTGCAGCTCCGGAAGTGAGGCCGAAGTTTAAATTGTCTGCTTCCAGAACTGGTTGGTTTCACGTTGTACATGAAAAAGATATATCTGGTATATTCACAATGTGAAAATTGAACCCCATTATTTTGAACATATAATTTTGAAAAAACAATATTAAAATAGTAATCTTTCAAATTTAATCTCATTCTTGTAACTAAAATTACTTAATTATTCTCCGAAGTATTTTATAGGCAAAAGATTGTAAGACATGTTTAACTTTTAAGGAACCCATTTCTACTATGCCTGCCTAAATTGTAGATAATAATTTAGAACTATATTTTTTCCATCAGAGTCGATTTTATGTGCTCTTAAATAATAAGATTGTTTTATGAGTTGTAAAATAAGTTGGAATTACGTGAAAATGTGTGAAAAAATCATCCATATTCTAGGATTTAAGAGGACGTTGTGAATTGACGAGGAAAGCAATTAATCTAGTGATAGGGAAGGGGGAGTTGTAATTGTGAGCAAGCTAAAGATAGTCGTACTCACTTATGGCGAAAATATCACGGAAAATAATTCATGATCTAAATATACTCTGATTGATCTCGCACTTCATCCAGAGTAGGATACCAGCTCAGGTGTTAGTCGCGTCACTTAACAGTGGTTTACAATTACGAGAGATTGGCTGTGAATCACAAGCAAATCAAACAAACTAGGATCCAAAATACTGAAATTATATTTCCAGGTAAAGAAATTATACAACACACACACACACACACACACACACAAAGGGAGAGAAATATGTATGATATGTTGAAAGATCGAATCACTAAGATTCTGATTTAGTTCGAAATTTTTAATTCGGATAATAAGAACTTATGTTTTGTAAACTCTTCATATGATGTACAATTTGATAAAATAATTAATTAATGTAAGAAAAATAAAATTAAAATTTTTTTTTTATTTTTCATATATTTCACTATTTTATAATTACGGTATTATTAATTTTAGAATGAGTATTTTGACTATCAACCTTTTTTAGTGAGAAAATGTAAGTAATTTGTGAACATAAGTACACGTTCAACGTTATTCATGTATAATTTATCTTTGAGTTTTTTTTTTCATTTAGTGCATTTTTTTAAGGAAAGACTATACATTTCTAAAATAATAAAAATTCTAAATTAATAAAAAATAAAATTTTCTAAATTAATAAAAATTTCTTTTCTATGAATATCATTGATACTACTTTGCATTCGACTTTATGTATCATTTATACTGTGTGATGGCATTTCTATGCAAGTTTATATTTTTTTAAGTTATTTTTCTCAAGTTCGGTTTCATGCTCCTTCCGGAATATCTGTTTTCTTAAACTTAAAAGATTATAAAGGGAAGCTAATTTTTAATTTGTAAAAGTTAATCATTTAGTATAACAAGCACACATATATACATATATGTAAGTATGAATGTATGTATACAGTAATTATCCTATTCTTTTTTTACATAATTTTGAATGAAAATCCTCCAAAGCCAATGCAAGATCATGTGATTACGTGTAAACACTAACAACTGTACGTTATTGATTTATTTTTAAACCTGCTTCAGCTTCAGAGCTATCAAGCATTCTTTTCCAGATTCACTCATGAACTTGGAATTTTAAGAATGATGAAAAAATGATATAAAATCTTAATTGAAATCATAACTCGTTGTTTCATATGTTCTGAGAAATGCATTTGCAAATATTATTTAAAAATTCTTTTAATGGAAGAGAATAATTATGTATGCAAATGTTTATTTACATTGTAAAAAGTACTTAAATAAATACTTAAAACTTTACCTCATTTACAAAAAAAAATAGTGCACATGTTTTCAAATTTTAATAAGGTAAAATAAAGTTTCTCTTACGAAACATAAAAAAGAAAAAAAATAATAATGCACTTTTGCCTTATTTATTGTTTATAGTTTACTTAATGTTTGTTTTTCTAATTGCCTTTTTTTTAAAATGCTTTAAGTGTATCACTAAACGTTGAAAATTCTGTTCTTAGATTTTTTATTTTTTATAATAATGAATTAAATATTCCTGGATTTTTTTGTTAAATTTTCTCATGTACTTTTAGTTAATACACTTTTAGTATGGAAGCAGAATAACTAATTATTATTTTTAACAGACATTTTTTACTGGAGAAAATTAAAAAAAATTAGAAATAATATTCGAATTAATAACTACATAGGTATATCATTAAAATAAAAGTTTAAAGTCAATTTAGTTTTCTTTTATAAAAATTACTCACATTAGCTAATTTTAGTTACTGAAATGTTAGCTGATATTTAACTAGTCTTTGATTACTTTTTAAGTATTATCTGTAAGGATTATAACCAATAAAGATACCAACTTCATTAAATTATGTGTCATTCCCAGTGATAGCTGACTCAAGATATCACATACAATATAAGGATCAACCAAATACTTTTATAAAAATATTTTAAAGTTTTTTTCACATTTGATGTATAAATTAGCTCTTTTATATTAGTTCATAAAATTTTTTCTTTTCTGAATAAATAATTGAGGATGAGATAAATAAATTAAAAATTCGATACATTTCAAGTATCTACAAAAATGTTTGCTTCTTTTGTGCCTCAATTCAATGTGCCGCATAAATAATTGAGAATGAAATAAATAAATTAAAAATTTTATACATTTCAAGTATTAACAAAAAATTTTGTTTCTTTTGTGCCTCATTCTTATCAGATCTATATTTGGTAAATTCGATAATAAAGGAATTATTCACAGAAGATTTTAGTGAAAAGTTTTCATTAAGTTTTTGTAAAATAACGTTTAAATTTTTACTTAAGCTCATCTTTGACGAATTCGATTTTTGATCCTTTACATAAGTGCATATATGCATAATAAAATAAAATGTCAAATAATTACATTCTTGATGTTGTTTTGAGTTTGGCGACAAGAGGGACCAGAACAAGGGAAACATAAAAAAGGCGACAACACCTGTCTCACAACCAGAGAAATGGCTCATGAATATCCAAAACCATATTGTTCGTTTTTACGATCTTTTCCTTTGCAGCATTAGTGTCCAAATGATGGCATTGTTGAAAGTGGGGTTATTGTTGAATATTTAGAAAAGTGCTTTCGCAGATGCGTCACCACACACACACACATACCATTAACACCATCATTTTATGACGGTTGAACCACATTTGAGCATTCATTCTGCCGCCAGGCTTTTCACTAAGAATTTAGAAAAACCTATACATTATTCGTTCTTAATTTGGAATTAAACATTTAACAGTTTTTTTTTTGTTACATCGATTTAAAAATTTTCGAATTTAAATAAAAATTATAAACACGCCACAATAGGTTAGAAACGAAATAAAGTTAAACAGTACACTTTTAGAAGCCTAAAAAACAGGAGTTATTAATTATAGCTCCAGAACATTCCCTAGAACATTCTTAAAGTGACATATCGATATATTTGATGCTTGTTATTATGATAAACTTCCTTACAGTTTTATGCCAGGTATTTTTGCATCGAAATGTCACAACATACGTAAAAGTTAAAAAGCAAGAATCTAGAATATACGTTCCTGAAAATAAAAAGAATTTGATACAATTCTTTCCGACTTGTTTCCTACATGAATACCTTTATTAAGAAAAAAATATATTCAAACAATTTGTTTCAAAACTTCTGTTGGGTAATTCATACCATTGTATTAGTTTGTCAAGTCATTTTTTGGTATTGCCAAGTTAAAATTTCCAGATTTTCTCTAACATAATATTTTTGCTACTTGATGAGACCTTTTAAAAGAGTTCTCCTAATTGGATTTTTTAGAATCGCTTTAACAAATTTGATCACTTGGACAAACAAAATTTAATGTGTTGAAATAGGTTATAGAGACATTAATTAGGAATTTATGGAGTTCGATAAAAATTGTAGCAGTTGATATCGTTATTTATGAGTGATTTACAACACAGGCATTTGATCTAAATCTATTATGAATCGAAACCAAATCGTAACGTTGAAGACTAATAAACTTTTTATAGCTCAGAACTTCGATGCAATTTTAAAATTCCTAATATATACATATATATATATATTGCATCGAAATCTCTATTCACGATTTTAAAAACCACATGCTTATGTAGCCTCCTCATTGATAAGCGGGTCTCACATCTGGTTTTCTCTCTATAGAAAAACCATCGCCTCACCTGTCATTAAGCCATTACACTCTCGCGTAATATACATAAAGAAAGGGAGGCAGCGCTTCACTCTACATATTTAGCAGCTTCATTTCTGCAGCGCGTCACGTGCGGGGGATGACGTTTTAATAGGACTTTGAAAGTAGCCATAACCGCTGCATTATGAATGTAGGAACCATGCTCCGCTGGGTAGAAATCTGTCATGACCCAGACGGAAAACAGCGTCTCATGTAGAAAGGGAAGAGACTCATAAAGTTTCCCAAGTTGAGAGAGAGAGGGGGAAAAAACTGTTCTGGCTTTTTTAGGTGCTGTCTAAATGGACGCGGTTAACGACTCTTCTGATCCCTAGATTTTAAGGAGATTATCATCCCTATTTAAAACCTACTTTAGAGCCTTTTCCGCTTTGTTGTGGCTATTATAGGGGTCGTTAAAGGTTACAGTGGCTGTTGAACTAAGCAGATTAAACTTAATCGTTAGAAGCTGAATAGGCAATATTCTCTATTTAATTTACCGAATATTCCTATTTGGTGGTTCTATTTAATCCAATACTTCTATTATTGTCTTCTATTCAAACAAGAATGAAAGAGAATCCTTAATTATTTTATCAAGAATTAAAAATATTGAAACACTTAATACAGAAAGTTTGAAATTGTAATCTAGAAAAAAAAATGGTGTTAACCATGTTTTCTAAATAAATAGAAATCATACTATTGATCTTGAATTTCCTGTCATTTAAGTATGATTAATTTTCTTTCGAATATGAATTTCTTCAACTATAAGCAGTTTATGTGTTTAATAAATTTAATAAAATTACACAACATGCAATGTATTTTTGCTGATTTATAATAATTTAAGTAACTTCATTTTATGCTTAATTATAATTTAGGAATTTTTGCATAACTTTAGGAAGTATCTAATATTAATATTTCTGTACTACAGTCTAATAATTATATATGCTATTACTATTAGAAAAGATTCATATATATATATATATATATATGAATGCTTTCTATATATATATATATATATATATATATATATATATATATATATATATACATATATATATATATATATATATTATTTCTTTCTATATATATATATATATATATGAATCCTTTCTATATATATATATATATATATATATATATATATATATAGTTATATATGATATATATATATATATATATATATATATATTGCGATTAGTGGAAGGTGTTTACTAATTATTATGAGTTTTTAGTAAATAAGTCGTACATTTCGACATATTTCTAAGCAGATAAGATACAGCTATTATGAGAAATATAGTATATGTCGATTGTTTTTTCATTATAAAACACTTTTTCAAGTATCTCAAATTTAATTTCAAATAAACAAAATTCGCTTTTATTTGATATACACTCAACAAAAACTATAATGAACTATTCACGAGAAAATCTGTTATTACAAGCAATGAAAGTTCCATTCAGCAGGTGTTTCTTGTCGTAATAAATTCTATCTATATAAATTAATTAAAGATTTGAATTTAAAAAATACTTCATTTCGCACTAATTCCACAATGTATTTTTTATAACTATATGAACTTAATAACATTCATAACATGTATTTAATAAAATTTTGAAATAAAAGAATATAATTTCAACGCGTATTTTCACTATATTTGTTATTTAAACTCTGTATTCTATTAAACGGAAATCACACATACAACGTTTGAATCAAACCATTTATTAAAAAGCGTGATCATTAACAAAAATTACTTGAATGATTAGTGAAGCTTGTTTCATGAAAGGACAAATTCCTTTTTTAACATGATTATATAGTTATGACGTAAATTGTCCTTGGACATTATAACAGGTGAAGTTGTGATAAGTTTCAGAGCTTTTAAGCACTTTCAAAATAATCTGCTCGCTATTAGTACAGTTCCTAAATCTTTATCTTTGTAAAAATGTGGCTGTATTTTATAACACGTCATACGCTATTTATTCCTTTTAAGTTTATATATTAGTTATAAGCTGATAATTATTAGCCAATGTTTTTATTACTTATAAGCTGATAATGCCTAGAATAATATAGAATTAACATTATTAATTTCTTTTCTTCCTGAGGAAATCACCGATCAGAAATGTATGAAATTCGATCTTAAAAACACTTTTGGTCATTAAATTAGTTAAAGCTGGAAAAAAGCGAATAATAAAGTCATATTTATTGGGAAAATATGCTGTATTGTAAATAACTAGTGGTTAAATTTACAAGAAATTTGGATATCACTCACAAACATTCCTTGAATCCGTAATAAAAGTTATTATAAAAGCTTGGAAATGAGGCAAATAGTGATTGGATGGAATGTACAGTTACAATTGCCGTTGTAGCTTCATAATGTTCATCGGTTCAAACAGTTCACCGTCTGATTTGCCCAATGAATGGTGATGATCTCTCTACTCGGCAACTATCAACGAAATGTTCTCTTTTGACGGGTGATCGAAAGAACATATTGTCCAGGAGAACAGTCGGACATTTCTATATCAGTTAAGATCCGTCGGTTTCAATATATGCAGTCGTACATTATCCTAATGAAAAATAGCTCCTCGCAAAATACAATAAAGAATGCACTTTAACATAATAGAAAGGAATCGGTCACTGTTTAAATTATCGTCAAAGCAAATAAGATATAACTTAGCTGCATACCCAATGACAACCTATAACGTTACGATAGCTTCTTAGTCTGTACGATAATTTCAAATTTACTCTGGCAATGTGCATTTCCCAGGACACTGCGAAACATGGATGCGACCATCATTATGCTTAGAAATGAAAAGGGAATCATCTGAAACACGATGCCATGTTACAGCTGCGTATTGATTCGTCGTTCATAAATCCATTGAAGATGCTCCTATTTATGGCGTAGCTTCAAGGGTATCTGAAGTCATAGTTAACAAGATGATAGTCCATTTTGTTCAAACGTTATCATATAGTTAGTGTAAACATTTTTCGTCTTGAAAACAATCATATATCTCGTCTTATGTCACATGAATGACTTTACGATAAATTAAGATCATGCAGTTAATCTATCTGTCTTCTCAGATATTAATAGCTCGTGTATGAGATTCAACACGGATTTTTGTATAATAATTTTAAATATTCTGAAGAAAGTAATGAGATCTCAACCGGTTCACAGAGGAAAATCGTAATATTATGTTGCTATCTTGACTAAAATTTGACAATTATGAAATCAGGGTTTTGGTTAGTTTATCCCTCAACGGGCATTTTTTTGCACACGAGAACTCATTAGACCAGGACCTACTGTTTAAAAAGTATTTCTGACCACTACAAACATTCAAGGCCAAGGTGGGAATCAAATCCATGAATTGTTGGACCGAAGGTCGGAAAGCTAATCATTCAGCTGGCAGCCTTACTTTTTCTAAAGTCAGAATGTGCTTGTAAGTTTTTCCCGTTTTTTTCAAGGGCCATCGTAATAACTTTGTATCATACAGTAACATCCAAATAAAATTTGGGTATAATAATCCTGCTGCACAAATTTATTTATTTAAACAAATTGTAGTTGTCTCACTGTCATATGCTTTACATGAATGTCTTAAAAATATTATCATTTGCATGGTCTTTCTTTCTTGTCTTGTAAGTTTCATATGTAAAGTATGTCACCTTTTTGGTGATAAAACTTTAATAGCCAGTAGAGTGTACATTGTTAAATGTTTTCTCCTGAATATCTTTAAGCGGACTTGTTTCCATAGTATTTTGAATCCTGCTAATAACAAATTCTGATCAGCAACTTAAATGAAAAATATAAAGAAAATCATAAGCCCTATTATTATTTATAGGGCTTATGATTTTTTTTATATTTTTACGAATTAAAATGAATCTTTAGTTATTATAATAAGCATTTACTTTATTACGCTAGATATTTGATACCCTGCTAAAATAATTATATATAATTGATCAGGACTGTTAAAACTGCAGCCAATTTTTTTTTGTTTATTTTGATATTAAGCTGATACGAGGAGAGCCAAAGCACCTATCCAATGTGCCGATTTTTAATATTTATTTCTGATTTATAAATAAATTTTAAACTAAAAATTACATTTCGATGTCTTTCGTTATGTTGCAAGAAATTTATTCCTTCGTATTTTAAGTTCTTAACAAAATTTTATTTTAAAATTTAAGCATAATATTGAGTTTATTAAGTACAAAGAAAAATGATATAAATTATTTAAAATTACACTATATTCTATAAAATAAATTAAATGTTTATCAAAATACTTTTATATACATTTGTAGAGAGGTAAAATAGTTCCATGCGTTTACTGGGGCGTGCGAAAAGAAATGACCATGGAACTTTCATTTATTTATTTCCGCTTTTTCTGCCCCTTCAAAGCGATATTCTATTTATCATTTTCACACCCATTAGATGAACTTTCGGTTTTCACGATGAGAATTCCCTTTCCCTATATGCAGTGGATCAAAAGTGACCGGACATGAAGCCGCTTCACAAAACCTTCGAATCAAGAGCAGCACGCGCATAAAAGGTTGACATCGCGTTTGGTACTGTCATGGAAAAAAAAAAAAGAAAAATATAAAATTTATTTATTTATTATATTTTGGAACTTTTACTGATTGCGTGATTTTTTCCAAAGAAGCAGGGATGTCGCTCTCTTCACGCGAATGACATAGTTGAGTATTACGGTTAAATCACGCTTTTGTCATAACCATGATGACATAGAGAGGAATAGGAGTCGTTCTGGATTTCTCTTTGCTTAGTTATGTAATAAATAAAGCCAGCTCAACAATTATAATTGCTGTAATAAAAGAATGAGGCAATTGGGATTTCACATCGCTTGGGGAGTTATATGACATTTTTCATTACAACTAAATCAACATGTCACATTTTCCCTTAGTGTGATTCTCTGACAGTTATTAGAGGGGCAACTACAATCTTAAACTACATTAAATAGCAATCCTTAAAGTTTGCAAGCCTTCAAAATCTATTAAATCCATTACGTAAAAAATGAAAAGACCAAAGATGTTATACAAAAAAATTTTTTTAGAAAAATTTTAAAGAAAAAAAACTGTGAAAATTGAATTTAATTTTATAAAATTATCAAAAATATCTCATAATAATATCATACAAAATTCAAAGTTAAATGCACATAGTTTAATGTTACATACTTCATAAAATAAAGGTTTTAATTTTTAACAACAAGAATGTTTCAAATATTGCAATATATATATTTCTATATAATTTTACTATTCCAACAATATAAATGAATGATTCAATTACATTCATTTACAATTGGAATAGTAAGACTTAATTTTCAAGAAAGTATGAAAGTGCATAATTTATATATTCTCACCAGTTAAAGTTGAAGTATTTGAATATAAAGAACTTTCCCTAAGATCAGATTGTGTGAAATTGTATTACATTAACAATATAAATAAAATGTAAAAACTAGTTATTTATATATATATAAATGAAAAGAGTTATTTTATTATTTATAATTTATGTTTGTCTATTTTGTAATTTTTAATTACAAATAATAACTTATAAGACAAATCCTTTTATTAAACTCGAAATATATTTTTAATGAATTATCTAATAAAATAAAAAATATTTTATTTTAGATTTTTTTTTCTTCATAAGTTAATTTAATAATTACAAAGAAAATTATATCGGTAATAAAGGCTTTAAAAATTTGAATGGAGGATTTGAAAAATTTGAAACTAGAATTTAAAAATCAAGAGAATTTCAAGAACGAAGGAAAATTGGGAATTCTGAAACAAAAGAAATATGAATAAAAGCAAAATAAATGAATTTAATAGCAAATAGTTATTAGAGTTAATTAATGAATAGAGAGAAAATATTATTTTCATATTTGGAATTTAACATTTTTCTAAGTCGATGACTTAGAAAGGCTTGGATATTAAAATTTGTAAAATAAACTTCAAAGGTAAGATGTAAAGTGAAATTTGAACACATTGAAAGCATAAATGGTGGTCACCATACTATCATATTTTAGGTTTGTAGATAACAGAAAATTTGTTTTTATTAAGAATTAAGTATGAACTCAATATAATTGAATATTTAATTCAAAGTTATCAGTTTTTGTTTTTCACATAAAGATTACTTTCTAATGTTATATATATATATAAAATCAAATAAAACTTGTAATATTTTTTTAAATATTCTTGAGCATAAATAGCTTTTGAAAAGTTTTAATTAGTTATAAATTAAATCTGAATACACACACACAAATTCATAGAGTAACTAATATTTCCATTAATGATGAAACATGAATTTAAGAATTCATATTTCTAAATTTCTTCAAAAATATTTAAAAATGTGAAACAAAATGTGGTTTGGTTAAAGAAACTTTCTTAGTTCAACTAATTCTTTAAATTTTTAGCTAGATTTAAAAATCTTTACTAGTCAAATACTTAAGTCAATTCATTAAAATTTAAAATATTCAATATTAATAGAGAGAAGACACATATGAAAAATTTGTTTCTGTAAAAAAAAATTAATTATATTAATTTATATTATAATTATATTTTTATATTAATTATATTAATTACATTTTATATTATTAATTATTTATATTATTTATTATTATGAGTACCAGGCCATTTTTATATAAATTAAGACAAACAAGAATAAATTAAGCCTAATAAGAACGGAAGAAAAGAGTACTCTTGAATTATTTTTATTATTCTCGATTGAATGCATAAAAGAATTCAGTAATGAAACATGAATTTCATTTAAAATCCCGAATACTATTTTAGAGAAGAGTATAGTTTTATTCTAAAAAATATGAGCGATTTCCATTTTGTATTGTTTAACTCCAAACATTTTTTTGGTACTGACTTTTTAATAAAACAGAATATAATTTGTTATTTTAAAAGTTTTGTTTCATGTTTAATGGTGTTTCTAATCTTTATTTTGCTAGAATTTTTCAGTTGAAATAAATATTAGTAAGTGATAAAAAATAAAAAAAAAAAAGAAATTCATTCATTTGTTTATTTATTTTGCCTAGAGGTTTACATTAGCTTCTCATACCCTTTCCTTTTCATTTTTACGTAGGATTCAATAAACAAACACACAAAGAATACGCTCGTTTTTGAAACGATTCTCTGCTTACATAAAGCTATAGATGAAATTCTTTCGAAAAACTGAAGTTTAGTCTTATTTACAAATTAATATCATATTCTGTTTATATTCTCTCCAAAGTGTATATTATTTAGATAAATAAATGAGTTAAATTAATTTCAAAACTAAGTTATATGTGCAATAAACACAGTTATGGTTTACTGAGAGCCTTAATAATGTGATTTATAGAAAACTTTCAATTAATACATACTGAGTTCTTGAGTATTAAGTATACTATGATTATTTACATTCTAGTATAACAGTAATATGATTATTTACAACAAATAACTTTTATGATAGTATAATTTGAACCCTCAATTGTTTATATATTCGTTTGAGCTATAAAAATTGAATGCAATATTTATGATTAACATAAGTTATTTCATTGATTTAACCTTTATGAAATTATCTTTTATTTTACTACTTCAAATTATCATATCAGCTAAAATAGAAGTTTTTTGTTTTTACGTTAAATACCGAAACTAATTGAACAGAATGCGCGTACTTTTTGCTCGCTTGAACTACTAACGTGTTCAAATGTTAAAAAGAAATCAAGTCAACAACCAATGGTCCTAAAATTAAAAGTTCTCAAAATGTTTGATTCAAGAATGTTGTATTTTGTGAAATTAATTAAATTTTGAAGAATAAAGTGAAAAAAAAGATACTTTTGTAGTAAGCAGGAATACTCTTTTCAAGAAAATTCAACATAAAAAAGGAAGCTCTTTCGTAATTACTCTGAGTCCACTTAAAAAGCGGAAAGCAGATCTTCATCACATTCTTTTAACAAGCAGAAAATAAAAAGGAGAAATTACCATTCGCGTGATTGTATCGTCTTGTTTTAACGTGAATCAATGGGTGTCTCTATGGTGACCGGAATTTTATTTGTGCCTGCTATTTTCATTTCAACTATAGATATTAAACTGAAGCTGAAATCCGCTAAATTTTTTTTTCTCGTGGAGTTTTGCTCTCTGCATTTATTTAAACGAAGCAAAATTTTTTAAAAGTTGGTTTAAATATAAAAAGATGTCGAATATTATAACAGTGAAAAGTGAAAATTATCAATCTCAATGTAATCAGAAGGAATTAAAGTCACCGCATCATTTAGACCATGATGTGAATTATAAGTACTCTGAGTTGTCAACAACGCATCGAACTGATTTTAAGGTGAGAATATTTTATGCTAAATTTTTCTCACACTAGCAAATTGAATTGGTGTATCTGTAATTTTCGATTACATTTTTTTTGATATAACTATACTGGCATATTTATGAAATTCTAAACACATTTCACGGAAGAGTATTTGAAAATTTTCAATAAAATATATAATATTCTGTTTAAAATTAATATTTTTTTCTAAAACAGAACCTAAAGAATTTAGGTTGTTAATATTTAAAACTGAAGAGTAATCATAAGTTATTATAGAAATTTAAAAAGAAATAAAACGGGAACATTCATACTTTTGTTCAGTTAAAATTATACATAAATATAAATGATTGTTACTTGTTAAACAAACCACTAAAGATTATCAAAAATAGCATTGCTGAGTTCAGTAAACAATATCTGGCATCAGAAGCATCAGATAGAATTACAAGTTGTTTTAGTAAGTAAAAATTAAATGACTTAGAAGGTTGTTCCAAGCGCTCATCAATTTAATATTTATTTACGTATCAAAGATTTAATAAGCAATGCAGTGTTGTATGCTCATATATATTTAGAAAATATGTAATACTAATTAATGTGCCAAAATTGGCGTTAAAACTTAGATTGGAGCATTCGGATCGAATGAATATACAAGTTATTTGGTTATGATTAAAAATAAGGTACCGTGTGTTTATTCTTAAATATGTTGCAATTTCCTGGAAATAAATAACTCTTATTTACTTATATTTCTTTTATGTATACTTAATCTCATAAACTAAACAATTTATGAAAACAAAACTTTTATAAAGGATCTTATTGCGTTTACTAATGTTTAATATCATTATTTCGTGACGTATTGATTAATCATACCTAAGTATATACCAAAGAGGATGAAATATGTAGTGATTAAAAACTTATTAATTTAAATAGTATGTAAATTAAATATTATTTATTTAAATATCCCTGATTCTAGCTTTTTAATAATAAATATTTTATGTTTATAATTTACCCCATACATTCCTTAGCCTTTATTTTTACTTACTTGGCTTTTATACAAAATAATTCCTGAATTATTTACATCTATGTCAAGAAAAATCATAATTATGTTATTTGTTGTTAAATTAACTTTATTTAGGGACATAAGAATTCGTTATTATAAGTATAATTACGGTTTCGCGCGAATGTTGAGTGTGTTTAATTCAGCTTTAATTTTTGTCTCTAATTAGCAATTATTTCTCCCTAATTTTAATTTGTGGAATTTATAATATGATTTAATTATTTCCTTGGCTTACAGGAATGGTTCTATGTAAAATTTATAGATTATAATATTTTCAGTCGATGCAGCATATTTTCTTTCTTCTTAGTATGCTTGGCTTTTTCTGGTGACAAATTATTTAAGAATTTTTCTTATTTAATATATAATGCCAGTAAACTTATCACTTATCACAATAAATTTTCTCGAATTCCGAGAATAGTAATACCTATCTTTCCCAGTGAGAATACAAAAAAATGTCTCAACTTTCATCTTAGACTTTCTTCATTGAAAATTTGATCTCACCGATTTGTTTTTGAAACTTTAAAAATTTTTAAGTATGTTAATAAAGGAAAAAATATAGGGTTATATTATTCTATTATTTTACTTTTTTATTAATTTAATTGTGAAATAATTTGAAATATACGCAATTAAGCCATACATTATGCGATCAATTTGAACTTTAAAAGATTAAACTCATTCTTTAGAAAAATTACCCACCATAATTTTATCACAAAGGTAAGAGTATAATTTCGACTATGTCAATGCAAAATAAATTATACTGTATTTGCTTCTTTATTAGTCCTTTTCTTACAATTTAATTGTGCTTAGTTACGATTTATTTAATCTTTATATCTTTGTTGCTCGATAATTTTCAAGTATGACAGAATTTTAATATCTTGTCCCTATTGGATAATTTCCTTTTCCATACTTTTGTTGAACAAATCATTATCTTTTCCGCGAATTAAGCATGCCTCGAAAAAAAAAAAGGAATATCATTGCTTTCATGTTTAACTTAAACATACAGACATTAAAATATTATTCATATAGAAGAAATATTTTTATATCTATTATTGTAAAATCTTTCTACACACATTTTGTATTAAAAAGTTATAACTTTACGAATATATAAATAATAGCTTATTATCGCATAAAATTTCCTAAATTGTTGGAATCCTTATAAAAACGATAAGGCTTCTAAAGGTGAGGCGATATATTTTTGCTGTCTTAGGTACTGAATGAATCTAATGTTACGTTTTTAATTCTTAAATTGATATCTCGCCAAGCGTTTTATTAATTTTAACTAACTTCGATTAAATGCAGAAGAAAATAGCTAAGTGAAACCGGTCTTCTTCATACCACACAAGTATAGGGAAATAAGGTTCTGCGAATATTTAGCATGCATAATTTCACCCGGTATTGTGATGATATCAGATTTCATTTAAAATATCATCTTAGTTTATGATAAAATGCTAGTCTTTAAAAATTATTTTTGAACATCCTAGTATTTCACCAAGGTATACCATCAAAACATTCAGGGAACTGTTGGATTTACATCCAAACATTAATGGAATTTAATGGAATGGGATATGATTTAATGGAATGGAATTTAATGGAATAGAATTTAATGGAATGGATTCCATTCCATTAGATGATCATACAAAGTAACAAAAATTTTATTTTTGTCCCCAGCAACACGTGGTTGCATCTTTTTATTCAGAATAAAAATAATTCTTAATTAAAATGATTAGTGATATAGCCATTAAAATGACTGATCCCAACAAAATCCAGCAAATGACACCTGGTTAAATGCATTCCAATTAATATTTAAGCATGGGCAAAACTTTATGGATGACTTAAATTTATTAAAGTGAAATAGATCTTGTTGAGATCAGTATTTAACTTGGCAACGACACACACACAAACATTTTCTATTACATCTTTATATAGTGTTGTAGTCAACATTACATTTTCCTATTCAGTCAGCCTAATGCGCAACACCCCCACTGTTTAATTGCCAAACATCACACACACACACGCGCGAGCGCGTAACGTGTATATATATATATATATATATATATATATATATATATATATATAAATTGTACTTAAATGATATTTTAGGTACCTCTTCTCTTTACTTTTATATGAATTTGTTCCGTAGTACTGTATATATATATATATATATATATATATATATATATATATATATATATACAGTACTACGGAACAAATTCGTTATAAAAGTAAAGAGGAAGAGGTACCAAAATATAATTTAAGTACAATTTTTTGCCGGTTCAATAATCAATCCGATTTTTAAAATATACTAATATGCAATAATGTTAAATAACTCATATCATTTATTAAATATCGATATATCTGAAGTTTTAAATTTCAGTATAAGTGCTGAAACTTATAATTCTTGATTGTTTTAATATGCTTGAAATTATTTTTGGTAAAACTAATAGTTGTACTATGAAAATTTTTGTTCTCAAAGTCAAAGTAGTAAACTTGTTTTTCCGCATAAATTATTGTAGTAAATTCTGTAATTGAAAACATGATTAACATTTGTACGAGTTATTAGCAGATATTATTCTCGTGTATTTTCTTTATGCTTTATGATATTCAGATTAAAATTACTACATTAGAAATAACTATTTAATGTAATTATAAATGCAATAACATTTTTATTTCAGGCCTATCCTCTTTCGCCACCTGACAATGTGGGAAAAAAAAGACAGCTTATAAATAGTTTTCTCTTTCAAAAGATTAGTGAAGACATGGCGCGTCAAGAATTTAGACCAAGATCACCCCCTACTTACATTAGCACAACACATGATGATTACAATATTCCTGAATTTGACCCGGAAGCCAATCTCCAGCCAAAATTCGAATATTCTCTGTATTTGGACCCAGTTATCACGTATTGGTCGGAAAACAAGCGACTTGTTCAAGGAGTAACAGTGCCAGAAAATGCAACCAGGAATTTTCATTTAACTTCTAGATTCTCAAAACCTGTTTGGGACCAGTGGAATGAATCAGAAATTAATACGCAAATATGATTATTTCCGAAAATTAGTATTTTTTAAAAATAAGTATTAATATTTTTTACAAATTTTCTTATGGCAATAAATTTCTCTTTATTAGAACTGTATAAGATTTTAATAAGTAATAGCGAATGTACTTTACTATATAAATCATCTTGTAAGGTATTTGTTTAGTAATATTTTATGTTATCAATACATTTTATTTAACAAAATAGTATAAAAGAGTACTAAAGTATAAAAAATACCACACAATTGTTGATACTTTTCATTTATTTAAACCAGTGCAACAATATTTAAAATGTTACATAATTGTTAGTGTATTTTACTTGTTTAAATCAAAGCAAGTTATATTATTTTTTAAAATTAATTATAAAAAAACCTTACCTTAAATGTTTAATAATTACCTTTTTAAAACATAATAAAAAGTTTGCATAATATTTTATATTCTTTAATGGGATAATTTCTTTGAATAATTATAGTAATTTAAAAAAATTATCTAAAATTACTTTTGAATCTACATTACATCGTCAAATAGCTATAATAATGTAAAAAAAAAGTACGCATTAAATTTTTAGTTGCAATTAATGGTATAATTTAATCACATTGATTAATTTTTAAACTAACACAAAGCATAAAGTCAATTTCCAAAATACGTGGGAGGAAAAATTAACAATATTTTGTTGTAAATTAGAATACTCAATTTAAATATGATTTCTTCCACAAATTAATATTGATATATTTCAGGCAGGACAAAAACTCTTTTATTTCTTTATACATCTCAAACTTTCTTTTTGAGGAATGACATGGTTTTTCTCTTTATATGCTTGGTTCACCCTTCGTACGGATTTACCAGAAACAATGGTCTTCAACCACCATTCAATTGTGCGTGTCTTCAAGGTCACGAGACGCAAAAATTTTCCAGCACAACACCCTGGAACGCGACCGGCTGTTGGTAGGGAAGAAAATCCACCGTGTTTCCTCAGCAAAACAAAATGATTAGGCAACGAAAATGACTTAATTATCATAATAACAGTCTTCACCTGCTGACAAAGTTGGTACGAAGGTGGAGATTACTCACATGCCAAAGTGGGGTGTCGAGTTCAGTTCATCGTCTTTCCACAGAAGCCGTCTTCTTAAGTCTTCCGGTAGGTGGTACTTAACAAGATGGCACAGCGGCAGTGTTAGAAAAAAAAATGTCATATTAACCTTGATTTTAATGGAAGCTGTCACCCGTTTCACCTTGGCGTGTAGACATTTTTAGTTATTAGCAATGCTATCTATTCTTCCCTAGGTGTACGCAAAAAATTCAAATTAAGCATTTAATGGAAGCAGAAATGAAAGAGAATACACGATGCTTCACACTTGCAAGAGAATTTTATCCTTTTAGTATGATATGTAGTATCGTCCTTTTATGACAATATTTAAAAAAGACTAATTTATTTATTATTTATAAATATCTCGAAGAAAATTTCAAAAAAATTATTCCGATATTTTTTTTAAAAAAAGCAGGTTATATTCATATAAGAAAAAAGCAATTTGCGAATTTTTTTAAAACTTGTAATCTATTTATATTGCAAGAGATTTCATTTCTGATACAATTCTGATCAGCACTTAAATTCTGAAGTAACTTACATTTAAAAATCTAATTGCCCTGAATCCTTTATTGAATGCGTTTTAACTAATCTTTAAACGGCGAAATCTCCCAAAAGTAGAGGCTGAAATGAACTTAGTCAGTTATAAATATCAAGAAGAATGTAATGAAACTATCATTGTGATTAGTGTAAATAGATGATAATACACTTCTCTATAGTTGATTTTTGAAGTTTAGCATTCATATAATATGTACTTATGTATGGTAAAAGGAAAGAAAATTGCTGATATATACACTAAGCAATGATTGGTTGAAAAACAATGGAGTGGAATGATATCATTGGTCAATTTGAAATACTTTGCTGATATTTGTTACTAGTTCACCTGATGACTCTTACAATTTTTTTATTTTAGGAGCTATACATCTCACATAATCAATAAAAGTACTTAAACACTTAAAAACATGGGTATATACACATATATAATTTTTTCTCAAAATATTAAGCACAAAATGTAATGCATTATTAATAATGCTTTTGTGCAGCATAATGGAATTTTTATTTAAATGATGCTCCCTGTACATTTCTAACACACTGCAGATGTCCATAAGGAATCTTTAGAAATGGCAAAACTAAAATTTTTCCAAAGCAAGTAATTTATTTAACTAAAACAACTAGTTAATTATCCGATTTCATGAAAATTTTCGAAATAAATAACGTGAGCTAAGGAACAATTCTTGTACTGTTTGAATATGATTTTATATTTGCGATAAAGAAATTCCCTTCCACTCTCATCACGAAAATCTTAAATTACTTCATGTAAATTAATCCATGCTACTGATATCACCACCAGCAGCGACGTAATCTTGTAAGAAGTATCAGTGGATATAAAAATATCCCTTACTCACACTGCACAGTAGAAAGTTTGAGTCATGGAACTCAATTAATTTTTTAGTTCCGTCATCAGAAATAGGCTAACGTGATGATGATGATGCTGCATCAGTTGCGGAAAATTACCCTTCACCAAGGACAAGATGATTGCGACTTCACTTTCTGTTTGACCTCATAGGTGAAGGTCTTGGCTCTTACTGAGGAAACTGACACGATTTCACCTGAAGGTGCCAATTCCATTACCATCACCTCACATAAAATCGGTATATATGTTTTTCCTACAAATTGTTTACTTCAGAAGTTTGATAATGGTATAGAATCACATTCAATTTGTGTATTCATACGCACTCTGAAATATAAATCATCAAATATCAATGTACTTAATGTAATCACGATCTTGATTCTGCTTTCCAGTGATCATATGAAGTAAAATATAAATGCAATTAATATGCAAATTTGCCATTAAAAATGTACTATTTATTTCAAGTACTGGGTCATAACTCTTAGAGTTATGTGAAAATAAAAAAAAATTGCATGCTAATTTCTGATAGCATATAAATTTACCAATCAATTTTGTAAACAATTGAAAAGTTAAAATTACATGAACTTTTGATTAAAATGGCAATTTTTATTGGCAAATATTCACAGAAAACAGCAATTTAAGAATTTCGAAAGCAACTGATACATATAATAATATTTCATTAATAGTCAGTAATGTGTACTTAATAATAAATTGTTTTTAAGTATATTGTTCAAATTTATTATCTATATAAATTTTCTTTTGTCTTAACTTAAAAAATTCAATACAATTCTACCACAAATCAATAACTGAATTATTTTATTTGCATACTAATTATATATACTAAAATAGAAAGATTTGTTTGAACAGTACTTATAAAGGTTTTCCATTGGCATAAGCATGCATGCAAAAATATACGTATTTTATATAACACAGGAATAAATTTAAGGATCATGTTATGATCAGCATATTACATAAAAGGAACGTAATTAATGTACAGCATGCATGGAATATTTTATGTCTTACCCATCTGGAACGAAAACATACAGACTTTTATATTGCTGATGCCTAAGTAATAGTTAGAAATGTCCTTAAAGAAAAAAAATAACAAGTAAAGTTGGCAAAAATATTCAAAATAACAAACCGTCCTATTCAACAGTCGAAAGAAAATTACCTTTAGAGTTTCTTTTGAAATATAGAATCGCATAAATACTTTCCTAATTTAATTAACATTTATTTGAAAATTTCTTATGCCACTAAATGAAATTCATATTAAAGAAAATAAACAATGGATAATAAAGCAAATTAAAACAATTTTAACTTTATATTATAAGCAAAAAATTCAGAAATAATGCTCATAAATGAATATTAATTATAAAATTAAAATACGCTTCATGTATACCAATGTAAAAATTATGAAGGTTCTTAAATGTGATTTAGCATATTTACTTTAAATTACACTAAAGAACCGTTAAATCTGGGATCATTTACGATAAAATATCATTTACGTTAAAAATAAAAATATTTTTATTTGACATGGAAGTCACTGGAAGTCAGGGAAAAAGATAAGTATTCACTTCTTCTAAAATATTCAACGATTTATAAAAATTAAATGGAAGGCAGTCAATATAATTCACACAGTTTTCTTGATAGAATTTCGAACGTATTTTATGGAATTAAGATAAAACAATCTGATTAGCGATACATAAGAAATCACGCACCATTCTAAGAACTATCCCTCCAACTAATCCATGATAAATATAGAGGTAAATCAATACATTTTTCTCATATCTTTTAAGAAAAATTTGTATAGAAGTCCAAAATGAATTTACGTGATTAAATGTGCCTTCAGAATAAATCGATAACATGTATCAGTGTCGACAGTGCAGACAATGTTCTGCTATCATGCAAGCTCTATTGGTGCATGCAGATTACATTATGTGTACAGACTTAGACATCAGTATTTTTTACTTAGAATACTTTCGACACATTACTCACTTTTCAAGTCTAAGCGGTTTATTGGTTACCCTAATCTCATGTTAATCGTTGAAAACTATTTTCTACATTCATTAGAAAGGCATTGAAGATTCCTATATACCATTGAAAAGCGATGATTTTATAACGTGTAGCAACTTACATTTTGTGATCTATCAACATCAAATTTATTGGTGATTTGTTGCACACAACTGTTTATTTTTATTGCTACAATGCGGGTTACCTACCTTAGACTTGTTCATCCATACACTATGCTTGTAACATTTAATTCTGAGAGAAATAGTTTTGTTTAGATCAACATAATCACTGTTCATCCTTAACACAAAAGTACGTGAAAATTTAAAAGTCTACACATATCATTTTTAGCTTTCTGCTCTAGAACTTAGAGTCCAGTTACACACATATAATTAAATAATTTTCCTCTTTTTGTACTAATATATATATATATATATATATATATATATATATATATATATATATATATATATATATATATATATATATATATATATATATATATATATATATATATATATATATATATATATATATATATTGATTACTAAATGGATTAATTTCTCAAAATTGTAAATAAAAGATAAAGGCATTTGAAATATCATATTTAATAAAATGAACTCACTATTATTATTTCGCTGTATTTCATGGACCCAATATTAATGAATAACTTGTAAAATCATTTGGATCATAAACTTTATTTTATTTTTGTTTTTAATACTGCAAAATTTTCAATAAATTGCAAATCTTCAATTTATTGAAAAAAATAAAAGTATAATATTGTTGAATCACAAAATTTTGTAGAGTAATTTGAAGTTACTAACCATTGTTAACGAAATTTCAAGAACTGGTCGAAATTGTTGCCATCATATGTTTGGCGTGTAACATTTGCCACGTCATATGCTTCCAATAGAAAATGCTTATATCATATACTTCTTCTATATACTTCTAATAGGGAGAAAATACGTTTCCGAATGAAATTTTCCTTTAAATATATTGGAAGTTTAAAAATCTAACAAAAATGTAATACATAACAAAAAGAAAAAAAATGAAATGCTGAAATACTATTTTTAAATATACAGCTTTATAAATACTGAAATTTTCGCGGCTGGTTATAGAAGATATTTTCATGAAGAAAAATTCATGCTTCTTTAGTGATATAAAAATTAATGTTCATTGTTTAGTTATTATAGCTTATATAAATAAAAGTTATTTCCAAATATAGATTTTTTCAAATGACGTTAGTTTGAAAAGTTAAAACTTTGATATTTTGATTTTTCAAAATTCTTCTGAAATGAAAAAACGAAATTTTAGAAAATCAAAAAATCTAAATTAATGGAAAAAAAAACGATATTTGAATCTATTCTTATATCCTCCAATCTGAAAAGACACAGATCATAACTTCTTAAATTATTCAGCAAATTAAGTACGAATATTTTTCGTTTAAAAATATCACAAATTTTCGTTATTTTAAGGAATTTATTTAAATTATTGCATACACTTTCTCTTTTTCTGCACAAAATAATTTAAGATTAATTTCTGAAACTTAATTCCTTTTCTGAATTGCACTGTTGTAATACATTAACTGCTTGCATGTGCGGCAAAAATTTTATACATAATCAAAAAATATTTCAAGATAATATTAAAAAAATACATTTTTATATTGGATAACGCAATGATTTGTATAACTCTGAATTGCCGTGAGACTTTTAGGCAAATTCAGAATTGGTCATTCACATATGCCATATGCATTTAATTATTTTGCCCTGCAGTTGTTATAAATAAGCATACTAAAACAGTTACAAAATAATAATCGTAATATTACTTTAAGAATTGTATGGGAAAATTATAAGCAATGAAACATTCTGCATCATCCCAAAGTGAAACATATTTTTCTGAAACTTCCAAAAACTATTTGTTTCTGATTTTAAACCTACGTTAAGTGTAGCACTTTGAAATGATAATGTATTATTGCATTCATTTATACAAATCCTATATATTGAAGATTAAATTTACATAGTTTGAATATGGATAGTTTACTGAAAATAGTTATATATATATATATATATGTATGTATGTATCCCTTACTTAATGTTTTAAAGAGATAATTATTGTATAACAATAAAAAATTACTAAAAAAATTTTTATTGATTAAGGAATGAATAGGTTTAAATAAACATTTTAAAAATTTCAAGACACAATGTAATAAAAATTTAATATTGGATGCTTTTATATTGACAACTGTGCAAAGGTCATTAAATTCTAATACATTTTTCTAATTACAGAGGTTCTGTTTAAAAATGTTTTTTTCCTCTTCTCGCATTTCTGAGAATGAAATAAATTGCCTCGACATGAAAATCGAAAATTTATTTTTCTTCGTGTTTGTCAGACGCGATTTTCATTCGAATTTGAAACAAAAATTTTTCTCCACGAAACCCAAGCCTAAAGCGATTTTGAAGAAAGAATGCGGAAGTTTTAATTTGTTTAAGATTTATTTTAATTCTCTCTCGGAGAATTATATGAAATTTTGTTACAATTTCTTTTTACACTTTCTCATACAATTGGAAATGGTTTTTTTTTTTTCAGAGTTAGCGGCAATCAAGCAAAACTGTTTCCATCGCCTACAGCTGTTTATATAAGTTTCAGAAATTAAGTAATTTTTGCTAAATTCTGATATCGTTTACGATTTAAAATAACTTTTTATTTATTCAGAAATACTTTTTTGAAGCTTCCATCTATTCAAAAATATTTTTAAATCATAGAAATTCTACAACTAAAGAATTCTATAAGTCAATTTTCAAAAACACTTTTATATTTAACTTAACAATACTTCAAAAGTCGATTCGCATGAATATTAGATACGGATGATTTTATTGTTTAATCGTATATAATTGTACAATATATTTTGAGAATCTTTTATTTCATACTGCTGGATTTGAGTGAATCTGAATTTAGTGGAGATATTTACAGTTTATTGTAAATTTGCCTAGAATACGACTTTAATATATTTTAATCAAGGTTAAAATTTGAAAACCAATGCAGCTTTGAAATTTTAATACACTTTTTGATTCCCCATTTCCGTGTAATTAAAGAGTATATAATATAAACTATATTGCTCTATTGTGATATTTGGTGTCAAAAGTCGGCAAAGACAACTTAAAATAGGTTCTGAACTACGTCAAATATCAATGACATGGTAAAGAATCGAACGCTTGAGCTGAAGAGATTAGAGAGTAAAAAACATATACATATATTGTCGTTATTCTATTTGTCTACAAACATTTTGTTTGGGGTTGGACAGAGAATGATGCTCGCAGTGGAATTAAATTTATATCAATATGTTGCTTAACTTAAAATAAAAGCTAAATTTCATTCCGAAATTTGACTGCAGCGCTCTAATTATTAATTTAATATTTAATTAATTCTCACTTACTGATATTATATTGACAATGTCAATCATTAAAACATAACTGGTGATGATTTGAATTCTGTTTATGCAGCGCAAAATACTTAATTTAAACTACATAATATATTGCACTCTAAAATTCTTCATTTTAAATAACCTTGTTTACACTTTTTAAAACTGTCATCTATACATTACCGCTGAGAGAAAAGAAAAGTACAGTGATCTTTTTTAAAGTGACAGTGTTTGGAGCGCTCTATAGCTCGATCTAATAGCCACAAGGGCACCAAACTTAGTATTTAGACTAATCAAAACAGGGGGAAAAGAATTCCGTAAAAAAAATTTCGTTCCAAAAAATCGTCGCTAGGGTACTTTATGTCGCTTTACAATGTATAAAATATGAGAAAAGAACATACAAATGTATAGTTAAATTATTAATGTTTATTTACTATACATTAACTTTCCCGGTGAGGAGTAAGACCACATTCAATGTGTGAGAGCACCGTTCTCAGAAACAACACCGTGCATTCTGAGCAAAACGCTCTCAACAGCCGTGGGTAACATATCACGAAGAATATTCCGCACTGCCTTTGTTATGAAGTCCTTTAGAATAAACAAATCTGATACTCCACCAACATAAACGCACGTTCCGGTAACATGAGAGGCATGGCCACTGGAGCTCAATTATTTCAGCTGAGATTATTTATCGAAGCTGTCTACTACTTGCTTTTATGGCCCCTATTACTGGGACTGTCAATGCATAACATTTGCATTTTTCTTTGATACTCGTGTTTTATGCTAATTCTCGTTATTGTAAACTACAGCAGCGCCACAATGTGCCCTGGTGGTAACTTTTGAAACTAAATATTTTTTATGGAGGTTTTTTTTTTCCGTGTTTTGATTAGTCTAAATACCCAGTTTGGTGTCATTTCGGCTATTAGATCGCGTTACAGGACGCTCCAAACACTGTCACTTTAAAAAAGATCACCCTGTATTACAAGTATTGGATTCCCATTTTTCTTTCCACTAAACAGTTTGCCTTAAAAAGTAACAGATTTTACCATTTTTTAAAATTTTTTAAAAAAGTGTTGTTTTGTTTTTCATTAGTGAATGTGTTTACGCTTTCTTAATATTTCACAATTTGGAAATGGATTGGAACATGGTAATAACTTCATAACTTAAAAAGGTTTTCAAACATTTTTCATATCATTCGATTTGATTCAGCTATTTTAAGATACTTCATTTCGTGATCAAATGGATCACTGTTGTAGTGCTAAATTATTTCATAATGTGTCGACTTTGGTGAATTAAACTGTAGATCTTTGTTTCCATAAAGTACTTGGTTTTTATTCATCTTTCAAAACGTCTTATACAAAAAATATCTAATATATATACATTCCGCTTCTAGAGAGAGAGAGAGAGAGCTCATTGTAAAATTATTTTAGGTTTCTAAACATCTGATTAAATACTATTTTTATGAAAAACCAGTATAATCAATCAAATTGTGATCAGAATTTTTTTTATAAAATTATTTTTTGTCTTGAGGAAGCAATTGCCTAAGACCAATTTTTCTTTGCATCAATATTTTAAAAAATACAAAGTAATATAATATTATGAATTCTGATTCCTATATATATATATATTTCACCACTAATGTAATTTAAAATTTTCAAACATTGCTTTAAATTCAGTTATTTTCTTGTGTTTTACTATAAGATCATTTTGATAGAATTGGAAAAAAATCGATTTTATGTACTTAAGCATGAATTTGGCATTCAAAAATATTCTATATAGCTTTTAAAATGGTTAGTGCTAATTCTATAATTTATAAATTTTCGTTAGAGCAATCGGAATTTGAAGCAAATATATATAAAAACAAAATACATAAGCACTAACCTCTTACACATTTTATTTCTCGCAGATACTCTTAATCATTAAATTACTAGTCTTTACAACTGTAGATGTTTTCCAGTCAGAACTTTTTAGATTCTTCTTTTACTATATACTTTTTAAAACTGTATTTGCATATTTAACCCACGCACTTATTTTAAGAAATTTTTTCAGAGAACGGAGAAATTGTTTTACTTTTACCATCCTTATAAAGAAATATATGAAATAGAAAACACATAAATATGTATATCGTGTACTTAAATTTGATATACTCATATTAAGGATATGTGTTTCTAACCTATATCACACATTACTGTGTAAGCACTGGAATTCGAAACTTCTCATTCCTTTGAAATAAAAAAAAATAAAACTGTGTGTATATTTAATGTGAATCCGACGAAGAGCAACAAATTGAATAATCACGATTCTTCTTTAATTCGTTTCAAGCATTTTCAACGATAAGACACTTTTACAAACGTGAAGTTAATCTTTACAAAATAACAAGAATCATGTGTATAAGTTTCAATTAACTCCGTCGGAGCAAATGAAAGTAAATAATATATTATTTCTCTTATATATTCAATTGTTATCTTCTCTTTTATTGGGAAGGCATGCTAGAAAGTTTGGATCATCATTCTAATTTTAAAGATCTTTGATTGCTGGATTATGAATTATGAATCTATTTATTTACCTTCACTTAAAAATATGTGTTAAAACCGTAGATAAAAATACGCAAGAACTATTTAAATTTCCCAACCGAGTTCCCAAATACGATTTCTTGATAAAAATTAATATTCCATTATCAAAATAAACCAATTTCCTAATCTTTTTTTAAATTTTAAATAAAAAAAATCAAATATACAATGAAATCATTGGTTTATAAATCTTTTCATAAATAGTTTTTCGGCGAACCACTTAAGTTAATAACTGTTAATTTCGAAGATATTGATTTTTTGTGATACATTTATCATTTAATAAATTTAACAATTCATACGTGATCTTTTCAACTCATTCATTTAATAATTAATGCTCTCTCAACATGCATAGATCAATAACAATTACTAATTATTTTCCCCAAACTATCACTATTTAAATAACTAATATAAAAATCTTCCGGGGCAGCAAAATATTTATTCTAGTAATATGCCGTTAGGCACACGTGATCTCCCTTCGTTAAAACTTGGTATTTATAAAGCAAATTATAGGCAGTTACTAACGTCCAAATCCGAAAAAAGTAATAAGAGACTGTGGAAATAATAATTTTTAAGGCGTCTAGAAGCTGCTATATCTATAAGTTCATCTCAGAGTAGAATGAAAATTTTCAGGGTGAAAGACCTAATTTAACTTTATATTCTTTGCAAAAACAGACAGAGAAAGCCAGACAATAGAGCCATATTTTATATTTCAGAAGAAAGAGACAGAAAATTTGAAAGGCTGTATTAAATAAATGACGCATTTACAAATCATTGATACAATTTATAAATTTGAAACACTAAAATTAGAAAGAAATCTTTGTGAATCACTGTTAACAAATTTAACTTAATTATCCTAATAAAATTATTTATCGCCAAATTTACATAAATGTAATAAAATTCTAAGGAATGTTCAACATTTCAATAAATAACTATATTAGCTCACTGTTGTTATACTTTAAAATAAGATATACTAAGAACAACATTATTTCACATTTATATTATTTCACTCCCATATGTGATCCTAATAATGATTTTGATTTTTAGCAGATTATTGACATAAATAAGTGTGTGTTTAACATTGAACATAGATAATAAATATTAAAGCTAAAAGCTATTAAAAGCTTCATTTACATAATAGTCCATTTTCATGTCTCGAAAATGAAAAAAAATCAAAAAACTTTCAAGCATCCAACCAGATAGATATGTATGCTGAAGACAAAGAATCCATTTTTATTTTTCATTATTTAACAGTAATTAGAATGAAAAATTAGGATTTTCCACTTTACAGAATGGTATCTTAAATTTAACCCTTAAAAACCAAAGTTGTTTTAGACAGAGAAATTTAAGCAATATCAAATAATAAATCCATTGAAGTTAAATATTACGACAGTTTTTAACATTAAATCAGTCTAAAATTTTTCCTGTGATAATATAATTAGTAGCTTTAAATATCTCAAAGGTATATAAATTAAATTAAATTACTTGATCAAAATTATCCAGAACAAAATGTTCTTTACGGAAAAAGTTAAAATCATATAGAATCGATTAAATATGGGAAAACTCAAAACCAGTTATTCATGATGGCACGATCTAATCAAAGTTTATTTTATTTCGTCGATCAGTTTGATGAGAATTAGAAGAGAAAAACTGATAAATACTAAATGGATATGTTTGTAAAATATGAGATCAATCACCATCAGAATATAATGCACACATTATATTTTGATGAACTAACTCGTAAGGAGTCTTACTTCTAAACATTCGAAGTTATGCAACATTTCGTGATTTGTCATGCAACCTGCGCAATCTCATGCATCACCCGAAGTCATTCGCAATGACTTCGTTTAATTCGGTGTGGTTTTGCATAGTTCATGTAGCTCTTATACCTTCAGAAGCTTTTAAAAGCACCCTCTACATCATATTTTCAAAGAAATTTTTTGTATATAATTTACCCATAGGGAACAATAAAATTATACGAAATCTCCAAAGCTCCATATTTTAATTGCTTTATCTTTTCATTACAAAAGATATCCTTATTTACAGTTCATTAAAATGTTTTAAAGACTTAAAATACAATTTTTAACCACTCTTTCAGTTTATGTAACTAGTTATGTTTGCCAACATAAGCTCAATATTGTTTGCCAATGTCAGTAATGTATAACTTTTGGTTTTGATCATTATTTTGCAATTTTTTTTGTTTATTGCCCATTGAATGGGATTGAATAAATAAAGAAGAGTATGCATGATGGTTATTGCAATTACTGATATCACCTTATTATAAAAAAATAAATCCGAAAATTTTAAACTGGTTTTTGTATGAGATGTTTTAAATCTCAAATAATATTTTAGGTAACACTCCATCCAAAATTCCAAAGAATTGTATTATCCTTTTTCCGTCTTACAAAAGTTTTCAAGTTTGGATGTTAAATATCCTTTATAGCCTTTGGCGAGATTGTAGGAGTTAAGTAAATAAGATGATAAATAAGAGATTGTAGGAGTTAAGTAAATAAGATGATAAATAAGAGATTGTAGGAGTTAAGTAAATAAGATGATAAATAAGAGATTGTAGGAGTTAAGTAAATAAGATGATTATCCCAGGAAAAGATTAGACATTTTCTTATAAAAAAATTTACTTATTTAAAAATGGCAAAAGAAACTTGATTTCATTTTGAATTCCCACATTATACATTAAATATTTTTCAAACTTATTTTAGCTTACCTTAAATTATCAATTATTTTATTAATTTAACTCTCAATCTACCAGGTCAAGTCTCTTCTGATAATAGTTGTATTATAATTAATATGTATTCTAACAATAGGAGAACTTCTTATAATTGTATATAAATCTTTATTTTGTACTTGTGTTAATAAAAAATATTGTGCAAAATATATTTTTGAGGTCATTATTGATCCCAATTATAAATAATAAACCTACACATTTAAACGACACATTCATTATCAAAAATTTGTAACTTCATTTTAAATAAGGAAAAAATATTGCAAAAATTAAAGGCTAGAAATTTAAGGTAATGTATAAAACTCAAGAGCTTATTGAAAATAGCATGTATGATACCATGTTCTATGTATGTATAAATGTATACGTTTTTAACACAACACAATACCGAAGGTTCCAAAAGACGCATTCTCATAAAGGTTCTCATTGAATAGCATTTAGATTCAAATATAACAGGTGGGAAAATATAAAATTACTCGTCAAAAAGCACGCATGTAAACTTATTTTATCAGCTTTTTTTGTCTACTTAGAGTGCATAAAGAAATGTTGATGATTCAACACTAAATCAAATTATTCTTTGAGATCCAAAAAGGTACTAAATTATATTACTCTTTGTGATTTAAATTAAAATTCTAATGAAAGTTTAAATTTATTTTATATAAAATTATGTGTTTAAATGGTATTTATTAATTTATAATTTTTTTCAGCGTATAACAAAACGAAAAAATATAAGTAAATTGTATTCATAATCTCAAGTTTAGTTTGTTATTCTACGTTAGAGTTTCTAACATGAGTGAAAGTTTGACCAACACATAAGGAGTAAAGAGGTTTTAAATTACTATCATCCACACCTTAAATAGAATGTTATTCTAATTATTAACTGTTGAATTAAAGGACACACAACAATGAAAATTTCGTTACCAATTTCTATATTTTTCTTCAACAGTATCGATAAAAATTGCAAAACTTAAGTCAACGTATAGTTGCAATAAGGGTATAGTGACATATTATATTTAACTTTTACTTAAACTAGGAAATCAATTGTGCTTTGCAGCTAAAATAATGTTTGAATAATAAATATATATCTTCAGTAATAGAATCACTTTTTGTATTATTTAATTATTAAAAATGTTGTTAATAGAGCATTTTGTTTTTGAAATTTTAATCATATTATCAGAAAATTGTGCTTCAATCTTTCTAATTCTACTTTTCGTTGAAAATTTTTTCTCTAAATAATTTATTGAAGAACTTGTATAAAGCAAGAAATTCACAAGAATTAATATTATATCATGTGAATTTCAAAAGAGAATTTTCGATCATCATTCAAGAGCATTGTCAAGGAAATATTTTTGCAAAACAAAAGCACAAGCAAAGAATTTCATGGAAATTATTCAAGAACTCATAGATTAAACAATGAAACGCAACATAAGCTATATTACCATTTCATTGAAGAGTGTAATATTTAAATGTATGAAAACACGTTACCTAGAATAAGGATTCTCTAAGGAGAGAGGGATTGCAAAAACTGAACTCTTTCTGGGGAGATAATTGTGTTAAAGAGCAAAGACTGCAATATTATACATATGCTGCTAATCTGTTTCCCAATAAGAAAGAAACTTTTGTACAAAAAAATTATACGTTTGACAGCACATTATCACGACCCTTATTTTTCATCCTTGAATATAAGAATCCTGCATAAATTAGCAATTTCTCCCTAACTATTTGAGTTATTGGAAAATAAATGATGAATAAAGACAAATTCCACTAAAATTGGAAGATCTATGAAATATATATGTATCATGAGAATAGACGGAATTAAAACAGGTTACGGATTACTTATTAAATATTTGACGCAATTTTTTGTACTTAAAACTTTATATTTAATTTAATTACAAACAATTAAATTGATTTACTATAGTGGTGGTTTAGTTGGATAAAAAATTCATACGAAATATTTTCATCAATAGAAAATGTTCCAACTATTATTAGACACATTGTTGAGTTTAAGACAATTAATATCTAAAAATTAAAATCAGACGAGAGATATTGCATTATATTTTTATTAAATTTTATTGTAAATTCTATTTAAAAATAGCCAAAGTTATAATGTAGGGAATAAATAATGGGAAAAAATGAGTAAATTAAAGAGCTTAAAAAATTATTTCTCTTAGATAAACTTTAATCAATAGAGCGAAGTAATATTAGAACATAAAAAATTTATCCTCGTTAAGTTTTTAGTATTTGGTATTTTTTAGTTTTTGGTACATTTTAGTAAAGGAAAATTTTAGTACTCTAATGAGGCACATTCAAATAAAAACTACTAGTAAAATTTCGCGTTATGATGTATGTATTTTGCTATATCTATTACATGAATTTTCTTTTTTTCACTCTAAAAATACTATAATTTTATTTTACTTTATGTACATTTTACCCTACATATTAATCAAAATAACTTAAAATGAAGTGAGGCATAAGATAGTGTTTTTTTACATTTATGATTAGAGGTTTTAATCCTCTTATTTTGATTTCAATATATTTTCAAAAGATGAATGTGAAAAATCATAAAAATGCCATCATAAAATCATCACTTTTATCATTATACATCATTTTGTTTACTAGAAAATTAATTTTTCAATAATTATGATTGAAATTTAATAATTTTTCTCACGATATTTTATTTATTAATTTTCATTCATAAATAAAAATGATAGTTATTTAAAATACGGATTTATTAAAATTGAAATAATCATAAAGTGTATTTGATTTTATGTAAATACACTGCCTAACATTGAAACTACAAAACCAAGAAAGAATGGCTAGAATTTTATGCAAATTTCAGAGTAAATGTAAATTATCTAATTATGCAAATGATGTGTAAAATACGCAACTCTTCAGCGCATGTAAGATAAGATATGAGATGAGGAACTTCAGGGTAGGCAATATTCGCTTCGTCATTGCTGCTTGGATAATAATCGCTCAAACTTTGTTCTTTTCGCAAAGGGCGCCTGTAATTGCAGAGAATGCCATGGCATCGTCAGACAGATGAGTTTACGAGGGGCATGTGATCGGAGTGAGAAGAGAAGTTGGTCCTTACAGCAAATCGCAATTTACAGACACCTGGACGCACTCATAGTGCACCAGCTGGGAGAATATAAGTGAAACAAAGAATTGTGGAATGTTTGCCGGCTGCCGGTGCACTCAGAGTGACATCAACATACGTGGATAGACGCATCAGAAGGGAGTCGTTGGCAGCCCCGCAAAGCACATCTACTGAAATTCTGGAGCATGTGTAAAACACCCTGGATGCTCCCATATCGAGCAAAACCATTTGTCGTCAGTTGACTGATAGAGATCTTAGTTCATGGCGTCAGTTAAGAAGACTGCCATTGAGCCCACACAATAGACGCCAACTTCTGCAGTGGAGCCGAATAAGAACGATGTGGACGATGGAAGGGCACAAGATAGTCTTCTCAGATCAGTCACGCTTCTGTATCTTCAGTGATAGTCATCAAGTATGAGTCTGGAGTTGAATTGGAGACAAGACCAATCCTGTAAATTTATATTTAAAATAGGATTGTTCAAAAAGAACCTAAGACTGCGACCATAGGTCTCTTGAACTATACCCCTAAGAAAGCCCTATTTGAAGAGACCAGTGGCTGAAGCAAATTCAGCAGACATTTTACAAGAATATTCTGCAACATCCAAGGTTCAATCCAGTGCTGACCCAGGTGTTCAAATCTATGAGCAGAAAAGGTTTCACATTCACATAAGATGTGTATTGAAGTTTCTTCCATATAACGATAACTTCTACAAATGGGATCATCTGAAACTCCCATTATGGTGAGATGTCTTTTAAGGTGGCAGTGTTCAGTAAGGAGTCCCATTGCTCTCCTTAGACAGCTTCTATTGAGTTTCAATAATACTTTTCGCCTTTTACTAGGGTATGTACTATTTAGTAGCCTTGCTTGTCTTTGATCACTGGCATTGTGCCAGTTTATAAACTGCTGTTTTCTGAAGAGATCAAAAACGTTCTTTTTGATCAATTCTTTTGAAATACCTAGCACTGGTTCAGGGCCAAAGAAAATTGGTTGTTGATCCAGCCCTTGCCAGTTAATTCATTGCCAGGAACTAATCCTGTAACAGTTATGGAAAGCCCCACCGCATGACAATGCGACATCATGGTTTGGGGCTCCATTGCATACGATTCCAAATCACCCCTAGTTCGTGCTCATGACACTATGACAGCCCAACGTTACATGAATGATGTGCTGTGGCCGGTGACACTACCCAACCTTCAGGGTACCATAATATCCTTTATCATCAATATAACACCCGACTGCATAGTACTCTCATCAGCCAACATGCCCTGCAAATTGTACACCTGCTTCCCTGGCCATCGTGCTCACTATATTTCTCACTAATCAAACACATTTGGGATATAATTGGACGTCATTTGCAGACCTTGCCACTGCCTCCTTCAAAAGACGCACTTTGACAAATGGTTGACAAGGAATAGCGAGCCATTCCTTACGACGACATCCATACATCTCATTGACTCTGTACCTAAACGTGTTGTTTCGTGTATCTCCGTTCACGGTGGTCCTAAAACCTGCTGACCCTAAAGGTATAGTCCGGGGCACGCCTGCACCGTTATGCATGTATGTAATTTACTGACCCGACCATGTTCTCGCTCTGTATTAAGTATATCATTTCGAAATACGAATCATTTATCGTTCATCGATGTCTGTCTCTGTTTGCAGAATTTCGTCACTTTCTAGCAACTCTTTCTTGGTGCTGCATTTTCAATGCTGGTTAGTGTATGTACTGTCATTTCAGTTCAGATAGTATTTATCAGTAGATTTTTCTTCATTCTATTTTCGTCGTTTGTATGTGATAAGGTCTTGAGCACAAATTTTAGGAAAATAACTTATAAATAAAATAAACACTCTCAGTTCTCCTTTGTTTCATATATATTGATTATTAAACAAATAAATATGAAAAAATATAAAATGTATTTTTCTAATTTCGCTGAATAGTACTTGATAATATTATAAAATAATCGACTCATTTAAAATAATAAATATTATAGGACGATAGGGAACATTACAGAACAATATAATATGCTATGATATAATAATTAATAATTCAGCTATATATATTTTGGGGCTAAATATAAAAATCTTACTCAAAAATATGAAAAATTATTAAAAGCCAAAATAGCTAAAAGTGAATATTTCTTAATTACTTTTGAATTCGCATATCTATTATGAAAAAAGAAATAATGTTATAAATTTTATATTTTTAAAAATATTTTTTATTTTATTGTTTAATATTATTCATGAACTTTTAAAAATCGAAATACATTATGAGATATATAAGCTGCAATTAAGTTAATATTGTAAAATAAGTTCTTTTTTTCTAGAATTATCAAACTGGAAAATATGACAAAAATTGAAAACTATTTGCTTCATAAATTGAAATAGAGTTTACTTTCAATTTGAAAAAGAAAAGCTTTCTAAGAAATCAATTTTAAACATGTTCTTTAAAAGAATATGAGCAATAATCACAAAGTCGTTTCCAGAGTTTATAAAAGAAAATATGATCACGATCTTTCTCTTTCGGCCCCGTTCAAACATTTAAACTTTTGAGATATCAACTATCCACAGAAAGAAATGGGAAACAAAAATATCGAAGACAAAAATAAAGAAAACCAGACGGGTCTCATCAAGCCTCCAAACGACTTTTACAGGAGTTATTTATCTTACAAGTTTCGGGGAAACTTTAGGATTGGGACTTAAATATTTGATTATTCTAGCTTTCAAATTCTACTTTCTTTGATGAAAGAAAGAAAAAAAAGTCAGTTAACCGAATAAAAAAAATTATAGAATTTACCGGCAATTTTTCTTATTCTATAATGATTCCGTATACTAGAAGTAAGAGCTAGAACATTCTGTTAGTTTAATGGAGTAATTTCTGATAAATGCAATTCATTTGAGAACGTGTATAGTTTAGTCAAAAGGAAGTAGAAAAGGATTGTGATCAGTGTTTATATTAATAATGTATTTATTATAATAAAGTTGTATAAAATAGAAAAACGGAAGTTATTCGGAACTTCTAAATTTAGGACAATTCTTAATTTGAAAAACTGCTTTCTGGTTAAATTTTTTTTAACGTGGAACATTGTCGATTGTTGATAATTTAACATTTACATAACTTACAACAAATTTTTCTAAAAATATTTTCACTACAATACAGTGAAATTGTTTTCATTGGAAAAGTTAGGGTATAAACAATAACTTTTAAGGTAATTTTTACTGACACCATTTTCCTCTATATGTTATGTGAGCTTTAATATTTACGTAAAACTCTTCATAAAAATTAATCAAAGTTGATATTAACAATTTTTTAAAAAATTGTTTTTTTCAATTCTTGTATTCTTCCGTTTTTACTTTATTAACTAAATCTAAAACAGTCATAATAATATAGCATCCAAGTAATGAGTTTTTCAATCTAAGAGAATTGCAATTCTCTTAGATTCTTAAAAACCTACAAGTTAATGAATGGATTTTATAAGGAAATACATGCTTCGAAGAATTGAATCGTATATAAGTCCTGAAGTAATGATACTTGTATTTATTATAAATTGCTATTATTTGCATATTTTTTATTATAAACGTATTTGTCAATCTAATTTAAATGTTCCCACGGCTTGATGAATCATCATGAGACTTGAATCAAGATAAAGTTTGAAACAAAGTTTGATGGGCTCTGTAGGAGAAACAAGAAGAACTGCAAAAGCTGTCCAAGAATGCTAAAAGATGACTGGTTATAGAATATTAAAAGTTTATTAGGAAATGACCATTAAAATCAAGTACTTTTCATCGGCAAATCTGAATTTGGTTTTAAGAGCGAAGATTGAGTTATTTGTCTTCATACAAAATAAATCTCTCTTCTAAGAAATATTTAAGCCTAGACGATTAGGATTCAACGTGTTGGTTGTAATCAACGTAAAACAATGTAAACTTTCATATTTTAATAGTGATATTTCAACCTTAAAATATATCTGAAAGTTTATTATGCACAGTTTTTTATTACACGGGCAAGACATTATATTACAATCATAGGCAGTTTCTCGTGTAAATCCTATTAATGCCAGCTTTCAAAAATCTTCTCCTGAGAATAACGCATGGCTAACGCACATTATGATCTAATTTGGCAGAGCAATTTCGACTACATTCAGACAAATCAGTGCGAAATAATATCTGTTTTCTCTCGGAAGCATAGAAAAAGTAAAACAGGATTCTACAAAATCTTATTAATAGCTGCATGAACCTCATGAATAAAAATGTGTTTGATATTCTCATTTGGTTATAGGAATTCTTTATCAAATTAAAATTCTGACTTCTTTTTAGACTTTTTAAGTAAACGATCGGCATCTTTTTAATAACTCGCATAATCTTTTCATACACTTTGCATCATTTATTAGAAAAAGAAACTCTAATAACATTTTTTTACTTAATTTCTGAGGAATATAGATGTATAAGTCGTTTTTAATCCTACATGTCTATTGATTAGGACTTTTTTTTTATCTTTTTGTTTGCTTTCTTCAGCAATGTATATTAGGATTACACAAGGAATTATTATCTGCGTAAATAAAATTTTCATCACAATGTGATAAAAATGATCAAAAATTGGAAAAGTTGTTAGTTGATGATAAGTATATATAAATGTTCCTTGAACTTGCATTTGAGATTAAACATGTTAAATCGATAGAAAAATACAGTTCATGTAAATGGGCTCATATACATTGCAGAAAGGGAATATATTAGATACTTTCTTTAAAAGAATAAATAGTTTGATAACAAGCCACTTCATTCGGCTAAGTAATTTAGAATTCCACAAATTATAATGTTTAAAATAATCATATGAATATAAAACTACAGTTGGTATTATAGACGCATTCTTATATAAATTTCGTAAATAAATTTCTTTAACACTATGACAATAAAAATAATATTATCCATTTTTTCCATAATAAGAATTTAGTTTTTCAGGAAGATAACTATGCACTCAAAATTATATTTTATTTCAATTAAATTTGCTATTATATGTCATTAAAATCGTGTCTTTTAAGACAACACAAGATGTAGAACAAAATTAAAGTAAAATAATTTTAAAGGAGGAATAATTAATTTTATATATATATATATATATATATATATATATATATATATATATATATATATATATATATATATATATATATATATATATATATATATGTATATATATATATATATATATATAGTAATATAAATATATTAGTTAAACATTATCAGAATCCATCTTTTGAAATTAAGTATTTTCTTTTTACCCAATTTTTAGATATATTTCAACATATTAACATATTTTAAATTCAAAAAAAAATTTTTTTTTGTCCAAAAAAATTATTGAAAACCATGATATCATAAATATGAATTGAATATAATGAATTCTTTACTGTTTTTCTTTCTCAGAATTGATCCCAATCATTTACTGGATTAAAAAAAATGTTTTACTAAGAGGAATAAACGATTCATTATAAACCCTGTATGTTTTAGTAGCTAAGCTACAGTGTAAACATAAACTGGAAATAAATAAGACAATAACATGCATTGTAGTTTTGAGAAACGTGTGTCGTCAACACAAAGCTGGCATACAAAATCCACTATCTATGTAGAAAGCACAGATGTGAAAATCGATTTCATAAAAGAAAGAAGAAGCAAGCGAATGGAAGTGGTTGAAGAAAAGGCACGGGCTTAGTTTATGCCTATATTTTATGAATATTTATTAAATATTCATTAAGACGTCCCAGCTTACAGAAATAGCTTTCATCTTTAAATCGATAATCATGGCATTTAAACTATCTCTCTCGTTATTTTATTTTAAATGAGCACACGAATTGCTTTTGGGAACGATTGCTTAGAGTCACAGTGAATTTATAATTTAATTTATATAGTTGGGGTTCCCTCTCTTTTTTAATTTAGATATGAAAAAGAAAATGGAAGAACCATTAAAATTATATCTTTTATAAAATGAATAAAATCATTTATAATATACCACCATAAAAATATAATTCAAATAAATCCTCAAGTGACAGTGTTTTTTCATCTATAATTGGTTGTACGAAGTTACACATACTTGAAATAAATAAGGGTTTTCTGATTTTGAATAATTTTTAAAAGAGAAATTCTTTAACCAAAAACTTATTTAAAAAATACAGACTGCAAAAATTAATGATAATTTTAAAATACATTTTTCTTAACGTTATTATTTCCTAATACTGTTACATTTTAAAATAAAATAATTCTAAAATTTCTGAGACCAAATAAAAAAGGGCTTTTATATACACTAATAGTAAAGTAGGAGTATTGAAATGGATATTATATTCTTCAATATTTGAATGTTAGGTAAAAGCTAAGATTTTAAAATTTTGAAAAGATAATATTTGGGCAATACTTTGACTTAGAAACTATAACAATATATTTTGTATTATAATAAATATTTTTAAGTAATGCATATTTTAAAAAGTCCTTTGATTATTATTTTGTTATTTTATTAATATTTGAATCCTATTATTAGGTTTACAAAAAATCTTTACTGTAAATTTTTCATAAAAAATTCTACTTAAGTTAATTTATTAGAACCAAAAATATCACCTGAAAGATGGATGCATTTACTGTCATCTTGGCTCAACTAATGCTCATTTCGAGGTGAATTTTTTTTTATGTTCCCTTTTAACAAAAGGTTGAGATAGCAACAGAGAACTGCTGTGTCCTAAATAAGCATATATAGCTTTTATATACAACTATATATTGGTTGCCATAACAACCAATATAAAATTCTCCTATTTCTTTTGACGAAAGAAGGAATAACAATAAAAATATAAAAGCATAAAAATGTGCAAGTTATAACTATAAATATGACAAAATAGTGCATAGAAAAATTGAATGGCTTACTGCACATAATAAGCAGAGTTAACAATGTTCCACTCTTCTGAATTGAACATCTTCTATACAAAATATTCTCTTTCAGCTTTTCTATCTTTTAGCGCAAAAATAAAACTGAAATATAAAAATATTTTCATAAATATATGCACAAAATACGAATATTTAAAAGAATAATTTTAGATAATATTTAAAACCTGAAATACAACGGGTTCTTTTCTATCAGGTACTGTTTCCGCGATTCCAAATTTTGATATGAAGCATAAGAAATTCTTTTTTTCTGCAAAAATAAATTGAAAACGATTTCTAAGCATAGATTTAAAATTTAAATACGATAAAAAAAACTAGCTAAATTTAAATTAATTTCCTTTAAATAAAAAATCTTTAAAATAAAATCGCATTATTATATTACTACACACACACACAATAAAATTAATGAATCACTAAAATAAAAATAAAGAAATAAAAATAGTTATATTAGCGTTTCAAATTTATTACTATATTTATATTTATCTTAATAAATTATTCAACATGAGACAACGTATTAAATTTTCTTTTTGACTAATTGTTTCTATCATTTACTTTAATTTAAGCAAAAAATAATATATTCGATTGTGATTAAGCAAGCAATTTTGATTTAGTTAAAAAAGCAATATTTGTATTAAAAAAGTAATATTTCGCGCATTTTAAATATAATTGAGTTTTCATAAAATAACTCGAATAAATTTAGCTTATTTCTATAGAAATGGTAACAAAATGACAATTTTACTATGTAAATATTTTTTACTCATTGCGCACAGAAATGCGATTAGCGAGCTATTTGTTTTAAAACTGCTTTAAATATCCTCAACAAATATTGAATTTTTCTCGAGAAATAGTATTTATCAATTACAAACAAAAAGATCTTAAACACTATTGAAAATAAATAAACCATATTTACATTTTTAACTGCATGTTCGATATCGAATATTATCATAAATTTGGAGATATTCAATTTTCGAATACTTTTTACACTTAGATATTGAAATTTTTACTTATTTATAATTAATAAATGGAAATTCAGTAGGCATATAATTGAAATGTTGACTTTAAAAATACTTAGAATAAAATGTATTCGAAAATAGTCTTTCTTGTTCTGCGTAGTGAAATGGTTAAAAACAATTTTAAGGCGAATACTGAGTTTTTGTGGAATATATTATGCAATGCCTGAAAATAATTTTCAAAGATAATCCATTTTCACATTTCGTAAAAGAAGAGAGGGCTTGAAAATTAATACTAATGAGCAAATGGGAATAAACAGAGTATGGAACTGCTATAAGCATTTCTTTGTTGCTTAACACTGTAATGAAATGTAATATATATTTAATTAACATTTCTTATCGAAAACAGGCAGACTTTCCATTAAATCATGATAAATCTTCACTGGATTCATCTCACTAAAATTGTAAATAATTATAGCTGGTTTAACATTTATATGCATATTTTAAAATTCATTGTCAAAAATACTTAAAGTAAGAAATTTGTATTTTGACTTAACAACAATAAGAAAACTAAATTTTTATTTTTTATCAAAATTTCAAGAAAATATAGATTTGTTTCTTTCCACTTGGTTTATTTTTAATAATGAGTATTCTAGATTTTTTATTTTTAAAAAAAGAGGGAAAACGTGAATTAGTTTTGAATTTATAATGATTATTCTTTCGACTACCAGAAGACGCAATTCATGTTCGAAATCACGGATTATATTTAAAAGATGAATGTTTTTAGAATTTGCTTTTCTGATTGAAATATCATTTCAATATAATTTTACATTATGCAAAGCACGTTAATAGGAATTTTATATGAATTTTATAGATATGTTTTATTGAAGTTTTCATTATAACGAGTCTTGTTCTAAAAAGATGTTAATAAATGTATCAAAAATTAAAATTGTATTATGTGCAGTTTTAATATTCGCTCTTAATTTTATGTAAATGATATTTTTCTTAATTTTATTAATTGTTGCTTTAATTTTGTTATATACTGCTCTATATATTTTATTATATATTTACATTCTGCGTTTGATTTTATGTAAGTAGGTAAATAAGATGTTTTTATCAAAATTCATTAAGGAAATAATATATAATATGCATCATATGAATAATAAATAAACAGAGAGGAACAAAACTGTTTTTTAAAAATTCCATAGTTAATTAAATGAAAAAGCAATTTTTAATAAATAACTCAAATGCATCTCATTGACATAGTTCATTATTGTCCTAATATTTTTATTAATCCTTCAATAAAATATTTTCTATTTTTGTAACAAAAAACTTATATCGAAATTGACATTCATTTCAAGCATATGTATCAAGCTGAGATGAGATTCGAATCGATTTAATTCTAATCCCTTTCCGAATGACATTCGCACACGTTTGGCGATGAGAATTTACGCCTCATCGCTTCGTCTTTTACAGCTCCCATCCCGCAGAAATAAATGGAAATACAGATTCTGGCTGATCAAACAGAAATAGAATGGGTGATAAAAAAAAGTGAGAACTGGCGTTCTATTTCCACTTTCGAAGAAATTGGAACACTTTCTTGCGTCGTTGTAGTATGCAAATCAAACACGGACACAGCACTGTGTTCCAGGGAATCACTTTCGAGAATGTATGAAAACAGCATGAATTCATGAACAGGAAATCACGACGAGAATACTGGATTGTCACCCGAAAAGACACTTACGTGATTGTAGTATGTCTATTTTGTCACGAAAATAAATTTGGCGGCACAGCAATATGTTACATATTCTGGTAATCGGACATATGTTGGATGATCAGAACTTTGCATCGCCACTGATTTATCAGTTACATTTATAGCTATACTAGGGATATAATCCAATGCCAGATTCAGCTATCAAACATAGCAGTATAGCTTAAAAATGTCATTGTTGGAAATGAAATGTATAAAATCAATTAATCTGGCCTGGGTGTTAAGCGACTTTCAGAATCTAATTTCTTATTTAATATTTAGAATAAACATGACTAAAGGATGATAATATCATAACCTCGACTTCAACTAAAGAATTTGACATCTGGTTGCACAAAAATAATAAATGATAAAGTTTTGTATTATTTATTTTCGTAATTACACTTAAGTTGAAATGTATGTACATGATATGGATGCTATATGCGAATAATTTAGGTATGTACATAATACAAGATGCTATATGTATACGTAATTTAAAATACATTTAATCAAACTCTTATTAACATAATCGATTATTGAAACTTTTGAGCTAATTATTAAGTATGATAATGACCAAGTTTTATAGGATTCTTATTCATACAATAAATTTGCATTGAAATCCATATGTATAGTATGGGATTCAACATGAATAAAATACTTAGAATAAGTTTTATTAAACTCGTTAAGAGTATATATTTATTAAGCATATACATTCGTTGAACTAACTGTTACATTTTTAATGGAATTTATCCCTTATGAAAAATAGAAAATATTAACAGTTGAGCATCAGTTTGAACATTTTTTAACAAGGATTCGTTCAAAATCTATTCAGATTATATTTGTACCATCAGTAGGAAAATAAAAATGCTTATATACTACATGTATCTTTCTGAGTGTACAAATCTACAATAGACTGTAATAACCAATTCATATGATCTATAATGTCATGACTGCAAATATTGTCTGCTTTTCACGATCTTTGATATGATAAGCTAGTATTTTATATTTTGCTTACCTATTTTTGGACCTGGTTTTGAACTATAGGGAAAGTTGTGATTCAGTGTTGAATTTTGGCTACTTCTCAATATTTTCTCAGGTAATATTCTTCAGTCTGATTAAGTAACTATTGATTATAACTGAATATACTGATTTATAGTAAATATATGCACTAAAGTTAAATTGAATTATTTGTGCTTTGAGCAAGGTTATCGGTTAATTCTTGCAATTGAAGCGAAAATAAGAAAATTTTCAGCTATGACTGAAAAATCTCATGAATTAATTACTATTATTTCAAATTATATTTTTAGCGATTTTCTTACTTTCACATCTTGAGACCGTAGTAGCTTGGTTGGTTAGGGCTTCGTTCTCATTGTCGGAGGGCAGTAAATTCGAATCCCAAATTAACCGAATATCCGTTGTGTTAATTAAAGGCTGCTAACTGAACATGGTTGCAATGTCCTTGAAGTAAAAGGATACCTCTAGGGGTGTATGACAAGTATTAGGTCTTCTGCTTAGTCCTTGATTTTAAATTACAAAGATTAGTAACCAGCTACTTCCACCTAACTGGTAGAACATTAGCTTAGAGGCTAGGGTGAGATACAGGTAGCTTTCTAATTCTTCAAAACAACATTCATTTCTTCCGTCATAGGGAAAAGTAAACTAAATTAATCAAATGTGACTAGAATGCTTCACAAATCTCCATAAATTAAAATGAATTAATTAATCCTAGAAATTAGACCTTTTCACTGTTCCATTTTAACATTGATTAGATAACTTCAATAAATTATGATATATTTATTCTATGGACATGTAAGCAAGTAAAATTAAATACAGAGAGTGGCTGGTTTACGAACAGTTCATACAGCGAACAAAGAACACATATTCGGATAACGAACTAAAATGAATTCTAACGAATATTTCTCGGCTTTCGGTTTGCCAGATTTACCAAACCCAACAGACCAAAAATCGTTTTCTATTTCTCTTGAATTATGCTGATTGCCTATTAAAATTCAAAGCTGAATACTGGAATTTTTTCCCCAATAGAATATTTATAGTCAAAGTAGACCATCTGTTTCGGTTTTGATTTCATTCAAAATCGAAACTGATTTCATTTTGAGCGGCCTTTTCCCCTTTTTCATTCGTTGAAGAAGTGAGATAATGTCTAAGCAAACTTCTTGAAATGGCCACCAAACCAAGCTGATATCAGTAAGATTAGAGAAGTTTACAACACCAATGCTATTAATCACTTCCGAAAAATCTTAAAAAAAGAGAGAAAAGCAATAACATTGGACATATTCTTTAATACCCCATAAACAAAAAATGAAAAGGACTTATTAATATGCAAGACTATACGTATGTATTATTTTTAATAAATTTATTAAGAAATCATGTATTCTTTTTTAAATTAATTTTTTGGGTCTCCAGAACGAATGAATCGATTTCACAAAGAAATCTATGGTAAACAGAGGATCGGAAAGCGAACATAGTCTTGCAAAGGATGGCGTTCGTTAACCGATCACTACTGTATATACAATACTATAGGTTATAGAATTAAAAACAACTACAGATTTCTCATATAACTGTAAATTTAGGGAATATTTACATTTCTTTATTTTCTTTATTTAAAAATTTGAAAAGTAAAGAGTACAGCATATTTATAGTAATTTATTCTTATTTGTTTACAGATTCTGCTCAAACTTAAAAAATTACATTTAATAATTACTATATTAATATTTCAGTACTTTAAAATTAAGCTTTAAATCAATAATATAATTTGCTTTCACATTAAAGCTTAAACATTTATTTTCTGCGGTACAATATTTTAATTCAATATTAATTCTATAAATTCAGTATTTTTACAGTATATTTTAATTAAAAATCTTTCTCTATGTAATATATTGTATGTTAAATAATTAGAAAGTTAAATAATATACAATATATTATAACATTGTATATGATTTATTGATCTAAATTACATTTAACTATTAATATTTTTTCAATGAAATTCATATTACATGGAAATAATATCTTATTATAAACTAAATTCTAAAATCAATTTATTCAATTATTACATGAATGTGATCAAAAATTTCAGTCACCTATAGATAAAATTTCATATAAAATGCTGTAACATAAATAAGTATTTAAATTTTATAAGAGGTAGGTAAAAATGCCCCCTTTGACATTATATATCTAAGAATTTGCTGGACAACATTTTATATTTTCTGAAACTTTAGTTCTCTATTATTTATTTTACCAGTTACTAAAATAAAATCAAAATTTTAATATGTAAAGAGAATTGTGTGGAAAGAAATTTGTTTTACAAAGAATATTTTAATTTTACTATTTTTTAGTTTATTATTATTATTATTTAGAATTAAGAAAAAAAGGTTATAATAAAAGTAAAAATTTTTATTTTTGAGAAATTACCAAATTTTATTTAAAAGAAAATATGAAGCTTAAAGATTTTGTATGGTTTTTTTTTTTAAATTTATAAATTTGGTTTTTATTTAGTTATTATTATTCTTTGCAAACTAAAAACAATAATAATAATAAAATAGAAGAGTTGATTTACATTTTTTTAAAAAAGGGGATATATTCTATTAATAAATCTGAGACGAATAAACCTATGAATTTGCATTATAAATTTATCTGAAAAGAATCGTAGATATTTCAAAATAAGTCTAAATTTGGATGTTTTTAAAAACTAAGATCATCAGATAAACGAAATTTTGCGTATGTTCAAATAAAATATGTAGTTTTACTGTAATCTTTATCTATAAACAACTATCGGCATCTTTCATCATTAACATTTCTTTTTTTTAACCACCTTCTCTGATTATTTCCTTGTTTTCATCGATTTCAATCTTAGCAATTGATAGACAGATGACAAATTCTTCAAGAAGTTTAATCAGTATGAAACGTCGCTTGTCTAAAATTTGTTTTGAATTAAAATGCTTTCGAAAGTATTTTTTTTTTCGTGATAGATATTTATATTAACCTAAAATCATTGTAACCTTACGCCATTGTTTAATTTTAATCGTTTGCTATCTTCTAATTTTGAAGAGAAAGAAATTAAAGGAATTTGTAAACATATTACTGTGAATCAATATTTAAATAGGATACTTACTTTTCAATATCGTAATATTATAAGTTAAACTGTGTTATCTTTTAAGAATTTTCTCAATAAATATCAATTATATGATGTTCATTTTAGCGATTATCAAGATATATAATATGCTTCAAACGTCATTTAAAATTGATGCCTTTAAAATAGCTTTAAATATTTAACATGATTTCTCTCTTTTTTTTGTAATGTTTCTTGAATATAATTTGTTTTAATCAATAACTTCACGATTAAAACATATTTATCATAATTAATTCATTTGAAATGTATCAAAATTTTATGACTTTAATTAATTTTATCCTTTTTTCTTAAATTAAAATTATAGTTTTACTCCCCGAATTTTTTGATTTTGCTCTTCAGAAATTAGATATTGTTATCAATATTAATTCTTTTGAAAATAACATTTGAGATTAATTTTTCCTTTTTTTTATGTTTTCTTCATCATTTACTTTGATTTAGAGCTCCTTGAATTAAATAATTTTGTTATTTTGTTGTGAAATAATAATCCATTGGAAATCAATAAAAATCATATTTGTAAAATTAATTTTTCTTAATTTCATATTTTCCTCGTCATTTATTTTGAGCTAAAGCCTTACGAATAACATGTTTACTACAGTAATAACTGCTTTGGAACTAATAAAAAAGATAAATGTCTTTAATTTATTTCCTTTTGTTATGATTTCCTTATGATTTGGTTTCATTAAAAGTTTTGCGAATACAACGATTTTTTTCACTGCAGTAGAACCTCATTAATCCGAATTAATAAGGGATCCGAATCGTCCGAATTAATGAAAGTACTGATTAAATAAAATAACAAATACATTAAGCTAAGGTATACATAGAAAGCTCTGTACACAGTAAAAACTGTATTTTTATTTTAAGGGAGTGAAATATAAAACTGCATTAGAGAAATTTAAGTATAGTATGCACATATATTATTTAACTTATACAATAAACGTCAGATAAAAAACTACTTTAAACATAGGTATGTATGACATGCATCTAAATGGTTGTTCAAATTAAGGGCTTATTGTACTTTTAAAATGTATGAAGAAAAATGTTAGAAATTAATTTCTGTTTTTTCAATGTTTTTCTTGATTTATTTCGATTTTAGACTTCAAGATATATATATATATATATATATATATAAATTATCAAATTATTATAATACCGACACATTAATTTCAATTAAATTTTTAAAAAAAGCATTGCATATCAAAGTTAATTAATTGATATCTTTTTTTTAAAATTTGATTAGTTATTGTAGTTTTGACCAGCGCAATTTTGGAATCTTTCGAAATCATCATTGCACCAAATTTCAAGTAATTTGGATAAGTAAACTAAAACATTTAGCAAATACGAACTTTCTGTTCTGAATATATACAATCTTGATTTGAATATTTTTATACCTAATTGAAATTTTTATTTATTTTCATTTTATTTCATTCGTTCCTTTTTTTTAAGTCTAACATCAACTATTTTCTTGTTATAAGTACGGATTAAAATCTGCTGCCTACAATTTTATAAAATAAACACCTAATCCGATAAGGAAGTTTGATAGGATTTCGTTGCATACTCATTTTGTTTAGGTAAATCAATTTCTAAAATTATGAACAGTAGTTTTTTCTTTAAAATCTCCTTCGTTGAACTCAAATAAAAAAATAGTATTTTTTTAAAAAAAAATTTTTATATAATATTCATGAGATAATTTTTAAGGAAATACTGCAAAAATAAACAACATTTTAATTTAGTTCTATAAACTTTAAATGAAAAAAAATTCCAAAGTTAGTACGAGACTAGGTAGAATTATTATTTAGAACTCTTCATACATCAGGAATTTCACGTCTTTTTATTTTAAGAATTTTAAGCTTAACATTTAATTAAATTTCAAAGTAATTCTAGTGCAAAAGCTTAAAAAAAATTTTATTTTTTCAAAAAGTAATTTATTTATTTGTAATTATGAATGATTTTCATAAGTAATTTCTGACAAAATTCTAAATTATGTCATTTTGTCTAGAAAAAGTTAACATTATAAAACAAAATTTAGTGATTAACGTATCAAAGCACTTACGATTTTCTGTACGATTACAATGAATTTTTTTTTTTAGTTCAAAATTATAATTTTCTTTATTATTGCTGTTATTTCGAATTATTGTGTTTTTTAATAAAGAGTACTTTTTATTATTTTATTCTGATTATCTTTGTCTTTGGTATTTCTTGTGTAAAAATACAATAATTCAACATAATAAAACATATTTTAAATACAGGGCTTGGTTTAGCTTGATCCGAGACAAAAGCAAAAACTTCTGTTGGAGATATCCCTACTTCACAACAAATATAAACAAATAAAAACATAATTAGAAATTCAATGCTACAGAAAACTATTATAGATACAGTACAATAGTAGAATTTTGATTCAATTTAGTTCCCTATCTGACGCGGGGGCCTGGGACAACTGCCACGTATGCATTCAGGGTAAGTCAGACTCTGTATAAATAATTTGATTTAGTTTTATGTAATCAAGAGATATTTTAATAAAGGCAAATGTGTCTATTTTTATAAAAAAGACAAATTTTTTTCATTAAAATACATTATTTCTCATATTGCAATTTACAAATTAATCTTATAATGAAGTTTTTTTACTCGCAAAATATTTATATTCCTTATTTTACTCTCATGTCCATAAATTAAGGATAGTTCAAAATCGCACAAAAATTAAACTCTAAAATAAAAATTTCACGCGTAGAATTATTACACACGTCTTGAAGAATAATATGCAAAGTACAAGAAACCACTAGATGGCGCCGATTGTACGTCACAACGATGAGAGTGTAAGAGAGATGTATATAAGGAATGGTTACAAAGAAGTAAAATTGCTCACAAGCTTTTTAAAAGCCTTTCAGTTCAATAACCGCATAGTTATGGCACAAAGGAACCATTTCGATGATGTTTTACGTGGTAAAATTATCGGCCGTCTGGAATATGGACGTAAATAGCTGGAAGTATCCGAGAAACTTGGAATCGACCAAAGTGTCATCTCCAGACTTTGGCAAAGATTTCAAGATGATGGTAATGTGAGTAGACGTTAAAGCACAGGTCGCACCCGACTTACAAAGCCGAATGAGGACCAGTATTTGGCAGTTATTGCCAAAAGAAACAGACGAAGCACAGCATTAGACCTTCTCGTCAGCTCTCTTCAGCTACCGGTACGACAGTTTCAAGGCAGACCGTGTTCAGACGCTTAGGGCACATTGGTGCATATGCTCGTAGGCTTGTTAGATGTGTTCTACTTACCTCAACTCACTGTCGCCTGTGGTTAATCTTGAGTAGAGAACATGCATTGCGGACACCGCAACAGTGTCTTGTATGATGTTTTCCGACGATTCTAGGTTTAGCTTTCAGTCTGATTCTCGCCGGACTTTCATATGGAGAGGGCCAGGTACCCGTTACAACCAAGAGAACACCATTGAACGACACCGTAGCGGTGGTGTAGGATTGCTCGTTTGGGGAGGAATTATTCTGGGTTCAAGAACTAGCCTGCATACTTAGAATGTAACCATGACAAGCCATATCTATCGGGATGTCATTTTCTAACAACATGTATGTTTGTTTCGGAGCGCAATGGGAACAGAATTTCTGTTTATCGATAACAACGCCCATGATCACCGTGAAAACATTGTAGACGAATGCCTTCAAACGGAAGATATCACCCGTATATACTGGCAAGCATTCTCACCGAGCTTGAATCCAATAGAGCATGTGTGGGACATGCTTGGCCGACGAATTGTAGCCCATCAACCCCCTCCCACATGTCTACCGAAACTTCGGAGAGCATTGCTTCATGAGTGGTTAATATTCCCCAAGATCAGATCGATGATTTGATACTCAGTATGCCTTGGCGTTGTACGGCCTGTATTGCATCGTCTGAGGGGCATACTACGTATTAACCATTATACCAACTATGTTATATAGATTTTTGTAACTAGTTTCTTTTTTAAAATTTGCTTCTGGAGAGTAAAAATTTCAATTCTTATTAATGATGTCGAACAAGTAGCATCTTTTTTGCTCTTTACCTTTTAAAAAATAGAATTTACAGAAAAGTCACATTTGCTTTTCTTCTGTCTCTCTCTTTGCCTAAACTTGCATTATCCTTAATTTATGGACTCTAGTGTATTCACATATAAGCAAATGCAAAACATTTTCAAACTTTAACCTGTTCTTTTTAAAACAGATAAAAGTTTGAAAATTTGAATAGAGAGTGTTTTGATTAAAACCTTGCTTCAGAAACAAAATGCGCTTGATATTCAATTTATCAATTTTTTTCAACTCTTTCATTTTCAATTCGGAGTACAGTGCCTTTCGTGCATATCAGTAACCTACAAAAATATTGTTTTGAATTTTGTGTGGGAGCAATTTGCGTCAATAACTCAGAATGCTTATGCTTATCTTTTTAATGGTACGCGGAAGTGGGACAAAAAATTAATCACCACAATTTTTTCCAGAAAAAATTCCGCAAGTGTATCGCGTGCTCCAGACAATGAACGATAGTAAACATCCATCCCAAACTTCGAGGATGTCACAGATCAACTGATGACCCTTTCTCCACCCTTGAACCGGTTTCCAACAAGTGAATCAACTTCCAAGTATTGTTATACAGATGTCGTGCCCCCTTGTGATTCAAAATGATAAATGCATTGCAAATCAAAAATATACTCGTTGTGAGCATGCGCAGTTTTAAAGATAATTGTAGAATAAACTTCGATTAACTTAGAGGAAAACTTTTACTTTTTGGTATCAAATGCTTTAAATTTTATCCTTGTTATCTTATAGGAAACTTTGAACTTTATTTCCTTTTTCATATTCTGCTTTTTTTATTATTTTTTCACGCCCACAGAATAATTTTCGTTTGATTCAAAACTTCTGCTTTCTTTTCTGAAAAAAAAAGGTAATATTCAAACATATACTAGAATTTCAGTACATAATATGTGTTAGAAAGCAAGGCGAATGACCGTAAAACTGAAATTTATTTTGCAGCAAAATATACCATCATCATGCATTTAGGATTCCATTTCAATGGCAGCAATTTTATTTTTAATTTAAAATAGTATTTTTTCTTTACAGTTACAATTTCTTCATTCATAAATAAATGAAAACAAAAATGATGTCATTTGACTTTTTTCAGGGAAAGTGGAAGTATAAATAAGAAAAAAAAACACTAACAATAATTATTCTGGTATGTTCATTTGATGTATGATATCATATAATATTTCAAAGAAATCCATAAATTAAATTTAAACTTCCGAAGGTGCACATAAACAAACATAAAATTACTTTATTGATTTGTATCGTAAATGCACAAATGATGTATTTTGGTCTGTATGGACATGAACATGCATATAATTCAACGTTTTCTATGATATTCATAAATATACATCAATTACTGTGTTATCTTACAGTGCTAATTATATTTTTAAATATTAGAATGTATGTGAATCACTAATATTAATTGTAAAGTTAGCAATAAATATAATATTTAATAAATTTTACAAAATAGTTTTCATTATTGATTTTTTTAAGTATATGTTATTTCAATTTTAACAATTTCTCAAAAATTCAATTCAAATGTATCATTTCAGTTTATCTTAAGCAATCAATATTACGTATTCATACTTATGTGAAAGTTGACATTTTTCCAGTAGGCGATTTCAGTTTTTACTTTCTCAGAGAAGAAGAGGCTTCAATTCAGAATTACGCTGGAAATACACGCCTGAACAAACAGAAAATCGAATAAAACATTACCGATTCTGTCCACGGTTCTTGAATCTTGAAGTATTTATCGACGCTTTTCGCTGGCATGCGTTTGCTGTTTGAATGGAATTTTCTTCTTCGGAAAAAAATCGGCAAGAATAACAAATTTCGATAACTGCACTATCAAAGAAAAACAACAAACCATTGGAAAATAAACATCTTTGATAAGAAAACTATGGCGACCCATTTTTTTTTATCATGGTTAGTTCTCGACCAGTTTTTCTGATATTCGTTTAAAAGAATTAAGATTCGTGTTCTTAATTGCATTTTAAATATATCAAATTTAAAAAAGATTTTTGAAAACAAACAACTGTTAATGCAGATTAAATTCTTTTTTTTTTTTTAAAATAAACAGTTTTTTTTAATTGATATTACATTTTGACAAGGTAATAAAATAAAAAACCTTTTCTTTTATTTACTTGTCATCATGAATATTTAATAGCTTGCATTTAAAAATGCACTTTTCGTAGTTAAATTTTTAAAATAAAAAAGAAATTTAATGCTGGCAAAAGCAATGCATTTGTCTTGAGATTTAAACGAAATTGTTTACGAATATTGGAATTACTAACTTAGAATTCTATTAACTAAGGAGGTTTTTAAAAATTTAAATCATCCTTGATGATTTAAATTAGCCATAAGGTGGTTGCTTTATCAAGTCTTTTTCATTTTGCTCTTCTGTTGTATTATCCATGTGTTAATAGCTTGAATCAATGGAAAACATCTTTTCAAACCGATGTTTTGTTCTTTAAATAAGAAATCGTTTTATTAACAAAATGAAATTTGATTAAATTCTCTGACATTCGAAGATAAACTTCACTTTGCGGCACAGGTGCCGTATAATCGATGCGCCAAATTCTGAGATTGGCGATTTTTTGGCGGATTTTCATATGTATCTTGCAACCTTGCTTTTGTTGCGTCATACATATGGAGACCTGTAAGAATTATGCAGAAAATTCTATTTTGGTAATTCTAGTATTTACGTCGTCGCGCACTTCAAAATACGTCATCTTGGGAATATTTCTTCATCGCCAAAAAAATTTGGAATTATGGATTATACGGCATGCCAACCTTGCTTTCTACCGCTCGATGAATGCGATTTAAAGTAGGCAGCCAATTCGTCGACAAGTCAGATTTACGACACCGTCTTAATACTACAATGTGACGTAGATGCAATATTATGTGACGTCATGGATGTATTTAAACCAATGATAATTGTAATAAAATGATGTACCCATGATTTCAACTATTACGAAAGAAACAACCATTTTATGGTTAATAATTTGCCATTTCAATTTCTTTCCCGTTTCATTATTAGTTTTGTAATACTATTCTTAAAACATTTCATATTTTATAATGTATTAAAGTTGAAGGAAAAAACAAGAAAATAAATTTTTTAATAATAACTTTACTCATAAGTAAAAAAAAAATAGATTTTCATTTCAGTTATTAAACTTTTATGTGATCAAAATATTTTGATAATTTAAAGGAATAAAGATTTTATCTATGTAATGATGAGAATAATTGTTACAAATGTTTTTCTATTGATATATCATTTCCGAGTAAATATACATAAGTACATGAATCAATTTGATTACATATGTAAAAAATTCCGTCGATAAAGAAAAAAGTGGCGACAAAATTATGATGTTCGCCAACAATGGAAACCATGCACCAAACACTTAATTGTTACTTTGATAAACAATTTGTGTTTCTTTCAAACACACAATATGTGAGTTCAGTTCTATTATTTTTCTCTGCAGAGTAAAAAATAAACATTTGTGATCCCCACTTACTACAGAATAGAGTGCAATTGTTTAGTCACCAAATATTGTTCCATTTAGACTTTTTCTATTTAAATAGAAATTTTTTGATGTTAAAATAATGAATCAAAGCTTCCTTCGTGTTACAATATAAAGTAATTTTAGGAACAATATAAAACAATTGGGTGGAACAATATAAAATTCTCGGAAATTTGACGGTATTTGCACCATGGAAATTCACTCTTTCCACGTACATATATACATGAAATTTTATTTTAACGTTAGAATGTTTACATAGACACAATTTTTTTCTTTTCCCTTTAAATAGTTAAAATTTTAAAAATATTGGGTACGAATATTACTTGCAAATAATTTTCTAGATAAAAAAATTCTTTTCTATCGTTTTCATGGACTATCGCACAGAAAGATGAGTTGAGGTTTATTTCTTGTGCAAGCGTATCACCTGCCATAACGCCGCGAAACTTTTCTCTTTGGTAAAAGTCTGCTTGGCACTTTCCTTTTGTGAGTAAAATAAAGAACATTGCTGCAAGAAAGTATTAAGTATGGATGACCTAAAGACCAATATTTTATTCCCTAAAGCAATTATATTTACTTTTATAATTTTAAAGTCAATTACAACTATTAATAATAGTCTATTTATCAGTTAATCGAAAAATTGATATTCCCTTTTAATAATTATCAAAATTAATTATAATAGTAAACACATTTTTGACAAAACTATAAAACTTATTTACTTTTTTTAATACAATATTTTTAAAATATTTTTTTATAGTTAAAATATTTTTTTAAATTATTGCTTTTTTTTTCAAGTTGACTTTGGTTCCATTTCCAAATAAACTTACAGCATTAGAGTATATAATCTAACTATGTACAATGCTTGCTATTTTAAATATGCTATTTGAAATAAGCTTTAATAACAAGCAAAATTATATTTTTAATAAAATAATTAAATTTTTTATAAAAAGCAATAAAACAGGATTACATTCTATTATACTTATTCTTTCATTTTCTCAAAGCCTGTTGAGTCCAGTTTCGAAATAAATTTCTGTATCCAAAATCAACTCTCTATATATGATATTAACTTAAGTAACTTATCAATTTACTTTAATAATAATAAAAATTCATTGTTATACCAATCATACTGATCTTAAGAAAACTATATTTGCATTTTATAAATTCAGTTATAATTTTATCCGTACTCAAATTCAATTTGGTTTCTGCTTAAAGCATTGCGTTATGCGTGTTGTCTTTCGCTTAATACAGCTGGTAATATCGTCTGTCTATAATCTGTAATACATCTGACAATATCTATTTCTAGACTTAGGGTAGATAAAGTGGAAAAGGCTCGATGGAATAATAGATCTTTTCCCTTTCTTGCTTTGCTTCACTCTAATAAAAGATAGCATGTCACGCTATATGAAGCCCAACAGCAGAACTACCAATTCCTGCCTGGTTCTTCAACGGGAGACATAAAAGGGTGCTTTTCTCGTCGAGAGACGAGTTAACGACCGCATCCGCCAGAGACCGGTCCTAGTCACCATTGACATTCTAAACAGAAAATCAATAGGAAATTAAGTTCGAAAAGCGAGCTTGCACTTCCTGCCCCTTTAAACTGTCTACTCAGAAGTGAGTTCGGTGCTTCGAAATCGAATCGAAGTCATCCTCAGACTATGGAATGAAGAGAACTAATAAGGATAAAGAAAATTTTGGAGTTCTTATAATTTATGAGTTGGAGAGAATTCATTTACTTTTCAGGTTTTTTTTTTTTTTTTTTTTTTTTTGAAAATGTCTTTTTTTATGCATTGTTTTGATCATTTTTTTTCATCTAAAAATCTCATAATTAATCTCATGAACTATGAAATAAGTTTCTTTAGCATACTTTTTCCCATTGCTGAACAACAGAATTAATTGAACAGATAATTTAGAAAGAGCTCTAAATTCAGTTAATTTTAATGATATGAAAATATTTTTAATGTAAAGATGTAAGTTACATTCAAATTTTTTTTAATTAAAATTATTTTGACGTAAAAATTTAAAACTAAAATAGTAATTAAAAATGTCAGGATTCTTAATATTTACCTTTTTGTGAGCACAGGCATTATCTGTTCTAATGGGATTGTCAAACAAGTGTGTTTGCCGTTCTAAATCACTTCTTACGTATGAATAACAATTCGATCGAGATCAAAACTTAGAATAAGATTCCAAATAACTGTAAAGATCTACATCTGAAAATGGAATTTCTATCCACTAACGAACTATAGGCTACATCTATACTGATGAACTATAGGCTACACTTTAACTGATGAGATATAGGCTAGACTATAACTGATGAACTATGGGCTAGATCCCTAAACGAGCAGATATCAAAGCCAGTCTGATTTAACAACGTAGAAAGAAAATGATGCGCTTTTGTTTTATTCATGCATAGTAATCGTAATGGGTACCTAGTTTTTGCCTGATCTCTATTTTGAAAATTATTTTCTGTTGTATGAAAAATTAATTTCAGAGTCATCTAAATCTTTACTACAGCTTCATGATAAATAATTGTTAATTGATAATTGATTGTCTTACAGATTCAATCAATAGCAAAAGAGCATTGATTTAAATATATAATTAACAATGAATATTTGATGCATTTAATCTTAAGATTAATTGAAAATATTAATATGAGAATAAATAACATTAAAAAATGGAGTTAATTTTTAGTGTTTTGTAATTCTGGAGAAACTTCTCTTTCAGAATGAAATTTCAATGAAAGTGAAAAAATGACTCAATTTAATTCAAGTATATTAGACAAATATGATATCATTTTATTTCATTTATGCTTCATATATGGACTTGTTAAATAAATAAAACCATGTGTGATACACTTATTTAATTTCTCTTTAAAAATTTACTTGAAAGGAACTTAACAAAATTTGTTTAATTTAATCCATTTATTTTTAATTCATGTGTTGGGAGAAAAATGAAAGAAAATTTCAGATCAAGAGTTGAACTCACGTGACTTAAAATTACATTAAACCATTTTTTTTTAATATTCTTCAGGTGTATTTCACACCGTCATTAAGAGTCCAATGTATGAACGGATAAACATAAATAAAAATGATTTAGAAGTTAAATAGATGTGTAAGTGCTTTATGTATTGTTTTAGAAAGAAAAACTATTGAAATAAAATTTTTTTGAATAAGGAGTTATCGTAACAACATAGCTTTTTAGATGGTTAACTTCTTTCATTAAAAAAAACTTACTTTTACTTTTGTATTGCTATTCTTGTTATTCACATATATTATTTTGTAAAATCTTATTATTATAGATATTATTTAAAATCAATTTATTATTTATTTTAATTTCAATTAATTTATAAGCATTATTATTCAATTAAATATTATTTCATAAAAATATTACTTTGTTTTGAAAAATAATAGAGTAAAAAAAATGTAATCATTTATAATAAAAATTTTAATAACAAAAATAATTATAAATCAATATTCTTATAAAAGAGGTTATTTTGAGTCCATAATAAAAATAAAATTTTCAAGTCTAGTAATTTTATTGTTTATTTTACGATGATGTACATTGTACAGGAATAAAATTAAATGATTGAATAATATTAGAACAATTTTAAATTTATAAAATTATCAACTCTGATATCATTTTAAGTCTTTTGCCAGTATATGTTAATATTAAATTTCATAAAATGACTTTATAAATAAATTATTTGCTTTAAACAGTTCTATTTTCTTTCATTGAATATACCTAACTTAAACACTCATTTATTTTAGTGAAAACAAATTGTGTTATCTAAAAATAACGTTTAATTTAGTAACTGCCCGGCCAAATTAAAATTCTAAAATTAATATCAATAAAATATAACCGTTACACAACAACTTTCAAACATAATTGACAATTATCAAAACACGAATTCTATCGCAGATGTTTTACAACTACTATTTTGTAATTAGCTAACGGTTTCATCTATTCAGATGACGTCATACATACTCATCCAATCAGGCCGAAAATGAGTCGTCGTGGGATCTAATCAACATAAATCACGTCTTCTCTAATTAAGGCTATTAAAATCAATAAAACGCTCAATGTGATTGGGTATGAATGATTGGCGAAAGTCCCAAAAAGAAAAGCAAGAGTGCATTAATGAGCGTGACCCCAATGTGCATTGAAAATTTACCGAATGTGGCGTGGTTAAAAATATATCATCCGTGAACTGTCACATAATCTACTATGGCCATTAAATTCGATACTTTCTTAAGCTGTTTCGGAGTGAGGGAATTTATATGAAATCAATGAGCGATAACGTAATTGAAGAAAGAATGTAAATAGAGTTTCAATTGAAAAACCGGAAGCGATATTGAATTAAATTATAAATCAAAATCACTGTGAAATTTCATCATTAAATAAATAAATGTGAAAAAATTCCTATTGCCATTGCATTATTTTTCTAGATTTGATTTAATGTATAGGAAATTTTAGAAATTAACAGAACTTAAAAAAATAACAGAATTTTTAAGCACATAAAATACTTTTTATGTATTAAACATGCAATAAAATATGATTTAGTAATAATTTTACAATAATAGACATATCAAAATTTGTTTTCAAATTTTCTACTTTTATAGATGGTTTTATCGTAAGCAATTTCTTGAGATGAAAATTAAAAATCTATATACATAGAAAATTATATCTTCAACAAAACATGCATGAATTATAATTCCCGAAATATGAATTTCAAATGATATCTCTTTACACCAAGAGATATCTTTCAGATTACTTTATTTTAAACGAAATTATTTTATAACAATTTAAGTTAAAATAATGAAATGGATAATTAACGATAATATTGAAAGAAAAATCATTTTATCTTGAGACATGCGAAAATATTTTACCATAAATTATTTTTGAAATTTTTTTAATAAAGTTAATTAATTTTAATAAATGCTCTTTTATAAGAAGTTAATTTTGTAGAGATGCTTAATAAAAAAATTTGGACGTACTCTCTTTCTCTGCACATACACACATATGTGTATATATCTGCATAGAATCAGCTAACGTGCTATATATATATATATATATATATATATATATATATATATATATATATATATATATACTTTGATGGATCCTTAAAAGTTAGAAACGTAATAAAACTATTAGTAATTTAACTTATTGAGGCAAATGCGAAGAGGAATTAAAATCATATTTTTTATAACATTTCTAATTTAGATATTTATCAGACGTTGATTTTTAATCCAGTTCTTACTATGTGCTTGTACAATGAGTCTGGTATCGGCAGTTATTTTCGCTTCATTCTCTAAAGGGAACTTTGTTTCAACGTAAGTGTTCCTTCAAGAGTTATTGTTAGACCATTGGTTTGGAAGTGTAATTTCATTGGTTCGATCCTAGCTTCAATTCAGGATGAAGAGCATTCTAGTAGCTGCATGTTATCTATTCAGAGTTATCCTGTTACTTTTTTTAAAACAGATAAAAATAACTTATTGTCCTTGAAAAGTTATCCCAGAAGTCGGCTTGTGCTCAAATCGTTATAACATATTTCACCTACCCACTCTTTGGAATTAAAAGCGTTCTTTAGATATAAGATAAAAAAAAAGAATTAATTACTGACTGCCAACTTTAAGCAAATATTTTCAAACTGAGCATTTACAAGCATTCTTGTGTTGGTGAACAACATAGAATGTGGCATGTCAGCTAACGTGCTATTTAGATCCAAATGTATTTTTACAGAGTAAATAAAATGTGCTCGAATCTCCTGATGAAACAACTTTTCTAAACATTATATTATTATTAATGTTCTATCACATGTATAAACTTACAATGCCTATTGTAAAAAGCATTTCTAAATATTTAATGCCATTACAAAAATAAATGAGGTCATAATAAAAATAATACTTCCACATTACATTGTATTTCAAATATTGTTGTTTGCAACTTCAGTGTTGCCAATCGAATTTTCTCAAGTGTTGCTAACAATATAATATTACAAAATCATATTTTATATTACAAGTAAATCAATAACAATATAAATCTAATGGCATCAAAAAATAAATTTCTTAATTGAAAAAAACTTATTACTGTATTTTTTGTTAGAATTTTCAATTAAAAAATTTATTTTCTTCAAATGTGACTAGGCGTATGTTTTTATACCGCTTTTCGCTTTTTTTAAAGATATGTTTATACCTTTTCTTTTATCTTGTCAGTTGATGATATATTGATGCTTGAGCATATTTTGGAGCAATTTGAATAACAATGAGATATAATATTTTTCATCGAGCTTCAATTGTTTCTTTCGCATGTAATTATAATAGAATTCTTTGATGCATTTAAGGCCATGAAACAGATTAAAATAGGATCAGTTATCCGAATACAATCTGTTTTCCATTTCACCGCCAAAGGTCGTAGTCCTCAGTTAAAGTCACAGATAAAAAAAAAAATTGGAATAATAAATCAACAAAATTAAGCTAAATAATTGCAAAAGAATAATAATTCTTATTCTGTGATAACTTTATTCTCTCTTTTTCAATGGAGTATTCTCTATCAGTATATATTCACATGCTAATGAAAATGTCAAATTTTGTACAGTATATTACGAAATAAAAATTTGAATATGTTTACAAGTAGCAACAATAAAATGTATTGAAAATTGAATATGTTTATAATTAATAACAAAAAAATGATATACTTACAATTAGTAAGCACGTATTGATAGGAATAAAAATGATTTACAATTATCAATAAGAATGGAACAAAAGTTGATAGCTTGTAGAAATATTACTGTGACCACTGCCACTATATTTCAAATAAATTGTCAATGTCCTTGGTCGATTTCGAGAATATCTTGTACGCTATTTGCAATTAATATAGTCATTTAAAGTAATTTTCCTATTTAAATAATCTAAATGGATGCATTTTTAGATTGTTTATATAAACTATTTATTAAAAATAAAATTTATCATATTAAAACTGTCGATAATCTTCTAAATTTTAATGATTTCTTATTAAATATCTCTTTATATAGATAGATGATAATATTAATTTCTCCACAAAAAAATTTAATAGAAATTCAGCTGTTATGGTGTACAATGCATCCTGTCTCTGGAAACGTTCAAAGAAAGCCCATCCAGCATAATTCAACCGTAAAAAACGTTTCTTTCTTATAGAAAGAAACGTCTTTTACGATTTACATGGGAAATGCCGTCTTATTCCCTTGCTATGAGCTCATAAAGGCCAAGATTTTGACATTTGTAATGAAAGGTCAATAGCATTTAGACAGTCATTCTGTCTGGATGACATTTGCTGCTGTCGCAGTCGGTGAGCGCTTAACTTACCTGATGACCTTTACTGGTAAAAATATGAATGAGCGAATGTGTTACCAATAATTCGCTTATATGAATGAGTTTTATTTATTAAGAAATAAACGACATAAAAATTGCAGTAATTTCTGTTAAAAGAAATTTAATGTGATAATGATAAATTTAGTGAAGAAAATGACAGATTTATATTTAATAATTTGATTTTTTTGGAGATCCCTTAAAATTTATGCTGCAAATTAATATGTTTATTGCAAGCACTGCAATATTATTAGTTTTTTTTCATGTTCTTGGGGAAAAAAAAGTATTTTAAATGATATCACAAAAACATAATTCCACTTTCGCTAAAATTTACTTTGGTTTTTTTCTTATTATAGATTTGTGATTTTATAAATATCACATTTCGACTTAAAAGTTCAGTATAAATATGTAAAAACATAAATTATTACAAACACATGAAAATTATGTTAAAAATTTTTACAAATGACCATAAAGATGTAAACTGCATTTCTTCTATATTTATTGTTTTATAGTTCACAGTAATATTATTATGTAAATATTAAAGACACTCACAGTGCTTAAATAAATAAAAGCACATGTGTTAATTCTAATTATTATTCTGAATACTTAATGCTGCATAATCCGGTTAATAAAAACAGTGTAAAACATTGATTTAAGATACGTTCCCAGCAAAATTTTGGTCCTATCTTGTAAGAAGTATTTAAAAAAATTATTTAACACTTTACAATAATGAAAATACATACAATTGTAGGTCGCATTTTACTTTTTTTAATATTACCTTTAAATATAAAAAGGTTATTTTTCTAAAGAAAAGAAAAAAATCAACGTATAGGAATTATTCATTATAAAAAATAATCAGAATTTTTTTAATTGTTTATTTAATTTAAAATTAAATTTCATCAATGAAATATGAAAATATATGACATAAAATATCCTTTGAAGTCTGAGACTTTTCAAATTTCATAATAACTACCTGAATGCATTGAATTTCCATATTTGTAACAGTTTTTAACTAAAATAGTAATTAATTCTATTCTATAATAGGGATTTAAAATATTTTAATGTATAATTTCTTCAGTGGTATATTTACCGAGTTTTCCACACTCATTTGCATTATAAATATTTTAATTTTAAGCATTTCATATGCATTCAAAATTTCTGCAATAATAAATAATTTATTTTATATAAAATTTATATCTAAGACATATTAATAATGTAAAAAGCTATATTTTGTCAAAAATTTAAATACGTATTATTCAAAACAGTTAAGGAATGTTGTTTTTAAAAACATTTTTCAAAATAATAAATTTTTAGAGCATATTCGTTTGTTCTCTCCCATTTTCTTCATTGTTAAAATGACTTTTGTGAAAATGTTTTATCAGAACAATCTTTGTATGTTTCAGTTCATTTATTATTTTTATTTATTTATTTATTTTTTTTAATAAACTCACATAATATCATTTAATATCTTCCTTTGAAGGAAACCTCAATCGGGAAGCTTATAATACATCCCAATTTATTGATATAATATTCCAAACTTTTGTGTAAAATAATTGAAAAGATATACATGGAATCATAATAGCCTTAAAAATACAAGGATGCGATAATACTATGGTCTTTTGAAAAATGAAATAGGTTCTACAGCTCTGATGTATAAATTACATCTACATGTTTCTATACTTGTGAAATTATGCTTGGTAAAATTTATTTTCTAACATTTTTCTCCTGAAATACATAAATATACATCATGAGAAATATGTATCATGAGAAAAAAGCTTAGAAAATAAAAATAAATCTTATCAAGCATAATTTTCAATTTTCACAACTATAGAAACATACTAATAATTTAATTGAAGAAATTTACCAAATTAATATGTATTATGGTATAGAAATGTATCATCAGCAAAGTTACTTTTGCTCTGCAGCTTTTTAAGATTAAATATTGATAAGATTAAAAATATATTTGTAAAAATGATTTTCAACATAGTAAAAGAAAAGAAAAGAAACAGTTTGGAAAATTTTTGGATAAAAGTAAGAAAGGAGATCAAAATAAGAAGACTAAAAAAAATTCTTAATTAAAATAATTTACAAATGTTTTTGTACGGAAACTTGGTATTTGAGATGAAACATGGATATGGATAGCAGCTTTGAAGGCACTTAAAAATAAGATACAGGTAATATTTAAAAATATATATATTTTATAAACTTTTTAATCGAATCATTATTAAAATTATATTTTTGCATAAATATAATATTTAAAAAAAATAATCCATTAAATCGATTTAATTTAAAAAAATTATATAAGCCTAGTATCAAAGGTATACTTTAAATAAATTTTCATAAAAAAATTCTTCGCTTAAAAGGAAACCACTGTTAGGTTACGTATTCGTGTAACTTTCGTTGCATTGTTATGCATATCCTAGCAGAAGTCTAGCTGTGCATCCGTTATCAATTCTTTCCATAACCAGCAAAATGAATATGTATGGCAGCGGCTGTCAAATTTAGCCTTCAAGTTTGTGCACCAGTTGCTTCTAATGGGGCCCTGGCATTGTAACCTCAATCCTCGCCAACTGATTTGCCACATTCCGTAGCACGGTACCCACATTCAACTACTAAACGAAACACGGTTGGAGTAAATAAAACACCGAAGGATGAGAGTCCTTAGTGAAAATTCAACAGGTAATTAAAAGCACTCCGCGAAGGAAGGATGAAGTCGATATCGCGTTAAAATCGACTCTAAACTTTTTTTATTTCATTTTCTTTAAACTTTTAACTTGAGTATGGTTGAAACTTTTTTTTTTGTTTTACATACAAATAAGTAATGAGCCCGGCGCCACACATATTTCAGACATTTTCTGAATTTTTTTTTTTTAATTCTTTCATGTTTTTCTAAATTTTGCAATTGTTTCATAAGGAAAAAAAATTATCAGAAAATTTTGTATTTTAATATTTTAAGCTATTTTTAACTTTAAAAATCAATCAAAATTCCCCACTCAAAATATGATTCTAGTATTTATGAGATATCTACATAATCATAATTTGAAATTTTTACAGACACTTCTCATTAATAATGTACAGACACTGCACATTAACCATGTACAGACAATGCTCATTAATGATGTATAGACTCTGTTCATTGATGATGTACAGACATTGCTCATCAACTCTGTACAGACAATGCTCTTTAATGATGTATAGGCATTGCTGATTAATGATGTACAGACACCGCTCATTAATGATCTACAGACACTGCTCTATGATGATGAGCAGACATTGCTCATTAATGATGTAGGATATACTCATAAATCAAATGTATTACTTGCTTTTAAATTTTGCCACTTCCGGTGGCAATTCTTGAATAGAACACATAAGATGATTTAAACATCAATTAAAGCCAACAAAATAATCAAATTATCAACAATATGTAAAATATTTTTAAGATAATAATTAAACACTTAGCCTTATTTTTACATTAATTACGATTGAAAATATGAAAATCAAAATACTCCACAATTAAAGAAGTAATCAAAATCTACTTAATGTAACATAATGGGTTAGACTATTAATAAAATAGCCAAACAAATTAGAATGAATTTCCAAGTCTTTTGAAATAAATCATATTTAAATAAAAAATAAAATAAAAAGAATTTAGAGTAAAATATTTTTATTTTCTGTAAAATCGAATACAATTAATATTTTTATTGAATTTTCTTAATAAACGTAATTTTCTATTCACTGATTATTTTTTCACTTTCCTGAATAGTTTTCCCTAAAATAAAATTCTTAAATTTTATTTTGTGTTAAATCCTACAATTTTATTTATCGTTTTATGGATAATTATATACAGTTTTATTTAGAGTATTTCTTTTAATTTATTATTTACTTACAAATCGAAATGTTACATATGAATTGATATGTTGCATTTAAGTGCCTGGAAGTAACGGTGAATTTACATAAATTTTCTCGAATTTATGCACTAAAATATGTGCAATAAATAATACAAAAAAGGATACGAAATTTGAAAAATATAAAGGGATACAAATTCAAAAAAAAAAATGTTTAACATTTAATCCTTAATATAATTTTTTGTTTTGTGACTTTTACGATAGAATTCTAAATTTTATTATATTAGGAAAATATTTAATGCATTGATTGTTAACCCAATGATATTAAGTTTATTAAAATTAAAATCATCCAATTATTTCCTTTTTCAATTAATTATAGCAAATACATTGACACGAATATTATGCATATGAAACTTACATATCACTAACAGTCAAGTGCTTAACCTTTTTATTTGTGATAAGGAATTTCAAAACTTTAAGCTTTAAGATGGTACATTTAAAGGAATTTATTTGATGAAAAAATTTAGTTACTTTATCTAAAAAAAAGCATGATTTAAATTATGTTGTGACTCATACATGTATTTTTTCATATGAGTAGGAATGACAATTTATTAACATAAATCTATGTAGAAGTCACATATACATTAATTTATTGAAAATGGCATCATGAAAAATAAACATATGTATGACATCACTGAATTTATGGCATAACATTAAGTATCATGAATCTTTATTTAATATATATCACATATTTAAATATATAATATAGTTTATCAATTCGGTTTTGTAAAAAGAAAGTTTTTTAAGTCTTTCAAATGAGCGAACATTTTATTTTTTATACAGTTATCTAATATATAATAATAGTTAAATACTCGTTCACCCTTTAAATGCAAGTACAAAGATGTTTTATAGTTACTAATTTACAAAGAAACACAATAAAAGTAAAAAGGGTAGAAGCTCATATGTAATATTTCATTTTTAATAATTTCTCTCTTTTCTAATCGGAAATATAATATTATAATTTAAGCACAAATATCACTTTAACTTAACTGATTAATAATAAAAATGAGCAAAATATTTTATACCAAAAAACTTGCTCCAAATTTTAAAATAATTTTTCAATTTTACCAATATATAAATATAGATATGAATATAATCACTAGAAAAAGTTTATGCATTATATATTTGTCCAGAATCGCTAAATTAAATTATAATTAATTGAATGCTTTTAAGCATGTTTACATGAAACGAAATAAAACATGTAAAGTTATTACACTTTTTGAAATATGTAAAGTTACGAGATATTTTTCAAGTAAAAAAAGATTAAAGTTCTTATAAATATTAAATACAATTAACTTAGCTCTTACCTCAATGAATATCGAAACTTAATGTTTCATAAAAGATGCTTCGGTTTTCTTTCTAAACTTAACGTGGAAACTGCAAAAAATACACTTTTCTATCCTATTCCGTAGCGGAAAATAAACACCCCCCACAGAAAATAAGAAATACTTTTCAGACAGAAGAAATTTTTCTTATTTAGAACAAAATAAAATTGGATACTGTCGTTAAATTATTCTTTTTCTTTTCGAAAGGTTCTTCCACGGGTAGGCGCAACAGCAACGCTTGCGTTGGTTAACTTAGATGAAAGAAGCGATCTTTCTGCTCAACGCACTCGATCAGGTGGTGGTGTATGGTGGGGGTGGAGGAACAGAGGTGAGTAGAAACATGCAGACACGTGACTAGAGCAACCGGTGGCGACACCCCCGGCCAGGTAAGTTGAAGGAGGCTTTTGCGAATTTCGACAGCCCCGTAATCTCCCCTGATCTCCATCGATAAGAAGTTTAATGGTGAAATTTCGAGATCCTACGACTATTTTTGGTAGAGATGAGACGCCATGCTTGTTAGGATGCCACTCACGAAATATTTCACCCCTCCTCGGTTGCTTGGAGACCTTGGAAGGCCATGATTATTTTTTTTCCCCCACTGCGATTCTTACACATGGTTCGTTTAACCCTCCGAAAGGGAAAAAAAATATTTGAGAACCGGTAGGTCCTCTCATTAAGAAGTCGTCCATATTGCGCATAGATAAAAAAATATGTGTACCTCTCTTCAAAATAGTGAAATAATTTGGAATTTATATATTTCAACCTGAAAATAAAATGCAATAGATTAACAAAAAATAATAAAATAATAAAAAATAAATAAAAAATAAAATAAATAAATGAATAAAAATTACTGATAGAAGACATTATTTTTAAATGATTATTTATTTTAAAAATGGTACTTAAAATCAATTTTATGGAAATATGCACAAATAACGTTTTGTTAATTCTTACAACCATTTCAATTTCAGTGTACAAAATAATAATTAAGATAATAAAGAAATAGTAATTCTAACATCTTATTTAAATTTATAACTGCGCATTATTCCTTATATATGTATATCGCTAGTCACGGTCTTATATTAATTTACATTATTATTTAAAAACATCGGAAATTTAAAATATCCTTTTAATTTTTTATTTATTTTTATGACACATAACATTAAATTTTATCTCCCAAGAAAATTATTAAAAATTTTCATTATAAATAAATATGATTTTATCTCTTTCAATGAATCTATGTCAAAAATTTTAAATGTAAATAAAATGAATGAAAATATATAGCAATGATTCTTAAGAATTAACTGAATTAATATAATGAATACGCGACTACTAAAAATATTTTAAAACATTAAGAATGGCTGAAATACACATTTATTGTAATAATTATTTTCAAGTCTAGAAAGATATTTTTTCTAAAAAATTTCGGAACTGTAAAATATATAATATTTTACTTGTAGATTAATTCTTTGTAGATGATTATTAAACATTAATTAAGAAAATTCTTAAGAAACACATTTATTTAGAATAATTTTATATTAATAATAGATAGTGAATCTCATAAAAATATAATCATTTAAATGTAAAACTAACGGCTATTTACATAACATTATACAATTTCGATCTAAATATAAAATTTATAAAAATTTAAATGTTTTAAGATATTATAAGAGGAAATGTGTATATTATTTCAATAAAGAAACGAATAAATTATTTTACAATAATAGCTAAAAATTAAACAATCCTAAAATTTACTGAAATGAAATTTGTGAATATAGTTTAATTATTAATAAATCGTATTGCTTAATATCAAATTTATATGTAAGAAAATTTATTTAAAGACTTTGCACTTACCAAGAAACAGCATACCTTTGGGCATTAAGTAAATAATATTAAGATTTTAAATATAGTAAATGAAAAGTATTCTGTTACATAAATTTAAGATATCAGTTTAAAAAAAATTATGTTTAAATCTGCGAAATTAATCTTGTATATTTAATTTATTTAGAAACATTTAATCATTTATTTTTTATACACTTATTTTTTAAACTTAAGAACTAATTAAAATAGGCAGAATTGATATCAAATTTGCATGTTAACGTAAGAAGTTTTTTATCACCCAATCGCATTCATTTGAATGAAACTGATCGTCTGACTTATCTGCTTGTTGCGATTGAATGTTTTTCTTCGATAAAAAATTTAACACCTGCCACTAATTCATGATATCCCATGACATATGATCATATTTCCACCGAAACGTTGATCTTTGAACGCTGAGAATTGAGAATATGTATAGTATATTACATACCAAAGACTACAACCAACGATGAATTGTTAAGCAATTAACAAACAGTTTCTTAAAATACAATTGTTTAAATGTTTTGCTTCAGTTAGAAAGTAAACATTGAGCTTTAAAAATCTTATTTCTGATAGTTCAAAAATATAAATAAATTTATAATCACCTATTTTTATTTACACAGAAAATTACTATATGAATATTTGCGAGATAAATTGTGAAATAAAAGTAAATGTGATTTTAATGATTATACAAATAAAAAGTATAGTAGAAAAATGATGACAACAGAAATGATTTCATTATTTAAAAATTGTATATCATATAAATGGATATATTTATGTGTAATTCTTGTCAGCACTGATATCTTCAAATTAAAAATCATTTCCCTCATTTTATAGGATTATATAATCATTTCCAATATTCAAATAAATAATAACTTCCAGCAGTGTTAAAATTATGCATACATTTAAAAAACTAATATTATGGTAATATCATAATATTTTAACTTATTTAAATTCAACACAGACAAATATTATTTATTGTTATACCAAATTATTTCACTGTATCACGTTTTATAACTCATGACAAAGTAACAAATTATTTTTAATTAAATTTCCTTATTTTATTTTTATAAGTTCATTAGTGTTTAATTAATAATATTTTAAAATTTCAAATAACTTTAATGTTCATGCATTACATTAAACTAAGTACTTTCTAACAATAACATTTCAATAAATTTGTCATATAAATGAAAATACAAAAGAAAATTATGTTATCATTTGTGTAATAATTGACTAAATTTTTCTTCACAATTATTTTCATCAATGAAGAATGTTATGCAGGAAAAGCCGCTCCAATTTTTACCCTTCAAATATATTTTCCCGTTGAAATTATTTTTCACTGAATATTTTATTTTGAATACTAGATTAGTCTACTTTCCGGAAAAAAACATTTCTTTGTTATTTTGAAAATTACTCAAAATCTTGAATCCTGTAAAAAAATTACTTATAACTTAGACCAAAAATTTTTTATCTATTATTTAATATGCGTAGTAACGTAATTTATAATTTTTAAAGGATTTAAGAAACGAATTAATTAAAGAAACCTCATATTATTAATAAGAAATATATTGTATAAGATAAATAAAAAGTATTCAGATTATAAATTCAATAAGAGAAAGTTTTTAAAACAATATAAATAAAATTTTCAAATATTTCAACTTTTTAATTTTCGTGCCAAATGTTGTTTAAGTTATAAATAATTTAAATTTTAAAATATCTATTTTTGTTTTAATATAGGATTTATTTTTATAAAATTATTGTCTCCAGACAAGTTAACTTACTTTGCAAAAATTATAAAAATAAGAAAATGGAAATTGAATATATATTTAAAAATAGCCCTATTTTCATATTAGTATACAAACACAGAAACGGATTGTGGAAAAATAAGTTTAACTAAATGTTAATCATTTTGCTCAGACTTTGTAAGAAAGCATTAGTATTATATATGGGAAATTCAGTTAAAGTATTACTTTTAAGAAATGACAAGAATTCATTTTACATATAAAATTTTATTTATTTATATTCTAATACAAATTAATTGTTTTCTGCAAATTTTATTAAGAAAAGAGTTATGCAAATAAGTTAGCAACAAAATACCATGATAGAAATGAACCCCACATTTGATTGGTTCATTTTCAGAAACGAGGACAACAGCAATATTAAACATTAGTTTAAATTTCTGATTTTATTAATTTTTAATATATTTGTGATTAGTCTTTATTTTATTTAATCACAAATTTGCTACTTTTCTAAAACTCCCGGATTTAGTAAAACTCTTAACTCCTCACTTCAAATAATTCAACCAATCATATTCAGCTTCAGCTATAGTAATCATTTCTTGCTATAGCACCAAAAGAGAATAGAGCATCTCATGTTTTAGAAACCTAACAAGGCTTATACATCCGAAATTGTTATTAAATAGGAATGATTAAACATTTTTACAATAGCGGACAAAACCAAGTTTAGTGCAATCCGAAAGAAGCTCTGCACAGAATCAAGGGAAACAAAAACCTTGTTTCCCTTTCTATAAACCAAGTCACAATATATATATATATGTGTATATATAAATTAGAAATCCTTCTGTAATTTTCTGTACATATTAAAACACATGAAAAATAAATTACAAGATTATAATCGGACAAGAGAGTTCAGAGAACATAAAAGTTAATTACATAGTTAATTAAATTACGCTGATAAATATTAAATAATATTTTATCAATAACATATCAGAAATTTTATTTTTAATAATTAGTTTATTGCAGAATTATTTAATAAATATTAATGTGTGTATTAATTAAGTAATTAATGCAAATCTAAATTATGTTTTATAATTCTGTAATTATTAAACAAAGCACTGCGCTTTATATTACTCTTAAATTTAACATTTTGATAAATATAGTTTTAATTATAAAATGTCTCTGAATGAAACAGTAGAATCCACAAAATATCAAATATAAATCTATCATTTACTTATGCAGAGTGATTCAGTTAAAGTTTTTTAATACAAAATGTTAAATTAGATTTAAGATGTATTATTAAAATTATTTAATATATTATTTAATTATATATTATTATAGAATTATTTTATATATATTTTATAATTATTTAATATTTAAATTCACATTATATATATTATCGGAATTTCATAGTTAAATAGACAGGAATATAAAAAATGTATTACTTTAATGTAATTTTCTATTTGAAATCTTTACAATAAGTTATACTATTACATTGAATGCAATGTATAATTAATTATATCTATAACATAAATTATCAATACAGTTACAACTGATTGATAGATTTAAATATAAAATTTTGCGTATTTACAATCACAGAAAGAACGATACATGCCTATTTAATATCAGTTTCTTTTAATTTTAAAGATTTTTAAATCTAATTAATAAAATAAACGATTCTCTTAGAATTTGCATTAAAATGTTTTTATAAAAATTGGAAATCTTTGTGAAATAATTTTAAAATATTTAAAAATTTTTAGTCATAGTAATATAAATGTTTAAACTTGCGAAATTCCTATGAGATAGAAAAATTTTTAATTTCAAAAATTTATTAGTTAGACTTATTCTGTTTTATATTATTAGAAATTACTGAGCACAAAAGGAAAAAAAATAGGTTTAAGAATTCGATATAAAAAATAGACTGAAAAAAGGTAAAAATTTGTGATATTTATAATAAAATTTTTATCTTATTTACAAAATATTCAAATTAGAAAGTATCAATGGAAATTGCCAGTCTACAAAATACTGCGATATAAATTAAGATTGATAATAATGTCCAGTTTTATAGAAATTAGATTAAAATAAAACTTTCTCGTTAAAATATGTAAAATTTAAAAAATATCGTCAAATGCAATTAAATTAAATGTTTTACTTTTATTCTTAAGTTTCATTACAAAGTATGAAATAAATCTTTCTAACAATAACGTTCAGACAATTAATGACTAACCATATAGTGATTAATGTGGCAAAGTAATTGATTGTTTACGATATTTATTTAGTTTTGAATACAATAGCTTATTTCGAGATTAAAAAAACCTCTGGACAGCTACCAGTACTTATGGCCTTCAGCATCTGAAAGAATTCCAACATATTTATACCTGTTATTTATTTCAGTAACGTATTACTTATGTTGCAAGAAAATGATGCAGAAATGAAAAACACCGAAGAGCAATGACTTCAGCATTTTAGAAGAAAAAAGTGAGCAGGAAACTTCCATGACCTCCGCAAAAGTTTTCACTTTGACTAACGACCGCATTCGTTTTTATTGAAGTGGTTTGATACTCGTTCTTGAAACATCGATATTTCCAAAGGAGAAATTCCAGTTAACTTTTTTTGACAACGTTTATATAAGGACGGAGATTATCTTTTCGGCTGTATATGAACTTAACTTCTTATGTAAGAATTCTTTTCACTTTGAAATAACAAAGTGGAAGCACTTAAAACGTGGTTAAGAAAAGGAAATTCTCAAACATTTTTTTCTCTTAAGTTTTTATTCTGTTGGAAAGTAATTTTATCATTATCGAAATTTTTTGAGCGAAGAATTTTTTTTTTAAAAAAAGATAGTTGAATCCATTTTTTAAAATCTTTTTCATATTTTGGTATTCTGAGTATAAAAATATATAAATGTTTGAAATATATTTCAATTTTGAATATTATATATGTATATATATATATATATATATGAGATGTCATATTAATATATAAAATATTGTCCTACTTAAAAAACTGTAGTTATGTTTTTTTAAATAAAAATTGCATTTAAATTGAACACTTCATTAAAAAGGTTTAATTTTATAATAAAATAATTCTTCAGAATATTAATTTGAATTTTAGAGTAATAATGTGTGAAGTACTTATTTCATAATATTTAAAAATATTTATAATAATTGAATAAAGTAAATATAACAGATACATATCAACAAAAATTTATTGATTTATATGTTTCTTAAATATGCATGTATTCTTATGTATATATTCTTTTTATTACAAATATTTTCTTATAAAAGCAAACATATTTATAACTTTGATTTTAAGTTTGTTTTCTATGTATTTATCTCCACACACACACATATTATGGAATCAAATTTTATTGTATTACGTATATTTACACATGTGTTAAATGTGATTCAATTCTATATTCCGCTGATGTTAAATTTCTCACTTTAGAGAGCTCGGAATCGTTAACGTCGATTCACACGTTAGTTAACGTTAAAATGCAGCAATAATTTTGATAAATTCTTATTTTAGTTATTATTAAGTATTTCTAAAAACTCCATTCATTTCTGTAGTTCATACAACACTTTTTAATCATCGTTTTTTTTTAAAAAAAAACAAAGCGAAATGCTATATTAATTTAGTATGTTTCTAAATAATATATACAATTTATGCTTCTGAAATATTGAAATAATTAATACCTGCAAATAATTGTTTCTTAAGAAAGAAATTTGAATTTTCTTATACAAAGAAGATTTACATCAAAAAATATTTTCTAAACGTGTTAACTATACGAAACGCTTATTTGAATGAAATTCATAAGAATAGCAAAGGAGCAGAGCTATTTTTATCTACAATTTAATCAGATGCTCAATCGATATCAATCATAATTTATACTGTTTTATAAGATCTATATTTTCATAATTTAATTGATTTTATAAAATATTTTCACTTCTTTTCCCATAAAAAGTTAAAAATTAAGTACAAATATTAAATATAGTATGTTAATGCTAAACCACATTCATGATTTTTTCGTATGCCTTAAAAATTAATAAAATAAACCAGAATATACACTTTCAGAGTACATAACTTGCTATTCGTAAATTTAAAAATTAAATAATTTACTCATATTTATGTTTACATATTTTGTTTTCCCATTTCAATTAATAACAATTTTGTCGAATAGGTATAACAACCATCAAAATAGAGTTGAAATATAAAATGACCTTCTTATTTATATTTTTTATCTATAAAAACTACATACAAAGGAATTAACTGCTGTAAGAAATGTATCTATTTAGAGAATAATTATTTAAATCATTATAAATGTTTTCTTTTCTGCATATATCATTTTATATATCTTTTTTTTTTTCTTTTTTTTTAAACATATCATAAGTATTCATTTTATGAAGAGAAATGATTGCTAATGATCTATGCTAAAATCCAAAATATGCAGTTATATTTGATTATCAAAATATTAAAATCTGAAAAAAGTTTTGATATTATGATGTAAGGAAAAAAACCTAATTAAGTTGTAATATGAATTTCATCGTTTAAAAATACGAAAAATCTTTATTTGTTAAAGATTTCATAAATTGATGAGAATTTATAATTACTTTACTGCTATTACTCTCTATTCAGTTTTTTTATTGTAGACTGCTTATATTAAGTAAAAACCAT